>JZKD02S1011945.1:56084-105351 GCA_000966675.3 Picea glauca
CCAATGGTACAATGGTTATGGGTATACTTCGCTCTTCACATGCTAAGCTCTTTACGATACTAAGCCTTTTTATATTGCTTTCCACACATGGTGCATTATGCTATGTTAATATATCTAATATATGGGAACGTTGCAATGTGTTTTTAAAAAGGTTTAAACTATGCAATATTCACATAGTGCGAGACTCCACATCCCTTATGCCTATCACATAGTGCGCTCTATACATTGCGATATATAGCAAGGTTCTGGTACATGTATTGGTTCTATGAGTGTGAAATATCTGTTTATGCACGGTTTATACCATTTTGAAGGGTGGTTTCATGGCAATGGGAAACACGCTTGGGTGCGGGTTCATTGACTCATTTTGGCAGAGATTTTGGCGGAGTACCATCCAGTTTAGCTGGGAACTTCTAGGTTGTGGCATATAACCATTTAATAAAGAAAAATGGGAAGTCCATCTGTTCAGAACAGAGTTAGAACATGTGGAAAACAGTTATGGGAAACATTAAAAAGAACCATTGAACGATTGGCAAGCATGAGTAGACCCGTTGGTTTGTTTTTTATTGCTATTTCCGTGTATGCCACCGAGTCTATGCCAAGCATAACCTCCCACTTAACTGATCATTAATGAGTACTGTTATTATAACAGAGATTTGGCCACGACAGGGTTTTTTTCTGCTACTTGATAGCTCGGCTGGGGATGAAATAGAGGAATAATTTTTGTTAAGAGAATAACTACAGCATCATTCCCATTCTGCCATAACTCAGAGCATCTTTTCTGTTAAGCATTTGATTGGAACATTATTTTGCTGAGAGGCCGGTGTGCTATAAAGGATAATTCAGTTTGTGTGCGAGGAGGAGAGTTTTAACAGCGGTAGAGACATTTTGATGAAGCACTGTTGCTTGTAGAATCATCTACGTCTGTGGTTTTCTTATTGCTGAAAACCTTTGTAAACTTGCCAGAACTTGTAGCTTTTTAGTATTCTGCATAGTACTATTGTCTCATAGCTACTCAGAGTCTGCTGAAGATGTTCCTGTAATCAATTGTACCATTTTTGAAGAATTAATTGGATCAGTACCCATTGGAGAGGGACCTGGAGACATAGCCCAGTGAAGGGGGTGAACTCCGTTAACAAATTCAACATTTGTGACTCTCTTTTCTGCTGTGTTTTTCATTCTCTATTTCTGTGTTTTCATTTACTGTTATCTTCATTATGTACAGTGCTGCATTTCCAGATTACAGTCTTTATTTAGAAGCTGAAAGTATATTAACATGCTGAGCATTCATAGTATTAAAAAAATAAAATGCACTTAACATTTCGATCGTATGGATCAATTCATATATGGCAGGTGATAAAGATAGCAAGAGGAGTACCACAGGGTATGTTTTTACTATAGGTGGAACAACAGTAAGTTGGATTTAAAAACTACAAAAGGTTGTTTCACTTTCAACAACAGAGGCATAGTATGTTGTTGCTACAGAGGCCAATAAAGAAATGATTTGGTTACAAAAGTTTATGGAGGAATTGGGAAAGAAGCAGGAGAATAACAGGTTGTATTATGACAGTGAGAGTGCCATTCATCTTGCAATGAACTCAGTCTTCCATTATAAGAATAATAATATACAACTCGTGTACCATTTCATAGGATTAGTCTGGGAAGATGGAGATTTGAAGTTGGAAAAGATACACACTAGCCAGAATCCTGTAGACATGTTAACAAAGGGAGTAACCAGGGAGAAACTGAGTTCCTGCTCAGTTTCAACTAGTCTTCAAGAATGAAGACGAAGATGAGAAATTTTCCAGGTCCAAGGAGGATCATAGTCCAACATATACAATAGCGGTGGATTTGTTGATATCAGTCTCCAAGTGGGATATTATTGGTTGTGGAGCCTGATTATCTTCCTGATTCAGAGGTCTTTGTTTTCATCCATGTTTATACCCCATGAATAATTTACACCCCAAAAGAATGTACACTCTACCATGAGGGGGATTGATAAGGGGGGTTACCCCCTTTGTGGGGTCCGAGGGAAAGTGGGCCCCCGACGGGGTTTCGGGGGTGAAGCCCCTGAAGGAAAAATTGCCTTGTAACTGTATATTGTAATTTCATTGTAAATATGGACCATTCATTATAAGGTTGCAGATCTGATGGTAGAAGTCATGTTAGGGTTTTTTCCCTAGAAGGAAACCCTCTTTTATGAGGGAAATCTATTGCGGTTATGTATCATTGCAAATATTGTATTCTGAGATAGGAGACTGTGAGAGAAAGAAGATGAAGTTACAATGGGTTTGCTATAGGTTGTATCCCTTCATTTGCTAGATAATAATAAAGAAAGGACCTGGAAATTTCTTTGGTGGACATATCCCACACTGGGTAAACCACGTATATATGTGTCTCTATTTTATTGTGTATCTTTTGTTTTTTATTTCCGCATTTTTTTTTATTTTATTGCTCTGCGATCATGTTTTTCCAACAAGTTTACATGCAAGATTCTACTCCACTAGTCTAACGGAAGTACAATTGAGAATGACTAAAGAGGATGTGGTTCCCTCATATAGGGAATAATATCTCTGACCAAGGGATCCCTCAACATAGAATAATAAACCTATGAAAATAAATATTAGGTGGATGTGTAATATTTGCAACAACGTCCCCCCAAACACGACTAGGGAGTAAATAAGGAATGGTTCTCGATAAGAAGTCATGTTAGGTACCCATTTTACAATGAATCTAATGAATGAACACCAAAAACAAGGAAAGAGGGAAAAACTCATGGGAAATCCCCTCCCACCCCCCTCAAAATACAATGCTAAAAAAGAAAGACAACTGCTAGGAAACTATGTCCTTCACTCTAAGAAGTTCATGGAGAAGGTGGAATTTCTGCTCAATGAAAGTCTTCATGAAGATGTCGTCATTTTGTTCATAGGAAGGAAAGTACTTCAAGTTTATGATCCCATCATGAACCAACCCTATGATGTAATGATTGTGGATCTCAATGTGTTTTTTTCTCTATCGTTGCACTGAGTCTCTGCAAAATTTTAGTGTCCTCTGATTGTCACACTGGATCACAGTTAGACGGTGGAACTGGGTACCGACATCATTGAGTATGCTCTGTAGTCAAATTTTATGAATGGTAATGTTCACCACTCCTCTATACTCATCCTCTATTGATGACAAATCAATCACTAATTTATTTTTACTCGACCAACAGATGGGGTTGGATCCCAAACTAAGAATGTATCTGGAGGTACACTTGTAATCTATGTTATCACCAACCTAATATGAATCTGTATAGATAATAATATACAATTTACAACTTGCTTCATAGTGAATCCCATGAATGGTAGTACCATGAACATATCTAAAGATGTGGTTGGAAAATTTCTAGTGAAGCTCATGTAGCTCTTGCATGTACCTGGAAACTACATCCATTGCATACGAGATATTTCGATGGGAGTAAGTAGGTAAATACATATCCCCACTAGCTTTATTTACTTGCTGCAATCCACCAATGGTGTATCCCTGCCATCCTTTAGCCTGACCCTGAATAAGAAGGGTGTGGCTACAAGGTTACAGTTGGTCATGTTGAATCCAACTAAGAGATCCTTGTCATACTTTGATTGAGACAAAATGATGTTAGAAACATCCTTGGTGATTTCAAGACTAAGGAAAAAGTCAAGTGGACCCATGTTTGTCATAGAAAACATGTCATGCAAAATGTCTTTGGCCACAACAATTGTGGAGTTTGAACTATTTGTGATCAATAGATCATCTACATATAGCACTAAGATCAATAGAGAGTAAGAAGTTCTCAACATATAAAAAATGGAATCTGATTTATGTCTAATGAAAGAGTGATGCAGTAAGTATGACTCAATTTCATCATCCCATGCTCTTGGAGTCTATTTGAGGCTATAGAGTGACATTTTGCATCAAAAAACTAGAGACGATGCTCCATGTAGATATCTTCTGAGGGATCACCATGAATAAATGTGTTCTTCACATCCATCTGGTGAACTTCCCACCCCTTGGTTGTTGCAATGGCGAGGGCGAGTCATATGGAGTTTATGTTTTATACTAGAGAAAATGTCTCATCATAATCAATCATGTGGACTTGATGAAATTCTTTGGCAACCAATATTGACTTATATCTTCTCACATGTCTATTTGTTTCTTTCTTGGTCCTATAGATCCATTTTCATATGAAAATTTCATGATTTGATGGAAATGGAACCAAGTCCAAAGTTTGGTTCTTGATAAGCGAGTTGTACTCCTCAGTCATAGTTGCTTCCCATAAGGGATTTCCTTCAGCCTCTGCATAGTTCTGAGGATCTGAAGCTAGAACCTTTTAGCAATGCATGGGAAATAATGGTTTTGTAGTTGTAAATTCATATGTTGTCTCCTCAAATTGGGATGTTTCCCTCCTTGAATCTGCATGATTGCTGACAAGATCACCTACTACCTGTAGGGTGGAATGTGCACATTTGGGTATCTGATGTGGATCATCACATGCATGCTCATGATATTCTAAATTTGATTTGGAGATCAAATCTGAAATCCAATCTGAATGGGAGAATGCATCATCTTGAATGTCTAGTACAAGAGGAAGTACACGGGTCTCTGCATGTGGCTCCTTAGGTGCATGCATGGGACTTTCTTCAAATTGGACATGCATTTTAATGATTAAATTTTCTGTTGAAGGATCTATCAATCTATATCACTTCACACCTTTGGTATAACCCACAAATATGCATGTTGTTCTTTGAGGATACAATGCCTTCCTCTTTTATGAGGTACACGTGCTCATGCATGTGATCCAAAGATTCATAAGTAGGTGGTTTTTGGTTTGATTCCACTCAAATATTCAAAATGTGTCATGTCCTTCACATATCTATGAGGAGATCTATTTTTTATGTAAGTGGCACATTTTAATTCTTCCACGCAAAATTTGGAGGGAAGGGACTATTCCTGCAACATGCAACTAGCCATATCTTTGAGAGATCATTTCTTCCTCTCATCTACCATGTTCTACTACAAAGTGTATGGAATTGTAAGTTGTAATTATATATATACCTTATCATAAATATGTTGTTCATCCTTGTTTACATGCTCCCCCCCATTATCTGTGTGGAGGATCTTGATCATCTTCCCAAATAGCTTTGGTTGAGACATGGCCGAGTTGGTTGAAGTATGGATTTAGCAGCAAGATCATAAGATTTCAACACTTCAGAAATTTTTTGAAGTGATGTGGGAAACAATAATTTGTAACATGCAACGATAACAAAAACAAAATTGAACAACAACAAGGCCAACAACATTGTAGTGAGATAGTGCAGCAGAGTTAGGTGACTTTCATCCTTGGATTTGGGTGAAGCGATCACATTGACTCAAGCAACAAAATTTATGATAGGAAATGATAAAAAATTCCATGCTAAACCTAGCAAAAGAGAGGAAGAAAAATTTAAACAAGAAAGTAAATGATGAAGAAAACACATAGTACACAAATATTTTACCCTCAAAACCCAGACGCGAAAACTAGCATTCCTTGAGCGTTCTTCTCTATTGTTGTGTTACTCATTCAGCATAAAAGGTTACAGGCCTATTCTTAGTCCAAACATAATACACAATCGACATCATACCTTATTTCTTTACACAAGAACAACCCTATGGCCAATTCGACTTACATATGCATGACTAACAACCTCTAAAATTATTGGTTTACTATTTTTCATTAGTCTTTACAACATTATAACAAGTATTCCTTATAGGATTTACAATAGGAAAAAACCTAAAGAAAAGGCTCCCAAATACAATTACAAATTGACACGCATCATTGGATACAAATCATGTGAATCTTGGGATTTTGTTATAGTCAACTACCAATTTAGATTATCAATCAGCCTTCATTCGTTCTTTAGTCGGTTCCGACATGCCCGCCTATCGACCTCTTGTTGGTTGACCTCTTTGACTTGTTGTTGATGTCTTTGACGTCAAATTTACTAGGTCAAACCACCTCTACCTTCGACTTTTTGTTGATATCTTCGACTTCGACTTTACCTAATCGAACCACCTCGACCTTTGTCTTGCTATTCATTCCTTCGACTTCGAATGTCAGACGATCCACCTCGACTAGACTTTCACTGCAAAGAATATAACAACCCATCATTCTCCCACTTATTGTTTTCGTTGTTGAAACCGAGAGACCTATGAACTCTCATTCACAGATCAAGGGAAACAATTCCCATTTCCTCTCTACACCAAGATAACCTCACAAAACTCACAGAGTTGGTCGAAGAGTCTTCTATGTTTTCCAACGTGTCTACTTTCTCCAGCAACAACTTGTTTTTTTCCACCATGTCTCTCACGAAATGGTATTCTACATCAATGTTCTTAGTCTTAAGACTGATAAGCTAGGTTCTTTTCCAGGAATATTGTGCTTTGGTTGTCGTGAATTATCTTGATATCTCTCTTCTCAAATGCAATTCCTAAACACATCTTTGAAATCATGTTGCTTCTTTACTTCCATGAGTGTCTATCATGTATTCATCTTCTGCTGTTGAAAACACTATGACCGCTTGTCACTTACTCATCTAGTTGACTTCTCCACCTAACATTTTTAACACATATCCATTGGTCGACCTTCGTCGATCTAGATCTCCAGCCCCGTAGGCGTCAGCAAATCCATGTACATTTAATTCATTGTCACCTCTAGGTTTTCCTTGATAGTATATAGCATAATATTTTGTGCCACACAAATACCATAATACTCTCTTGACAGTTGTTCAGTGCTCCTTCCTAAGTCATGTATCTACTCAACACTCCCACTACATGGTAAATGTTTGGTCAAGTGCATACCATCACATACATTAGAATACCAACAACACTTGCATAGGGAACACATTCCATGTCCTCTATTTCCTCATGTGTCCTTGGACATTGTTCAACACTTAGCCTTGATCCCAAAGAAATTAGAAACTTCACAGGTTTGCAATCCTTCATGTTGAAACATTTCAAAACTATTTCAATATACTTCGTCTGGTTCAACCAGAGCTTTCTAGTTGTTCGATCTCTCTTGATCTACATTCCCAGAATGAAGTTCATTGCACCGAGATATTTCATGTCGAACTTGAAGGATATCTTCTTCTTCACCTCCTTTATTGCATTCATGTTGTTTCCAATCAACAACATGTCATTGACATACAATGCTACATATATAAAACACCCACCTTCTACTTTGGAATATATGCAATGATCATCTTTGTTTCTCACAAACCCAAAACTAAGGATGTATGTGTCGAACGTTTGGTACCACATCCTTCGTGATTGCTTTAGACCATAAAGGGATCTTTTCAGTTTGCACACCAAATCTTTCTTTCCATTTACTACAAATATTTTAGGTTTTTTCATGTAAATTTCTTCTTCCAGGTCCCCATGTAGGAACATTGTATTCACATCCATATGTTCTATTTCTAGATCAAATATTGCAGCAAGAGACATTAGTACTCTAATGGAACTTAATTTTGCAACAGAGGAAAAAATAGCATCGAAGTCAACTCCTTCAACTTGGGAATATCCTTTCTCTACCATTCGAGCATTGAATTTATCGACTTGACCTGTTGTGTTCATCTTCTTCTCGATTACCCATTTATTACCAACATGATTTCTTCCACTAAGTAATTATACTAAGTCCCATGTCTGATTCTTGTGCAAATATTTGATCTCTTCGACGATGGAGTCCTTCCAGAGTTTCCCTCTGCTGAGTCTACTTCCTCCCCGACCGACTTATGCTCATCTTTGGTGTTAGTTAAAAATAATGTATAGAGAAATTCGAGTAGACTACACCTTTCGACTGGTGTTGATACTCATTTTGACCTCCTTACAACCAGGGTCAGTTGTTCCACCTCTTATTTTGATTTAGTCCACTCATATGAATCATCTTCTTCATTCCTCAGTTCAAACCACACTTTCTTTGAATTATTCTTTGTTTAAACAATTTCTTCAGGCTCAGACTTACTTTTGACTTCTATGAAGACCACATATCGATTGTACATTGATTTCCTTGATGAAGTATCCTAGATCTTATATCCTTTCATTTCTTCTTTGTATCCAATGAAAATACACTTGATTTTCTTCTTGTTCATCTTGCTCCTCTTTTCCTTGTGAACATGCACAAATGCATCATAACCTGATACTTTGAAATGTGAGACCAAAGGTTTCTTACCAGACCATACCTCATGTAGAGTCATGTCGAATAGCACTGAGGAAGGATACATATTCAATAGATATTTTGTAGTGTCATCTACCTCTGCCTAGAATTCTTGTGTGAACCCAACACTAGTGAGCATGCTCTTTGCCTTGTCTATCAATTTTCTATTCATTCTCTCAACAACTCCATATTGTTGTGGGGTATATGGTGTGGCATTTTGGTACACTATTCCACACTACTTGCAGAACTGATAAAAAAAAATTCCACATAATTCACCATCGTTGTCATTTCTCAACACCTTATTCTTCTTATCTGTATGGTTTTTTACAAGAGATTTAAACTCTTTGAATTTCTCGAAAACCTCATATTTATTTCTCAGTAAATGTATCCATGTATTCCTGGAAAAATTAATCTATGAAGGATAAATAATACAGGGATCCACCAAGTGAAGGCACTGAAATAGGACCAAACACATCACTAAGAACCAACTCTATAATCTCATTTTCCCTTCTCGCTCCATATGGGAACCTCACTAGAGTTTGTTTTCCATATATACAATGCTCATAAAAGTCGACTTCTAAATTACATTCAGAAAAATATTCGACCATACCTTTGTTATGCATATACTGAAGTCATTTTTCTTCAATGTGTCCCATCCTTTCATGCCATATCATTGTCGAATCGAATTAATATGAGTTGAGTCGAGTTGAGTCGAATTCAAGTCAAATTCAGGAACAACAATGTTGTTTCCCCCAATCAATTCGACACTCCCTAAAAACTTGTATAGTGTTCCAATCTGAACTCATTTCATTAAGGCCATCGCACCTATGACCATCTTGCATGAATGCTTCTGAAATAGAGTGTACACACCTACATCACTCATTTTGTTGATAGATATCAAGTTTCTTTCCGAACCTTAAATGTGTAGCACACCCAAAATGGTTCTCCTCCTCCCATCCTACAGTATTAGTTAAAGTCTTCCTCATCTGATAATTTTGGTTGTCGAGTCATCCCCCAAGAAAAAATATCCTCCTTCATATTGTTCATATTCGCAAAACCATTATATATGTAGTGTCATATGATAGGATACTCCTGAGTCAATCAACTAAACATATTTATCCGACTGTGTACTGGTCAACTCCAGGTACACATCGCCTCCTTTATTTTGAGTTGTCTTTCTCTCAATTGAATGCTTCTCATCGGATCATGTACTGACTTCCATTTCCTTCGACTTGTTGTCCCTTTTTTAATACCCAACTTTACCGCATTTCTAGCATCTTCTCGTCCACTCAACATGGGATTTAAATCTACACTTCGACTTAGATTTTCTACTAGAGAATTTGCATTTATCTCTATCAATCGGTCGAACTCTCACCACTAATGCATCTTTGGTCGATCCTTCCATGTTCTTCCTTTTCATTTATTATGACAATAGAGATGCAACCATGTCTTCTAGCACTAATGTTGTTGTAATACTCCCTATAGCCATGACTAATCTATCCCAAGAGTCTGGAAAATAACATAATAGGATAACACAGTTCTCCTCCTCAGTGATTTTAATATCCATAGATGATAACTAGATTATAATGGTATTAAATGCGTTTAAATTCTTAGTCACTGAACTTCCCTCACTCTTCCTTGAAAGATATAGTTTCTCTCTAAGAAAAGACTTATTTACCAGGGATTTCAACTGGCAAAAGCTTCCCAAATTTTCCCAAAATTTCTTGGTCAAATATTCACCTGAGACATTAAGCAATACCAAAACTTCAAGACAAAGTTGAATCATACTCATTTCCTTTCTCTCGAGTTTCTCCTATTCTTCTATTGAAATACCTGTCGACATGGTACCTGGACAAACTGTTTTTCATTGTTCTCAATCTAAAAGGAGATCTTCAATTTTAAGCTTCCAAAGCTCAAAATTCTGGCCATTGAATTTTTTGATCTCTATTCTTGAGTTGCTCACCATTCTTTAACACAATATTTAAATATTTTTGACTTCTATGAAGACCACATATCGATTGTACACTGATTTCCTTGATGAAGCATCCTAGATCTTATATCCTTTCATTTCTTCTTTGTATCCAATGAAAATACACTTGATTTCCTTCTTGTTTAGCTTGCTCCTCTTTTCCTTGTGAACATGCACAAATGCATCATAGCCTGATACTTTGAAATGTGAGACCAAAGGTTTCTTACCAGACCATACCTCATGTGGATTCATGTCGAATAGCACTAAGGAAGGATACATATTCAATAGATATTTTGTAGTGTCATCCGCCCCTGCCTAAAATTCTTGTGTGAACCCAACACTAGTGAGCATGCTCTTTGCCTTGTCTATCAATTTTCTATTCATTCTCTCAACAAATCCATATTGTTTTGGGGTATATGGTGTGGCATTTTGGTATACTATGCCACACTACTTGCAGAACTGATAAAAAACATTTCCACATAATTCACCATCGTTGTCATTTCTCAGCACCTTATTCTTCTTATCTGTTTGGTTTTCTACAAGAGATTTAAACTCTTTGAATTTCTCGAAAACCTCATATTTATTTCTCAGTAAATGTATCCATGTATTCCTGGAAAAATAATCTATGAAGGATAAATAATATAGGGATCCACCAAGTGAAGGCACTGAAACAAGACCAAACACATCACTAAGAACCAACTCTATAATCTCATTTTCCCTTGTCGCTCCAGATGGGAACCTCACTAGAGTTTTTTTTCCATATATACAATGCTCATAAAAGTCAATTTCTAAATTACATTCAGGAAAATATTCGACCATACCTTTGTTATGCATATATTGAAGTCATTTTTCTCCAATGTGTCCCATCCTCTCATGCCATAGCATTGTCGAACCGAATCAATATGAGTTGAGTCAAGTTGAGTCGAAGTCAAGTCAAATTCAGGAACAACAATGTTAATTCGCCCAATCAAGTCGACACTCCCTAAAAACTTGTATGGGGTTCCAATCTGAACTCATTTCATTAAGACCATCGCACCTATGACCATATTGCATGAATGCTTCTAAAATAGAGTGTACACCCCTGCATCACTCATTTTGTTGACAGATATCAGGTTTCTTTCCAAACCTTAAATGTGTAGCACACCCAAAATGGTTCTCCTTCTCCCATCCTATAGTATTAGTTAAAGTCTTCCTCATCTGATAATTTTGGTTGTCGAGTCATCCCCCAAGAAAAAAGATCCTCCTTCATATTGTTCATATTCTCAAAACCATTCTATATGTAGTGTCATATGATAGGATACTCTTGAGTCGATCAACCAAACATATTTATCCAATTGTGTACTGGTCAACTCTAGGTACACATCGCCTCCTTTATCTTGAGTCATCTTTCTCTCAATTGAATGCTTCTCATTGGATCATGTACTGACTTCCATTTCCTTCGACTTGTTGTCCCTTTTGTAATACCCAACTTTACCGCATTTATAGCATCTTCTCATCCACTGAACATGGGATTTAAATCTCCACTTCGACTTAGATTTTCTACTGGAGAATTTGCATTTATCTCTATCAATTGGTCGAACTCTCACCACTAATGCATCTTTGGTCGATCCTTCCATGTTATTCCTTCTCATTTATTCTGACAATAGAGATGCAACCATGTATTCTAGCGCTAATGTTTTTGTAATACTCCCTATAGCAACGACTAATCTATCCCAAGAGTCTAGAAAATAACATAATAGGACAACACATTTATCCTCCTCAGTGATTTTAATATCCATAGATGATAACTAGATTATAATGGTATTAAATGCGTTTAAATTCTCAGTCACTGAACTTCCCTCACTCTTCCTCGGAAGATATAGTTTCGTTCTAAGAAAAAAATTATTTACCAAGGATTTCAACTGGTACAAGCTTCCCAAATTTTCCCAAAATTTCTTGGTCGAATATTCACCTGAGACATTCAGCAATACCAAATCTTCAAGACAAAGTTGAATCATACTCCTTTCCTTTCTCTCAAGTTTCTCCTATTCTTCTATTGAAATACTTGTTGGCATGGTACCTGGACAGACTATTTTCCATTGTTCTCAATCTACAAGGAGATCTTCAATTTTAAGCTTCCAAAGCTCAAAATTCTAGCCATTGAATTTTTTGATCTCTATTCTTGAGTTGCTTGCCATTCTTTAACACAATCTTTAAATATTTTTGACTTACGACTCTTACTGAACCTAGGGTTTAGCTCAGATCCAAGGTTGTTAAACCAAGCTATAATACCACATGTTATTAAATCAAGTTGTGACACCACATGTTAGGAAATGAGCAACACTTCCACACTAAACCTACCAGAAGAGAGGAAGAAAAATTTGAACAAGAAATTAAATGACAAAGAAAACACATAGTATAGAGAGATTTTACCCTGGAAACTCGAACGGGAAAACCAAAATTCCTTGAGCGTTTTGATTTCTTTTTTTCTTATTCATTCAAAATAAAAGGTTACATGCCTAAACTTGGTCCACACGTAAGACACAATCGACATCATACCTTCTTTATTTACACAAGAACAACCCTGTATCCAATTCTTCTTACATCTGGATGACCAACAACCTCTACGATTATTGGTTTACTATTTTTCATTATCCTTTACAACATTACGATGTGCCTTCTTTATAGGCTCTATAGTAGTAAAAATCATAAAGGAAATGTGCCCAAAGATGGTTATAGACCCACGCAAATCATTGGCTACAAATCCCATGAATCTCAAGATTCTGTTACAGTCAACTACCAATTCGAATTACCATTCAAACTTCTTTAGGTCTTCATTCAATTTCCACATGCCCCCCTTTCAACCTCTTCAACTTGTTGTCGATGTATTTGACTTCGAATTTACCTGATCGAACCACCTTGACCCCCGACTTTGACTTTACTTGGTCAAACCACCTCAACCTTTGTCTTGCTATCGATTCTTTCCACTCCGACTTTCAGTCAATCCACCTCAACTAGACTTTCACTGCAAAGAATATAACAACAAAGCACTTTATAGAGTCGGGTGTAGTATAGTTTGGTTGGTTTATGGAAACTTGAGGTTTCCACTTCGCAGGGAAACTTGGGGTTTCCCCTTTGATAAAATTTGGGGTTTCTGGTTGGCACAAAACTTGGGGTTTCTAGTAGAATTAGTTGCAATGGGGGGCACAAGTTCTGGAGGAGACTTGGAGACCACATATTTTGTGGATGTTTCGGGGATGAAAAAAACTTGAGTTGGGGCAGGATGTAAGTTCTTCAACTAAAAGGGAACAAAGATGCTTGCCCAAGTCCTTACGGAGATAGAATTTGGTGTTTCTCTCGCACCCAAGTGTTGCACTAGATGGGAAGGTGGCCTCCTTGGGCATGCGAATGCGCCAAGGGGCTTGCCCAAGTATGAAGTGACCAAGAGATTGGGGCATTCCAACAAGAGGGGCACAAAAAGGTTGGGGTGTGCCGAGTCCTAGGGGCATGATTATTGATGACCACGTGGGTTTGTTTGGTCAACCGCTTCCGCGAAGGGTTGCTAGAATTTATGTGGGCAACTGGGCCCACGAAGGGGCACGATGATTCATTTGGGCATGTGGGTTCAGTAAGGGGAACGACACCCCCAAAGTACACAACTGTTCACGATGGTGAATTTTGGAGTCCCTATAAGAGAACAAGGGTGCACAACCAAGGAAGGAAGATTTGAAGAACAAGGAGAGTAAGATGAGCTCTATGATTCTGAGGACAGAGTTGGGCAACCTTCTTTTTGGATGACTTTTGAGAAGTCTTGTTGCAGGTCTAAGGAGGCATGCTAGGAGATAGAACCACAAGTCTCTGTGAAGTATTGCAATAGAAGAGAGATGATGAATTTGTGGTGGATGCACATCTGGGGTGCTCCATAGATGTTGTGAAATATGTTACAACAGATGAGTCTTGGTGTGACGAATTTGTGTATGAGTTTCTTGGTGAGGTGAGGTGAGTCATGTGACACTACCCAATTTGTTAACTGATCCAATAGTGCTCATATTGTAACCATTTTGCAATAATAAGACTTAGTCGAGTGTTAGGCATGGTTTGTGCTTCCTACACTATATCTGCGTTTTTTTTTTTTTTTTTTCCAAGTGTTTTGTTTATTTCATGGATGTATGCTCATATATGACTAAGCGTTAATTTGTTAACAATTATCTAAGCATACAAAAGTTGTACTAGAGTAGGAGTGTGACTCGTCGGTAACCTATAATGGAGTATGGGTATGATCTAGGTGAAGAGGCATAATCCGGACGAAATATCCTTGATGTTGCCAAACATCCAAGTGAGAAACAACACAGTGTTGCACACCCTCTAGTAATACATGATCACAAGATTCGACTAAGTACATTGTAGACCTGCAAAAATGTTTCCATATCAATCAACACTGAGAACACATTTCTTGATCGATATATCTAGAAACGACTACCAAACACAACAAACATGACAACTGAGCTGAGATTGGTCCACTTATCGAAATGGGATGACCTACATGCATATTTTCACTTGTCAGAGATGGTTATGCTAATAGCCATGTATTTTCTTAGTCATTCCATACCTAGAGATTCGAGATGATTAATTTTGTATTGTTTACAAGGATAATTGTTAATGAGATTAATGGGATATTGTTGTCTTATAATTAACCATACTCTTATGGTTTATATCCAATTTTATCTCAAATGTAGTTAATGTTTATGATACTTAGGGTTTCATTTGTTCATCCAATTCTATCTCAAATGTATTTAATGTTTATGATACTTAGGGTTTCATTTGTTAGTTTGTGTGCATGTGAGAAACTTACAACACACATGTATTTACTATATGCATATCAAATATTATGCATACATATTATTTTCCTGGCAAAGACTTGCCACTACTTAGCATATACCTTTGTAGAAAAATATTTTTATACTTTACTTTTTCAGTTACTTTTTAGGAACGCAAATCTTTCATTTTACACTGAAAATGTAGATCCCTATGTAGTAAAATTTATTTTAAAGTTTTTATAGATAAAAATAGATGTGATTTCATTGTATTAATGGGTTGTTTTATTAATTTTAAACAAATGAGATGAAGTCACATGAAAATGGAGTTGGGCTTTATGTTAGTTACTATTATTATACTTGTCGCCTCGGTATAATGAGATTAAGAATCCTCTCAAACAAGATGACATCACAAGGAATCCTGAGAGCTCCCTTGTGCTCGTATTTGAATTACTGTTCAGAGACCTTCAAGATCTCTGAAAATATGGGATGGATGAGAACACTGGAATCCATCACAAATCTCATAAGAATATATTTCCCTACATACACAGGTGATAAAATGAGAACAAGAAGATAGAACTGGGAAACAAGAAAATGAACAGAGCACAATAGTATTGAGTATTGAGAATGTGTAGAAAAACACAAAAGGCTGAGCTGAATAGGCTCAAGCAAGTAAAAAAATGAAACAAGAGATCCTAACTAACTCGTACAACTGGCCAGGACAACTACCAATGTACAGTCAGACTATTGAGGTTACATATATATTTAACACTCCCTCTTAAACTCAACATTTACAAACATCAGCACTGATAATGCCCAAGTGTTGTCTCTGAAAATCAAAAACGGATTTTCCTAGTGGATTTGTAAAAATATATGCAAGTTGATCTCGAGAGCTACAAAATTGAAGTGCTATGTTACCATTATTGACTAGATCATGTATGAAGTGAAAAAGAGTGCCAATATGCTTGCTTTTCTTGTGAAACACATGATTTTTGGATAGAGAAATTGTTGAGTTGTTGTCACAGAAGATAGGAGTTGGCTCCTTTTTTGTATGTGACATATCATTCAATATTATTCTCATCCACACAACTTGACAGGAAGATGAGGTAGTAGCGACATACTCTGGCTCTGTAGAAGATATTGATACAATGGGTTGCTTCTTTGACACCCATGAAATCAGGTTTGTGCCTAGGTGAAAAACATGTCCCGAGGTGCTTTTCCTGTCATCTAGGCTTCCTGCAAAATCACTGTCTATGTAACCAGAGAGATGATTATAATCCGATTGAGTGTACCATAATCCAAAATTGAGAGTGCCTGCAACATATCTAAGAATCCTTTTCGCCATTTTCTAGTGAGAATATTTGGGGGATTCCATTAACCTGGAAACAAGGTTGGCTTCATACATAATATCAGGCCTAATTGTTGTAAGATACAACAAATTTCCTACTAAACTTTTGTACAAGTTAGAATCCATTGTAGGGCCTTCATCTTTCTTGCTCAATTTTGTGCCTAGGGGTATAGGAGTTTCTGTCGGACTGCAGTCTTCCATGTAGAATCTTTTGATGATGTTCGTTGCATACTTTTGCTGACAGACAAAAATTCCTTTGGTTGATTGGTCAACCTCAATCCCCAAGAAATATTTCATGATGCCAAGATCTATCATCTCAAACTCAGATTGCATGGCATTTTCAAAACTGGTTAACTCAATATTTCTGGTATATATCATGTCATCAACATATAAACACACAATCATAATTTTACCGTCCTAATCAGTTTTGGTGCAAAGAGTTGGCTCATTTTGGCTTCTGCTGAAACCAGTCTTGATCAGGTAATAGTTAATTCTACTATACCACACTCTTGGAGCTTGCTTTAATCCATGCAAGGATTTCTTCAACCGATACACTTTGGCTAGATGCTCTCTGAATTCAAATCCAGGTGGTCGATCCACATAAACCTCTTTGTCTAAGACACCATTTAGAAAGGATGAATTTACATCCATTTGGTATACTTGCCATTTGTGTTGAGATGTTATGGCTAAGGGAGTCATTACAATGTCCAACCTTGCTACTGGAGAAAAATTTTCACCATAATTAGTACCTAGTTGTTGTGAGAATGCTTTGGCAACAAGTCTTGCCTTGTGCTTTTCAATCTGCCTCTTTTCATTAAGTTTAGTTTTGTAAACCCACTTGACACTAATACTTTTCTTGTATCTGGGTAGATCAGCAAGATCCCATGTCTTGTTCTTATCAGTGGAGTCAATCTCTTGGTTCATCGCTTGAACCCAATGTCGCGCCTTAGCTACCTATTTACAAGATGTGGGTTGACATGACATTAATGAAAAATATTGTTGTGATCAATGTCATCCAACTGCTGATGGATTTCCCTCAAACTTCGAGGTCACTGATTTGGAAGTTCAGAGGAAGAGTTTATGCTAGAATTTGAATTATCCTTAGAAATTTTAGTTTGTCCTTGTACCTGCAGCCTTGGAAGAGTAGGTTGATGTGTTTTTTGTCTTGAATTCTCTGTGCCTTTAGGATGTGATAGCAATGGATCTTGACTATCCATTGGCTGATTTTTAGACTCGTTCCATAACTAATTTCAAAAAAATTTACATCTCTGCTGAGAATTAGTTTCTTTGAGATTGGATTGTAGAGCCTGTAAGATTTTGATGCTTCATTATAGCCAATAAAGATGCATTTCTCACTTCTATCATCCATTTTCTTCCTTAATTCGGAAGGTATGTGAGTGTATGCTATGCATCCAAATGTCCTAAGATGAGAAACATTTAGCTTTGTCCCACTCCATGCTTCTTGAGGGACCTTCATATTGAGACTGATGGTTGGAGATCTATTCAGGAGATAAGCTAATCATGCTACTGCTTCAGCACAAAATGTATTTGATAGACATTTCTCTTTGAGAAGTCTCCTTGCCATGTTCATTATTGTTTGATTTTTCCTTCCAGCCACTCCATTTTGTTGTGGAGTATACCTGGTTGTAGTTTGCACGATGATGCCTTGTACTTTGAATAAATTTGCAAATTATTTGGAGTTGTATTCTCCTCCTCCATCCGACCTGAGAGATTTTACATATTTATCGCTTTGTTTTTCAGCTTCAGCTTTGAATTCTTTGAACTTTGCAAAATTTTTAGACTTGTGTCTGAGAAAATAGATCCATATTTTGCTACTAAAATCATCAATAAATGTTAGAAAATAAACACTGCCACCTATTGACTCTGTCTTCATTGGTCCACATAGGTCAGTGTGAACCAGCTCTAAGTGTTGTGTGGCTTGAGTGGAGGATTGTGGAAAACTAGTTCTCTTATGTTTTCAAAGAATGCAAGACTCACATGGGGGATTTTTCTCTTTGAAGACAGGTAGACCTTTGACCATGGAGTGTTTTTGTAAAAGACTTAGATTCTGAAAGGGTAGATGTCTAAATCTTGTATTCCAAACCATAGTTTCATTGGGGGTGAATGCACTTTGAGCATATGATTGGATCAGATTTACAGTTCTGAGGGTCAAGGGAAGCATTCTATTCCCAGTCATGTGGATTTCAGAAATCAATTTTTTGCCAGGGGTTTTGTAATATATCCTACATGATGCTCCTTCAAAAAGTACCTTATAGACATGTTCAATTAGTTGTCCTACACTTAACACATTATGTGTCATATCTGGAACATGATAGACATTGTGTATGTCTTTCTTTACATTTTTTTAGTAAGAATAGGGACAGTTCCTTTTCCTTGAACTTTGACTAAAGAATCATTTTCAAGTGTAATATCAAATGAAATTGAAGAATCAATACATGAGAGTAAATCTTTGTTACCTGTCATGTGATTGTTGCATCGATTTTCCAGCAACCAGAGATCTTTATGTTGTTACTCAGTCTTGTGGGATGAGAGAAACATACCATCTGAGGTTTTTCCTTCATGATTTGAGACATGTGCTCTACCTGAGAGTTGATCTACTTTATTCTTCCGGCATTCAGATGCATAGTGCCCAAACTTCTTACAGTAATAGCATTGTATTCTTGATTTTTCATTTGAGCTTCTCCCTCTGCCTCTTTGAGGCTGGAAGTTCTGATTCTAGTTCTGTTGTCTGTGACCTTGGAAATTTTGATTCTGGTTATGTTGTCTGTGACCTTCACTTGAGTGATGGTTACTTGGACTTCTCCCTCTTCCTCGGTGACCTCTGCCTCTTCCTCTTCCTCTCCCTCTGCTAAAGGAGAATTGAGTCTTGAAGGCATTTGTTGTTGACTCATATTCGATATGTAGTCTGGTCTCATGTGTCAATAGAGAGCCCATTAATTCATCCGTTGAAAAATTTGATAGATCCTTGGATTTAAGGATAGCTGTAACAACCATTTTGAATTTCTTTGGTAAATTTCTAAGGAATTTCTCAACAATTCGTTGATCGGGGATGGCTTCACCAATCAATCTAATCTGGTTTACAATTCTCATAAATATGGTCATAAACTGATCAATGTTTTCAGATTCTGTCATTTTTAAAGTCTTGAAATGCATCCTCAAGGTCTACAGTTTCACTGTTTTGACCCTGTCATTTCCTTGGTATGATGATTTAAGGATGTCTCGGGCCTGTTTTGAAGTAACAAAGCCTGTGATTTTTGAGAAAATTGAATCATCCACTGATTTTTGAATACATAATTTTTCCTTATTCTCTTTGTTCCTTTGTGTTGCCTGAGCAGTTCTTTGTTAGTTGGTCATGGCGGCAAGGTCTGTTGGATGTGGTTCCATGTATCCAAGATCCATTGGATCCCAACACTCTTTTTCTTTCAAGAAGGATCTCATTCTAAGAGATCAAAACTCATAGTTCCTTCCAAGAAGAATTGGTCCTTGAGTTTTTCCTAAATTGCTAGAGGTGTCCATCTTAAAAAAATTTAACAAAAATACTTGTTAGAGTTTTGTGTGCTTACCTGTTTTCTGTACCAAAACCAGGTCTGTGAAATCCTCTGTGTGACTTCGGGCCGAAAAAATATGGGGATGACCACTACTTTGGAAATAGTAGCCCCTCTAATGGAGGAATTGGGCTTTCTGAGTTTACTCGAGAGTAAAAACAAAATGAAGTTTAGCTTCTCATGTGACCGTGGGGTGAGAACCAAGCGCTCTGGGTCTTTGGGCTTCAGGCGTTTCGACCCTGAAGGTATTAATTCCTCCAAATAGCCGAATGGACGAATAACGGTCTTATTCCAAAGATCGACGATCCTCGTTGAGTTGAGTTCAACGATCCTCAATTACTTCGGGGCTTCGGGTGATATTCCTTTCTAGCCTGTAGTAAGGATCAACAATTCTCGTTGATTTGATATCAATGGTCTACAAACACTTTGAGACCTCGGGCTTCAAGGATTTTTCACCGCTTTTAATCACAAAACTCACGAAGTGCTGAAGTGGCGAATTTTCCAGAGAGAGATAAATCCAACGGTCTTTAGGCCTTTGCAAATGAATGACCAAGATCTTCCTTGGAACTTCGATGTTCGGGATTTTTTGTTTGCTAATATGCACAATCCTCTAGACTATTGGATCTCTGAATTATGAGATCTACCTCCACGTGGCCTGTTGATTTGACCGGTGGAGATTTGCTTCAAAACTTCGGGCTTCAAGTGTTCCGAGGTGCACAACACTTCCAACCTTCGAAGTGTTAAACTTCCGAAGTGAAACATTTGTTGACGCGTTTCCATAGCCTTCAAGGGCTCAGATTTCCTTCAGGGATTTGGGTAGATCTCACTCCGCCAGACCTTCTGGAGTGCTAGGTCTCTGAAGTGAGGGATATAGCGCCGTGTATCCTTGTTGATGGAAGGTCCAGATGAACTCTGGGCTTTGGAACTTTGAGAGTTTTGGCTTCTCGCATCTTTCTTTCTTCTGAAGTGATTATTGCTGAAGTGCAAGATCTTATGCCATGTGTCCACTTCGATCAACGGTTTGGATCTACTTCAGCTCTTCTGATCTTCAGGAGAGATTTACCCATCATCCTCTGTTGGCTTCCTCCCATAGTATGAGATCACCATACCTGTTTCACTTTCTTGAAGATCAATGGCCAAGAGTGATTGCAAAGACTCAACTCATTCACTCTTTAATCTCTTTGCCAATATATAGAAAGCGAAGATGCTTGTCCATAGTGGGATCAATATTTGTCGTTGATCTGTTGATATGACAAGATCAATGATCTTGAGTGATTTCGGGCTCACAACTTGCTCGTGCTTTAATTTCCTCTCTGATCCCCGCAATGACTCCTCATTGTTGATCTCTCTCTGATGAGATGTGATGGTTGTGGCTTAATCTTTTCTTGATCTGACGGCTAAGCTTGCTCACGCTCAGATCTTATGGCTAATAAAAAATTCTCCTTTCCTGCTGTCTCGTCGTCATTTCTGAACTTGATTAAAGGCTCAGATATGTTCACAGAGCTGATCTTACGACTGATCTTGCTCCTCTTCTACTTCTTTTGCAAAATTTCTTCTTAAGAAATAATTTCGTGAATCTTTCACGAATTCTTTAAATGCTCATGTAATCCTTAATTGTTCTCTTCTTTCTACATTTCTTATTTCTCACGCTTGTTGTCTTCAACAATCTTTTGAGCGAACTTTGGACTGCGAACTGTTCTCCAAGCTTTGTGAAGAAACTTGCATCCTTGTGCTCTCATAGACAGTGTAAGCTATGTGCTTCTTAGCATCGGGATTCTCTCTAGACTATGTGAAGAGGATTATGTCTGAAGCTCTAATACCATGATAAAATGAGAACAAGAAGATAGAATTGGGAAACAAGAAAATGAGCAAAGAGAAATAGTACTAAGTATTGAGAATGTGTAGAAAAAGAAAAAAGGATGAGCTAAATAGGCTCAAGCAAATCAAGAAATGAAACAAGAGATCCTAACTAACTCGTACAGCTGGCCAGGACATCTAGCAGTGTACAGTCAAACTATTGAGGTTACATATATATTTAACAACAAGAAGGGATCCCTTGGGAGAAATATTGCCATTTTTCTTACTATGGGAATTTCTTCTACTCATGTCATTCTTCTCTATCTTGACAAACAACAATAGTCTCCTATAGGAATGGATATCAATAACTCTATGTAGCAAACGAATCAACTAGCGCATTCTGGACGAGATTACGAGGAGGCCAAGCTTCACCAGATTTAGCAGAGCACAAGAATATATGGCATACACCACAAAGACTCTTCTCATCTGCTATAGCATTGAAAATATTCCATAGAGGGTGAATACTGGAGGCTCAAACGAGTTGAAAAAAACAAGGAAGGATACCATATTATAAGGCATAATCTATTGCTTCTACAAAATGGAGCCCAATGGGACATCTCTGGCACTGGGACTCCATCTCGTAGAACTAAAGGCCTAAGATGGAAACATATCTCCTACTGCCCTGTTTCACTGGGCCCACAATGCCCTCTTCCTCCCCTCCCCGCGCCCCCTTTCCGCGTCCAAGCTCATTCAAATTTTGAATTCAACAAAGGCGCCAAAGATTAATTATTTCTCCCTCAGTATATGAAGATCGACTTAGGCAGATTGGCTACTGTGTTTGCTCTGCTAATCCTAACCATTTTCTTCTGCAGGTATTTACTCGTATCAAATATGAACACAAATGTACTGTTGAATTTTCCACTAGTGGGAATGATGCCTTCGTTGATGTGAAATCTCGATAATTTCTACAAATGGGCAATAGGAATTGGTGGGAGTATGAGCTTTATGTCCAGTGTTTTCAAGCCAAATTTCCATGTAATTACATCCAGTCCTACAAATTTAGCGTACATTCTTGACAACAACTGCGCCAAATTTTCCTGAGCTACTCCTGAATGGGTCTTTGATATAGTTGGAGATGGGCTATTAGCCGATGAATATCAAAACAATAGTGATTCTCGGGATTACATAATAATTTTTACAGGAGGGATGATTATCAAAACCTTCTAGGGCAGAGCTCCAAATTCAATAACAAGTCTTGATAAAACATTATGTGACCTTCTAATTAATACATAGCTATCAATAGAGAATCTTAGCTACTTGTGATCCAACTTATAATGAGGGTTGAATAATTAATTTGGGTCGTATTAAAAAAGAGAAACCCTTTTACAATGATAGAATATTAATTAACTACTTAGTGGGACTTACTCAATGAAGGTGTCCTTGTACTTCAATAAAGTATCCTAATTAAGGGAGTAAGGGTAGGACCCGAATATACCCTCCCCCTTCAAAAGTAGCATTGTCCTTAAGGTTGAAGGTCAGAAAATTACTGTAGAATTGCTAGAAGTTCCTATGTAGCATCTTCTGGTTGCATATGTTGATCAACTTGTTTTATTCAATTTTTCACCATAACCAGGTTCTCCTTAAGGGTATGGATAATGGCTTCTTTGGTGTGAAGAATTCTATAGATACTACATGAACCTTGGAGGTTCTTGGTACATAAGATGCCACTGATAGGGGGTTTTCATATTCATATGGTTCTTCATATTCATATGGGTTCTCATATTCATATGGTTTCATATTTGCCTCTTTTTCCTTTGGGAGTAAGGTGATGAAGGTGGTGTTAAAGGATTTGAGAATAGACTCAGATGATCTTGATTCTTCTACTACCTCCCAAATGTCCTTCTCGATGATTTTCCAACATTTTTGGAAGAAGTCAGTTGTGAATCCATCTGGTCCTAGGGCCTTACCCTTCTTCATTTCCATAACCATTTTTTTCACTTCCTATATTGAAGCATGCCCCATTAAAAATATGTTTTGATATGGGGTAACTAGCTTTGGGATGCCTCTAGTGATTTCTTGGATGGATTCCTCCCTATTCTCTTATGGTTCTATGAGTAAGAGTTTAAATTTTTTTATGAGTTCCATTTATATGTCTTTTGTGGACTCTACTCGTTCCCCTGATAATTTGGTAATATTTGTGATCTGGTTCTGGTTTCTTCTATGCAAGAAGGAGTTATGGAAAAACTTTGTATTCCTATCTCCTTCTTTCAACCACCTTACTCTGCATGTTTTTTGCCAAATGTTCTCCTCCTATTGTTTTTGCTTGTCTAGTTTTAGTCTGATTTGTTCCTCTCCTTGTTTGGTCTCCTATGTGCCAGTCCCTATTGTTGTTGTTAGTTGAATTGTCACTATTTCTGTCCCCAACCTCTTTTTTTCCTCAAAGATATTCCCAAAAACCACCTTGTTCCATTTCTTTATCTAGAATTCGATGTGTTTCAACTTCTGTTGGAATTGATACATTTTGGTACCATACAGATTTGGGATCTCAACCCATCACGTTTCAATGTTCTGCATAAAATCCTGGTGGTCCATCAAAAAAAATTCAAAATGAGAGGGTTTGGGACGAGGTGTTAAATTATCCTCCCAAGTGAGGTTGATCGACTAGTGATCTGAACCATAGAAAGGGAGGAGTTCTGTTTCTATTGCTTGTTGCCCTTGAAATAAGGTTTCTGAAGTTAGCAATATGTCTAGACAAACACTGATGTTTTTTTTAGTCCTTCTCTTGTTTCTCCAGGTGAATGGGCCATTACTCATATGAATAAAAATCAATCAATTTCTCTCGATCCAATCTCGAAAAAATTCAATCTCACCCTCTAGATTCCCGACTCCACATTTTTTCTCCCAGAGAGTGGTGATCGTATTGAAATCTCCCCCAATAACCCAGGGTTGTCCACGAAGGGTGGCCCCAAGATGTTTTAGGGAAGCCAAAAAATTTCTCTTAAGACGGGGAGTTTACATACCGTAGAAACTCGATATGAAGCCATGGATTTGAGATTCTATCCCCACAAAGCTCATCATGAGGATCCTTGGGAAGGCGGTGAACAGGTCCAATTTCCATTACTTTGGGTCCCAAAGGATCGCCAAGTCGTCAGGTGCACCTTCCGAATCTATCGCTTTTACCTCACATTCTTTCCATACTTTATTTGCTATCTTTATCATAGTTTCTTTATCGCACTTAGTTTCTTAGAGCATTACTATCTCTACATTTTCGTGTGATATCCTTTTTTTCATCATTCTATGTTTGGATAGAGCATTAAAGCCATGCATATTCCATGATATTAGATTCATGATATCAATTCTATTGGGTTTTGAAGTACCTTTCTGGGAGGCCTACAATTTAGCCCAAATCAACCAGGTGTGCTCTTGTTTCTTCTTTCACCTGGCTGTATGATTTTATGCCTTTCCTTTTTTCGTCGTTGGGTGTTTTCTTTAGGATCTTAAGGGGATTGGTTTTGATCCTAAACCCACCCGATGTGCTAGCTAAGATCCCCGGGCCTATTTCCTTACCGTCGTTGTTCTATGTTTCCTCTTGACTATTCGACGTCTTATTTTTATTTCCAGCCTTTGCACCTTGTTTTCCATGATCTTTCTTTTGGGTTTTTGTTTGTCTTTCATCCTTTCCCATTTCTATCTCAAAATCTACCTCATCTTGGTTTTCTATGATCCAGTCCTCTTGATATTTCATTTCAAGTTCTCTTTCTCCTATCTCCATTGATATTCCTTGGGGATCTGATGTTTCTGTTATTTCTCTTGATTTTTCTTTTGGATCTGGATTCATTGGGTATCTAATATTTTAACCTCTTGTTTCTTTGGTTCTTTCTAATTTTATCTTCACTATCTGGGCTAATTTCCTCCATGGCTTTGAATTTATTTCTATCATCACCCACCTCCTTTGTTGTCTGGTTTCCCTGTCTTCATGCACCCCTCCACTTTCCTTGGATTTTAGTGAAACCTTCTGCATTTGTTCCTTCTTGTTTATTAGCATCATTTTAGTTTATATTCATCGAACAATCCCAGAATAAGTTCCCATTGACATGGCATTTCCTGCATGTGAAGGGGATGTGTTCATATTCCATCGAATGGCTCCATTCATTGTCCTGGCAGGATATTGTTACTGCTTCTAGAAGGGATCCTACTACATTCATGTAAACACAGACCCAGACATATGAGGTGTATTTGGATGCCTTTGTGATCTCATATATTTAAATGAATGATCCCAAGGTGTTACCTATGCCTTCCAATGTTTCTATCTCCTAGAATTCTTGAGGTAATGAGTATAGCCTTATCGAAACTGGGGCAGCCAAGAAGTCTTCCTTCTCTAGGGAAAATCTTTCCATCTAGTAGTGAAGATGAATACTAGTTGAGTTGAAAAAAGATGGCCTTTCATCAAACACCTTGTTTCTATCTGCAGGGTTAGCAAAGATGGTTGTAAAGAAGCCCTTGGATCCCAGCTTTAGATCTACTTGCCTTTTTGTCTTCCATCTGGAGCTCACCCACCCCATAAGGGATTTTTCTTATGGATAGATACCCATGAATTCTCCTATCAACGCATGAGCTTTCATGTGTTGTATGTAGTTACCAATGTTGGACGAGGTTACTTCATACCTTGGATTTTCCATTGTGCGTGTGTGACAACCATTCACCTTTGCTTTGCCAGATCAAGGACTTGTTTGTTCTGCAGGCTTGTCCTTGCCGCCCCTGCCTACGCCCCCCATTTCAGTAACTTCTGATCTCTTTTGTTCTTTCCCTAGAACCATGTCCTTGAATGTCGGTTGATCCCTCTATCCTTTATCGCTAGGTTGACCCGAGGACTCCACCTTTCCGGACAATTCCACCCTTGTCCACCATTTTCGTTCGATTAAGAAAATGAGACCCTATCTCTAAACCCTACCTCATCACCCTACAACTCTACCTTGCCTTGCTCTTCATCGCTCCCATCCACTTTCCCCCGTAATGAGAAACAATCACGTTGGATAAAGAAACAATCAATAGCCCTTGAATACAATATTATATATTTTTTCTTCATAGTACTCTCTAAATTAAAAATCATACATCATAAATTTGGAAGGATCAAATTCATGTAATACATGTATATAAACATATTGATGATAATTTAAATTTTGAGGTGGTCACCCATAATTGGAAGTAAAGTAAACTCTAGTTTTATCATATGTTAAGAGTGATCAAATTCCTATGGTTTCTTCAAGTTTTATATTCTAATTTTTTTTTAAGACCTTTTAAAAATTATTATTTTCTATGAAGACATGATAAATCTAAAGTTAAAATAAATATACCTAATTTTTGCTGCAAAATTCTAAAATTAAAATAAATCTACTTAATTTTTGCTGCAAAATTCTAAGATGCAAAGGTTTTCTATGAATAACATGTCAAAAAACGAATTCCAAGTATTTCTGCCCATTCCGAAAACGAATTCCATGTATTTATGCTCATTGGCTTCAGGCTTCAATCAACGATAACCCTATCAAATTCGGATTGGACGATATTCGAACAGATTGAATTTTTACCGAAAWTCCTCACAGAGARGGTCGAATAGACCGAACTCTGCCACTATGGCTATAAATACAAGTTCAATAAYATATTAATTAWAAAGTTTTTTAAAGGAGAATTTCACACTCCATCATGTCTTCTTTCCTTCATGACATATGCTCTCGTTCAAAGATAACCCGGAACCATTCACTGGTTCCTGCGGRGTGAATGAGGTAATCTGCTGAGCTTGCACAAATGTTGAAAAGTCAGTGTCAATCTCTTCAAAGAGTTCTTCAAAATTGGCGTTCCATTCTGTAATTCGTTTAGGAAGAATGATTTTGCGGAGACAACATTGGTGTTTATCGATCCAGGCTTTGGCTTCTTCCAATGCAGCTTTGGATTCTTGGCAAACAATTCTGAACAATTTTCGGTTTTGTTTTCTGCTAATCTTCAGAATAATATCTAACAAAGAGTAAATGGTTTTTCATACAACCCAACTGAGTTTGCAGGTCCTCACGGTTTGATCCAAGTTGGCAATATCTTCTATGAGTGGCATCTTACATATTCATGGACTATATTCTTGAGTTCTTTTGTCTCTGTAGAGTTCATCATGTTCAGGCATTTCATCGGTTTACATACAGCAGGAGGGATTACCAGATTATAAGCCCATGCTTCACTGGCTTCATCAAATGCTTTAACAAAGGAAGCTGCAGGAACCCCGATGTACTTTCCAAATACCATGCACGTTGAACTATCAAACGCAAACCGAAGAAATACGTCCTTTGATATCATGTTAAGGTTTGCTATTACACTAAAACTTACAGGTTTTAATAAACTTCCAAATCAACATCACCTTCAGTACGCTGGGTTTCTTTCAT
The DNA here is from genome assembly GCA_000966675.3 of Picea glauca. Taxonomy (NCBI): domain Eukaryota; kingdom Viridiplantae; phylum Streptophyta; class Pinopsida; order Pinales; family Pinaceae; genus Picea; species Picea glauca. Next base: position 84,189 of record JZKD02S1011945.1, read on the forward strand.
ATTTCCAGAACAAGTAGTCTAAACGTTCAGTTTCGTATTTCCAAAATAGGTAGTCTAAACGTTGTACTTTTGGAGTTTTTATGGGCATATTTCTGATCAATTTTTATTGAAATCCTGTCAAAAATTTGTTGGAACTTCAGATTTGATCTTTTGAGTCTGTATAATTCTATTGCTCTCAAAAATTTTCAAGGAGCTGAATTTATTTATATATTCAAAAATACAATTTAAACAACAGAAAATAAAAAGTTCACTAAAACCTATTTAACCCAGATGAAAAAATTCAATATTTAAATAAGCATATTCCAAAAATAACCATTAATCCATAAAATCAATTCCGAGACATGCTAAGGTTAGTCCAACAAAAGTCCCTACTGGCATATTACAAATTTTCTAGCTCGTAAACCATTATGAAGGCGTCTATGGGAAAGATACATGATTGCATGAGATGGGCGGTGCCTCCCCATACAGTGAGCATCAATTAATTTTTCTTTCTGCAACTTGCCATGTACACGCCTGCAAGCTTTTGAAAATTAGCATAGTTTTAATGATTGGTCAAAGGAAGTCTATGTTGCAATGGTTAACTTCAAGTTATTTAATCTTCCACGGAATAGAGTTACGCTGATTTAGTCCGAGTCTGTTTCGTTTAAATCGTTCAACCCACCCCACCGACATGAAGATAAGTCAACAGTTGACTTCGCTCTGTAGTACAATCCTTTCTAGGCTTGTACCCGAGTTAACAAAGCCGATCTGTAGTACAATCCATTCTAGGCTTGTACTTTTTCAATGATTCATAACCCCTTTTGAAAAACAGCGGACCCCAGTTAACAAAGCGGCTTTGTAGTACAATCCATTCTAAGCTTGTACTTTTTCAATGATTCATAACAATTTTTTTTTTTTTTTAAGTAAGAGGTTTTATATATAAAAGGTCTTAAAAACCAAATTAAAGGTACAAAAAATAGATATTAACCGTACTATAGTTACTGGACTGCCCCAATAGAGGGGAAACCAGTCCAGCCAACCGGGTGAATCAAGTCATAGGTAATTTGACAGTCTAATATATCAGCATTACGTTGACTGGACAACATCTAAAGAGAGAAAAACTGTTAAAACTTAAAGAACCCCTGTGGGCCTAAACACTTAGCAAATAACCTGGCCAGGTGGCAAGGACGGCCTCGTACCAAGGTTCCTCTTCGACAAGTGTCCCTTGACTATCCAACTGCATGCCAGCGTCCACGTTGCTCTCATCTCTGTCGGCGACTGGCAAGGTGTCCTCTAGCGCATGCTGTCCTGTAGCCTTCTCCACACCCGAGTCCTCATTCTCGGCTTGCTCCCCATCAATCTCTGCGGAGCACTGCGTCTGGGTGTTTCCTTCGCTGGTCTCTGCATGGGGTTCCGCTGCTGAAGTTGCACCTACTAGGTCCGGGGGAAAAGCATCTTAGAGGGAGGAAAGGATTTGAAGGAGGGTCGTGACCTTTCCATCCATGGTCTGCAGACGGAATTGGAGGTCCTCCACCCCCTAACGGAGTTTGAAGACCAGACCAAAGAGAATAGTAAAAATTTCTTTCAACTGTGTGTCATAGAAGGAGTTAGAAGATGGGTTCTCGTTGTTTCGGGGCCTGCGAAATGGAGGTGGTGCCCCCATGGGCATTCTTGAGGAACCAACTACTGGTGCGTGGGAGGGCTCGACAGTTCTGGATATTGGAAGCACTGGAAGGTATCGCGAAGAGGAACCCGGCGAGCTGTCAATGATGGCTAAACAATCAAATCGGGAGACAGGCAGGATGGGGGAGGCGGGAGGTGTCGGCTTGCCCTGGAGGGGCAGTGAGGTGAAAGTGGAAGGCGACTATGGGGGCGAAACAGAGGGCCGGGGCCGGCGAGGATTCCATGGAGAGCCTCTTCGCGGTCGTCCCCTTTGACGCGGCATGAGTTTCGTCGAATGAATGTCGAAGAAAACCAAGTGCACCAGGAGGAGGTAGATAGCTTGGGCTACAATCACCATGAAGGTCCAGTTTGAACCAGGCTGGGGCAGCGGAGGGGAGAGCCAGTCGGGCCACGAGCGAAGGCAAGAGGCGAACACAAGCAACAGGGCCATGGAATAATTCGTAAAGGAGAAGTATGCTGCAGAGTTAAATCCACTGCAACGTCGTAATGGCGAGTTAATGCAGGATCGGGGTGGCAGGCGATGGCACGAGCTCATCACATGGCTCCTTGCCTTGTTGGCCGATCCGTTTCTCCTCCTCGCGCCAGTTGGCTCGCACTAGCACCCCATCCGGGGGTGTGTCCACTGCCCCAGCTTTACGAACACATTGCTGGAGAATGGGGTGATTAGGATCGATGGACGTTTTGCAAAGGAGTTCCGGTCCATTCCAATTGGTCCCCATATTAGCCAGTTCATCCGCAACTTGGTTCGCCTTCCTCCTGATATGAGCAAGTATAACAGCCTGATTTGGTTGCAGCAAATCTGTTATAATCTGTAGCCCGTGTGAGAGTCTCCAACTGGGTGAAATTTTGTCCGGGTTCGCTCCATTTAAAATTCTACGGAGTAGATTGATGATGATTTGAGAATCTCCCTCTACAATTAGCTTGGTGAAATTGTTTTCAATGGCTAATTGCAGTCCTCTAATGAGCCCCCAAAGTTCCGCTGCATTGTTCGTGGTATGACCAAGGGAGCCTGCGTTTATGAGAATGATGTGCCCATGATGGTTGCGAAAGACTACTCCATAGCCCGCTGCGCCTGGATTGCCTTTAGAGGCTCCGTCAAAATTGAGCTTGATGAAGTCCACTGGGGGGGGAGACCAAAAGGAGGGGCTGCTAAGAAGGGGGGGGAGAGAAGAGGAGGGAAGTGGGTGATGAGAAGGAAGAGGGTTCCAATACTGAAGGATAAGGAGTTCTGAGGGATTGTTGATCAAGTCTTTTCAGTCCATGGCTAAAGGTTGAGAGTTTCGAGAATATTGCGGTGGCATTGGTTCCAACAGTGTTGCCATGGGAGGGAGACATTTCTGAAAAGCCTCCTATTCCATTGTTTCCAAGTTTTCCAAAGAATGAATCCTAGAAGTAATTGCCAAATACGATTTAGGAGGGGAGAATAGAAAGCCTTGTCCCTCCAATCAATAATGGTATCAATGATACTAACTCTATTGTGATCTGAGGTGCGCATGATAAGCGCAACTTGATCCCAAATTTGTGCAGTGTAAGGACAAGAATTGAGGAGGTGATTCATGGTTTCGTCTACCTCTCCACAAAGCATGCAAATAGAAGGTCCAACAAAACCTCTTTTTGAGAGGTTATCCCAGGTTAGAATGCTCGAGTGGGAAACGAGCCAGAGAAAGAGGGTAATTTTAGGCCAGTGTTTAAGATTCCAGATTTTGCGCCATACTTTCCTTGTAGGAGGAGGGTCTAACTGTGTTTTGACTTGATAGGCTTCCTGTATGTTGTAGGTACCCCGTGACCAATATCCCCATCGGAAGATATCCTCTCCGGCGAGTTTGGGGATTTTCCTTTTGGCTAGTTCCTCCTGCCAGGGTCCCAGATCCACGTGTGCGTCCAGATTTATGCGTTCCCTGTTAAGGTGTCAACATCACCAGGGGTCTTCTGGTGAATTGTCCTGCCAGTAGTCAACTACTCTTGTCAGGCCCGCAAGTGTAGCTTGGGTGCTAATATCCCTAGCCCAATCCTCGTTGTCGAAAATAGGCCACTGCTGCCAGGAATCTTTCCAGAAAAGAGTTGTTTCCCCATTTCTAATTTCCCATAAAGCATGTCGAGTAACAAGATGTCTGCTCTGCTTGCCGCTGTCCAGATTAAGGAGACTGGGTTGTCCCCATTCCATCGAATTAGGTTCTTTTCTGCCACATTTGGTACATATTTCTTCCTCCAGAGTCTTGCCCAGAGATCCTTGGGGTTTTTTAGCCACCGCCACCATATTTTGGCGCTTAGAACTTTGTTCATAATGAAGGGATCCCGTAATCCCAGGCCTCCTTGTGCTTTGAGTTGACAAAGTTTGTCCCAACTGATCAGCGCTATTTTCTTCCCTGTGTTGAGGCCTTTCCAGATGAAGTTTCTTTGTAATCTTTTAATGGTTGTAAGGACAAACTTTGGAGCAACCAGCGTCGAGAAGGTGTATACAGGAAGGGCCTGAAGAACAGATCGGAGAAGAATAAGATGACTAGGAAGGTTTAAAACTCTGAAGGTCCAAGAAGAAAGCCTCTTGGTGAAGGAGGACAACAGATGTTCCCAAGAGGAGTTTCTGAGGGCATTATCGATCAGGGGAATGCCAAGGTATTTGGATGGAAGGGAGCTTATGTTGAATCCTAAGATATCAGAGACATGGCGCTGAATCGGAGGGGGCGTATTGAAGAAAAATATTTGGGATTTATCTTTGTTGCAATCCAAACCCGAGGCGCCCGAGAAGGTTTGAGGATCGAGAGGAGAGAGTTTGCTTCGCAGACAGTTGGGGTTCCCATCAAAAGCGTGTCATCCACAAATTGACTATGCGAAATAGGGGGGGAGATGCCATGCAAAAGGAGGTATGTCACAAGGTTGTTTGCAACAACTGCGTGAATGGATCTACTAAGTCCTTCGGCCATAATGATGAAGAGGAAAGGGGAGAGAGGATCTCCCTGTCTAATTCGTCTTGAGGGGGAGAAGGGTCAAGAGGGAACACCATTGATAAGAATGGAGAAAAATGCCGAGGAGGTTAAATTCAGAATCCAAGTCACCCAAAGTTGATCAAAGCCAAAAGCTAGGAGCATTGCCCGCATGTAGTCCCAGCTTATCTTGTCAAAGGATTTAGAGAGGTCTAGTTTAAGGAGCATACCTGGTGTTTTAGTCTTCTACAAAGAGTGGATCACTTCATGGGCTAGGATGACGCTGTCCAGGATTTGTCTGCCTTCAACATAGCCCGATTGCTCTGGAGATATGATTGTCGGTAAGCTGGGCTTGAGTCTTCGGTAAATCACTTTTGTTAAGAGTTTGTAGATGACGTTGCATAGAGCTATGGGTCTGAACTGCTTAGGATGGTGAGCCTACCCCTCTTTGGGGATAAGGGTGAGGAAAGTTGCATTGAGAGCCTGAAGGACTTGTCCTGTGGCTCTAGAGTCTTCAAGAATTTCCCAAACCTCTACCCTGATCATCGACCAACAATGGTGGAAAAAATCGCTGGTGAAGCCATCGGGTCCAGGTGCCTTGCATTTGGGGGTGTCCTAAAGCGCTTGATCCACTTCCTCGATTGTAATGGGCCGGAGCAGGGCTGATTTTTGCTTTGGGGTGACAAGGGAGGGCACATGCCGCGTAACCTTAGTTATGGCCTCATATCTATCCGGGAATGGTTTCGTGAGGAGATCTTTGTAATAGTCGATCAAAGTTGTCTCCATGTCTTCGTGGGAATGAATGGGCTCCCCATTGGTGGAGCTAAGGTGCGTGATTCTATTAGAATGCCTTCTGTGGACGACAGTTCTGTGAAAGAATTTGGTGTTTCGTTCCCCTTCCTTGAGCCATTGGATGCGTGATTTCTATTTCCATAAAATCTCTTCTTATCTTTTCCTGGCCTCTAGCTGTTGATTTACTTTTGCTTCCTGAGCTTTTAGCTCGTTCGTTAGCCCCTGCATTCGAATCTGATTTTGAATCTCGCTCATCTGTTCTGACAGTTGCTTTTGGGAGTTGAAGATATTGCCAAAGGTTTGCTTATTCCAGAGTTTGAGAATTTGTTTGAGGTTCTTTAACTTTTGCTGAAATCTGTACATTTTGGAGCCGTGGGAGACCTCTGCCTTCCTCCACCAGTCCTGGATTTTTGCTTGGAAATCGGGATGGTCGAGCCAAAACTGTTCAAACCTGAAGGGTTTCTTTCCAGGTGTGGTTGGCACATCCAGCCATAGCTGGATAGGCCAGTGATCCGAGCCAGGGAAGTGCCAACCATAGCTGGATAGGCCAGTGATCCGAGCCGGGGAAGTTCAGGATAATAGCTTCCAGAGCTATTCCTTCCATCATAAGGGAGTCAGATATGAGAAATCGATCTAGTTTGCAAGCGATTTGTTGTGATCCGGTTCTTCTATTTGTCCAAGTGTGGTTTCCATTGATGGCTTCCAGGTCGATAAGGTGGAGGTTGTCTATGAGGCTGTTGAAGTCACTGGAATCCTGATCCAGGCGTCTTGATCCTCCTTTTTTTCCTCCAGACTGTGGATGATATTAAAATCTCCACCAACAATCCATCTGTTATGCTGAATTAGAATGGATAGCTGAATTAGACTAGATAGGTATTCCAAGTTCCTGAGAAAGGCCTTCTTATCCCTTGAGTTGGTCGGGTCGTAGACATTGGTCAGGTGTCCCGGCTTGTTAGAGCCAATAAGCCTATATTCTGCAATAATGGACCACTTGGTGGTGAGAAAATTTTCCAACAACACTGAGTTGGTGTTCTAGAGGATAGCCAATCCTCCAGCTGTGCCTATGGCTGCAGTTGAAGCCGCTTCCCCTTGCTTCCAGCAATAGGGAAGTAGCCTGTCGATGTCTTCGGAAGTGCATTTTGTTTCCTGCAATAGTACTATGTCAGGTTTTTCCGCAAAGATCAGATCTCGTAGCATTTTTTGCTTGCTACATCCATTGAGGCCTCTGATATTCCATGAGATAATCTTCATGATGACGGGGGGGTGGGGAGAGGAGGGAAGCTATCCAAGATCAGGTGGATTTTCCCTGAGTTTACCATGAAGTGGCCTATTTCTTGTATGAGCTTATTGGTAGATTTCCTTCCTCTTTTCTTTTCGTCTTTCTGAGTTTTACTTTGATTTTTTGACTGGCTGCCCTGTATTCCCAGACCTTTGCTGGATCGAGATGAGGAACCTGCTAAGGAGTTGAGAAAGACCTTGTGCACCTTCCATAATTGATCCCTGGGTATGGTGTAAAGTTTCTAATGCCTGTAGGCGTGCTCGAGGTGCTCCAGATCCACCTCGGCTAGTTCTTGCTCTTCCAGCTCCATTTCTGCATCCTCGTCCTCTGTCTCCGGAAAGTCTTGCTGGTCCTGAGCCGCATCTAGGGAGGGGTGATCTGACTCCTTACCCTGTGAGGGTCGTTTATCCCCTTGGCTAATAGATTGAGGGTGATTAAGCAAATGTGGTTCATTGGGGTTTATTAGGGTTGTGGGATTCTCTGGTTCATCTTGTAGAATTGCAAATTTATTACTAGTGGAAGGATCCTTACTTACTTGGGCTGGTTGCTTTCATCCTCCTTTTCTTCTTTTCCCTGATGGTTGAGCAAAGTCGTCCTTATCTTTGCCTCTTTCTGGGTTCCCTTCTTTGTGAGAAGTATTGAGAGGACACTCTCTGAAAAGATGACCGTGTTCGTGGCATTTCCTGCACCGGAACGAAATGTGTTCATAGTCGATGGTTTGGGTCCAGTCCTTGTCACCATATTCAAGTATTATGGATCTCGGAAGCGGCTTGGCTATGTTCAGGTACACACAAATGCGCGCATAAGAGGTGTAGCGCCTCTGCTTGGTGGATTTAGAAGACTTAACATATATGCCTATGGTATTACCTATGCCGGCTAAGACCTCCTCCAGCCAGAATTCCTGGGGGAGAGAGTACAGTGTAATCCATACAGGTGCATGGGCAAAGTCTTCATTTTCAGGGCTAAACTTCTCGGTCCATAATCTTAAGAAGAGTCCTGTCGAGTTATAGAAGTACGGCCCCCCATCAAAGATGCAATTGTGATCCTCGAGGTTGTGGAATATGATTGTGAAGAACCCCTTGGAACCCAGTTGTAGCTCATAGTGTCCTTTTGGCTTCCACCAGTATTGTATCCATTTGATCAGATCGCGCTCAGAAGGCCAGAGCCCTAGGAATTTTCCGACCAGGGCATAGTCTCTCATATATTGTTTTTTCTCTTCTATGCGTGGTGAGCTGATAATGTATTTTGGGGCATGTGGCGCTTGCGGGATACATTTACCTGGCATCCATGGAGTTGACGCAGTAGTTGGGATAGTCACATTCTCTGGATCAATGTCCATCTCCCGATCCTTGAAGGTTCCTGAATCCTTCCGCCATGAGTTTCGAGTGCAAATCTAGTGGGGGCTCAAAGGTCGTCTGTTTCAAACCTTTTGCAGAGTTTCCATTCACGGTGGCCTGGCTGTAGGAGGCGCCATTCGGCCCTCCTTCCCTGCGAGACATGAGCCCCAACGGGGCAGGCGTTGTGGCAATGCGACGTAGTGCGGCTGAAGAACCCTAAACCCTAAACCAGTTCAGAGCTAATCTTTTCTGATTTGCTTAAATTTTGGGCTTTCATGATTCATAACAACTTTTAAAAGCAGTAAAACTTTTTTTTTTTTTTTTTTTTATAAGTTTGATTATGTTTGAAATCAGTTGATGAATGGTTGGATTTGTAAATTTGAGTGGCTAAGTTTGTATAATTCTAATGTCTTAGAGGTTTTTCAGCATATGCATTCAAAAATGCAATTTAAACAACAAAAAATAGCGATTTTATCTAAATTTACTTCACAGGATTAAGGCAAAAAAACCTAAAAGATAGAACGTTTAGCCAATACCCTTTTAAAAACACTTTTTTATTTTTTTAAGATCTAAAATGAAATTTAATTCCAAGGACCCAAACCAAATAACATTTCAAACCTCTATTAGTTCTGTACTGTAATATTGGAAACTGCTTTCCCTTTTTGCAATATTTTAGTAGACAAATCTAAGCTTTTAATTTAAAATTTTATTATTATTTTGTATTTTCATTGTTATAAGTTTTAATCTTTTTCTAGCTATATTTTCTATTTAATTTGTAGATTTGAGTTGTTAATTAGAAATGATTCTAGTGTCTTATGGTTTTTCAACACTCTTAATCCATTTCTGAATTCAAAAATGCAATTTAAACAACATAAAAATGCAATTTAGAGTGTGTCCATGTTTATTTTATGATTTGAGGAAATCCACATTTATTGGAGCATGTGAGTGTCATACAAAAACTTATAACAAAAATATTAGTGACATGTATCCATAGTCTAAACCATAGTCTAAACCATCAATAAAATCCAACAATATTTTCTGGGGACCTTTACTAGAAATGGAACTAGAAATTGTTAGATTAAAAGATTTGAATGATTATTTGATTATTTCTGTATAATCCAAGTACCCAAAGTTTTTTCAACACACTGAATCTATTTCTATATTTAAAAAAAAAATTAAACAACAAAAAATAACTAAAAAAACCATTAAACTGATCATCTCTAATTATAGAATTACCTCTTTTATTATTTCCCGATGTCTTTGGACCCTCCAAGGAAACATTACGGTAAAATTCCCAATCAATTACCATTTTCATCTAATTTATTAAAAAAAATGGTTTGGTCCTAACAACTTAATTTATGGTTGTTACACCTTAAATGAAATATTAAATAAAACAAATGCTCATTCTATATAAAGTTTTATTTGATTTTGGAGATTGAAATATGTTTTTTTTCCAGGATTTGGATTAAATGATGGTTTACAGATTGATATCTGTCTTTTTTACATCGGTTCTTGTAGGTAGTCCCATGTCCCGAGTGATAATACTGGCGGAGGCTTATCTGGTCCATTCCGTGCAGGCACAACATCTTGTATAGTCCTTTTTGAAAACTCCAATAATATATATATATATATATATATATATTTTTGGTTCTTATTTTCATTTGTTTATATTAAATTAATATATAAACCCCCTTATCCACTAAGTTGTTTCAACCTGAGATCACATGCCACTGATGACCAGAGATTACATGCCACTGATGACTTGTCTTAAAACTATGATGAGTATTCATTGGGTATTTATTGTCTTAAAACTAAGATGAGTGTTGGTAGAGAATATAATTTGAAATGGTTTATGGGTTTTGAGACTTTTTATTATTGAGTCTAATGCTGTAAAACCATGCTTATAGTTTTTATTGCACTATCATGAACTGTTTTGGGGAAACAAAAATAAATGAGTGTTGTGTGCTTTGAATTATGCATTTGTTAAGTGTTACTCGTGTACAATAAAAGGATGTTCTAACATGCATTTACAACATTTTTTTACATATAAAATATGAAGATTGAAAAAGAGAATGTCAAATCTTCATAAAATTCATAAACCATTTCATTTTCAAATTTGTAAATACTTTGTAATTCAAATTTGAAATTCATAAACCATTTTATTTTCAAATTTTCAAATATTCATCCTAGTTTTATTAAAAAAAATTTACCAAGGAAAACAATATATTTTCTATCCAATACATTATATTTCAACAAAAGGAAACTCTACAGGAATACACCTATTCTCATCAGCTAAAGATCAAAAAATCTCCATATACCAACAAAGATAAAAGGGATTTAGTTGGAACAACAAAAAAAAACCCAAGTCCTGTGTTTCCTTTTCACCTTTTCTCATCAACGTTCAGGCAAAAAAAGGACTACCTACCACAACTATAATTCTACTGATGTTTTTCTGGTTCTTATGTGTATTTGTTTGTTAATTTATTCTATAAACATCATTAGCTACTAAATAGTTCTTATGTACATTTATTTGCTAATTTACTCTATAAACACCATTATTTACTCTATATTATAACAATGTTATAATAGCTAACATTATTATATTATAACAATGTTACATTATTAACATACTACATACACTACTTTTATACTGGAAACTGAAAGACAACGTGTCTAGAAACATCCTTGGAATCCTGTAATTAAAGCAATGTACTCCCATCAAGAATTCATCCTTTGAAAAAACATCTGCCTGAATACCTTACAGCGTTTTGACTGTGAACCATGACCAACCTGTATGAGCAAAGCTAATTAATGAAAACTGTTGTTTTATTTTATTTTAGAAAGTTTCAATCCAAACTTGAAATCTGAATCCAAAAAGAATAAAAATAAGAATCCAATCACTTTTCCAATAATCTGTTGCCGCATAATAATCCACCACTAGCGTGCATGATCCCAAAGCCATGGAAACCTCAAAAACCATGGTGAATGAAAAAGATGTGAGTGAGTTATTAGAAGCATAATGTTCGAAAACAACGAAACAAACACAGTGCATGCCCATGTCTTAGTTTCCGATGGTGTCTTGGTTGTCATGTATTAAACCGCGACATGCAAGCTGGGAGGGTGGACTACCCTTGCGTTGTGGCTACTGGTTGGCTCCTAGTTGCAGAGTTCATTCCATTCAGAGAACACCTCAGTACCTATTTCTTTCCCTCCCTGCTTGGTAAGTCAGTTTCTCCAACCCCACATCCAATAGATATGGATCGCTCAGTTGTTGTGGATAAAAAGCAAAATTGGATTTTTTAATGTAAGAAGAACAATAGTTTTAGCACTAGTCGGGTTGAAGTTTAAGCCAAGTTCTCTCACGGATTCTCTGGTAAAGAAAGTAGAGAATTAAGATCGGTGAGCTATAGTTCCTAGTTCCAGGTTCGTTGATTGGCAGCAAGGGGATAATCATGATCTTGAGGGGGGAAGTAGGTGCAACATGTCGCCTCAAATTTCTAGTTGGATTGATGAAAAGGAGAGCCCTTCCTACCTAAGAGTGAAAAGGAGAGCCCTAAGAGTGAAAAGGAGAGCCCTTCCTACCTAAAGCAAAGACTATTGATTCCATTACAATTCATCCTTCTTCCCAACACGAGAATCTGGTACTTGAGGGATGAAATACAGGGCTGTGCTTTGCCCGACGTGGGCGAGGGAGGTAGCTTATGCCCCAAGAAACAAATATATCCTAAGAAAAGTTGGATTTCAACTCCAAATTCTCTAGCGAAAATGATTTTTATTAGGTTATACTGAATCTAAGGAGGGATGAGATTACCCTGAATGTTGGGGATTATGGAATTATGTATTTCGCCTTGTATACTACATTTGATTTGACGCTATCCTCGAAGCCATTGTTGGGTGTCATGGAGTTATGCCTTTCCTATGTACAAGTTTTGGAAAGCATGGAAATATTTTTTTAAGTCAAATTGACACTTAACACCTTTTCGAATGCTAAAGAGTCTCTAGCTTCCCTTCTGCATAGACTAATAACACCATCACTAAACCAAGGCAGGTTGTATAGTTTGTATAGATTAGGTAAGCAAGGAACTCAAACTTTTGCATTATACCAAATTTGTACTTTGGCCCAAAATAAATTCACAGATTTGCATAATACCAAATTTGAAATTTGGCCCAAAATAAATTCACAGATTTGCATAATACCAAATTTGAAATTTGGCCCAAAATAAATTCACGGATAACAAAAAGTAGGCATTGAGAAGGTAAGGGATTCCCATATGGAGAAAGCATGTTGAGTAATTATTGTATATATTGAATTGGCGATGCATGGCCCTACAACTTATTGAGCATACTGAGAATTAAATCCAACCATTTTTTCATGGACAAGTTGAGTTTTGTTGGGATACCATTGTTGGTTTTGGCGCCCATGAAAGACGAGACTTTGCTCTTAGCATCTGTAGAGCCCTGGACGCCCCCGGAAGCTTCCCTTGTGTCAGTCTTGGCGATGCTACTCCCCTCGGATTTAGTGAGCTCTCGACCCTCTTGATAGGACTGACTCTATTTTGAATCTGGAAGATCGGTAACTACCAAGCTCTTGGCGCCTTTGGGAGGTTTGAATCTAGTTACCAGGGCGACTCACCTTTATAAGCAGCATCTGTCTCAACCTTCTTGGCTTCCTGCAGTTTTTTCCCTGAGTCTGTCTTGGTTTTAGAACTTTCGATTAGCATTGTTTGCTGTTTCCAAGATCTACTGTTTTTTTTTCCTGGTCCCTTTCTGAAACATCCTGACTTCCTCCCCGTGATTCACTGATGCTCTCCTCTCCACTTTTAGCTCTACCTTCTTTTCCTCTGACTTGCCAGTTAGGATGGGGGACCCCTGACATATCTTCCCCTCCTTCCTGACTGCTCCAGAAGTCCTTATCAGTTTTTCTCCTCCTTAGTCTCCGTTTTGAAATCTTTAGAAGCTTCTTTATGGAGCCTAAGCGCTCAGATCCCCTGCAGGGAGTCTGGGAGACCCATGGGACCATCCGGAACTCCTTTCCTCGATAGATGATCTTTGCAATAACCATTTCCGAACTTCTAGTCGGTCTGTCGCACCATTGCACTTGAATTCTGGACCCACACAACGTACTACCTCTCCAAATCTGACCTCCCTGTCTGTATCTCCTGCTACTGTCGGGACTACTTCACAGTCTACTTTGGAAGGAGCTCGTTTTCCTGGCAAACAGAAGAGGAGTTTTGATGGGATCAAATAGCAAGGAAGTGGACACTATGTGAGAAACTTTCAGCTAGGAAGCAGGCACTCGGATGGTACCCCTCCCCTCCAAAAGCAAGGCACCCATAAGCGTCTGCAAAAGGTTTGGAAACCAAAACTAAGACATCCCAAGCTCATTCTTGGAATGGATGTTGGAATTTCAGAAGTCTGCAACCTGGCCCTGTGTGCCTTAGTTGGGAGGCTAGCTTATAAAGAGAAATGTAAGCAAAATTTCGATGATTGGATTGCAAATAACTGGAAACCGCTCCTCGGATACCTACCCAAGATTCACTTGCTTCAATAAGGATGGCTTGGTTTTATCTTCAAGAATCCAGAGGAGACTGCCCTAATCCTGGGAAGCTTCTGGGCTTTCGACGGGGGAAGCCTTATGCTCAAACGATGGAGACTTGGCTTTAATCCTTCCACGGAGTTATTTATCCACAGGCATATCTGGGTCCTCCTTCCAGGTCTCCCACTTCAACTCTGGAACCAACAAGCGCTCGAACTTATTGGAGCATCCTTAGGACGTTTTCTAAGGGTGGATTTAAACTCACTAGCAGCATCAGACAGAAGAATGGCGAGGATTTATGTGGAAATTGACATCCAGGTTGGACTACCTGAAATATTGGATATTGATTGGTGAAGTCAACTTATAGCTCAACGCCTGGACTACTTAGGCATTCCGTTTCATTGCTCCCTCTACCGCAGAACCGACCATCTGAGAAGGGACTGCTCAAAGTTCTCCCCACCTGAATTTGTTTTGGATCCAACGGAAGAGACAAATTTCGATGGTTACATCTCTCCACCAAACCATCTTGCGGAGGAGGCTCCTTTTCCATGGAGGGACTTCATTCCATCTGAAGACACTTTAGTGGGTAAGATCCATCAACATTGTCCTTCACTTTTCAATACCTTCTCAGCCTGGGATAGACTCTTCATCATTGAGTAGGCTGAAAAAATCTTGTTTTCTGAGCCCACGACCTCTCTTCCTATTCAGCCTGTCTCACCACCTCTACCCCCCCCTCCCCTGCCAAATCCATCCGAGCCAATACCCCCATACATCACCAACATCTTTTATCCTTCACTTACACCTCAGCTGTTGACACCACCTGACCCATCTGTAAGGGTTTCGGATCCTTAGAAGAAACACCAGATCCTTTTACTCTACCTGGTTACACAGAGTCGACCCAGTCTGAACTCCAACTAGAAACCATGCTTTCGGATGCTACCCCAGCTCCCATTCTTCCTTTTGATTCGATACCAATCCATACTTATCACGTGAAAACTCTTATTCAACCCACCTTACTTCGTTATGATCTTCCTTCTTCTTCAAGAGTTAATCCTTCACCTGATCCGGATCCTACTTGGTCAAGAGGTTTAGGGCTTGAACTTTCACCACTAAAAACTCGCAGTGCATGCAAAAAGACTTTGGCTGGACCGTCGACAACGAGCACTTCTTCTACTATTACAAATCTAGGGGTGCTTAGAGGATTAAAATCCCTATCTCGAGGTAAATCATGATCCTTCTATCCCTCAACATTAGAGGGGTTGGAGGACTCCTGAAACTTGCCTCCATGCGAAGACTTCTCGAGAAGACTCATCCGTCAATCATCTTCCTACAAGAAACACTTGTGGATGCTTCTGCTGCTAGGGATTTTATGCATCAGCTCCGACCGCACTGGATGGCATGTGCTGCAAGTTCTGTAGGTAACTCGGGTGGCCTACTGGCCTCGTGGGACCCTTCCCTTTTTGATATTTCGCCGATGCTTAGTCCAGGGGGGATTTTACTCTCCGAGACCTGTTTTGAACTAAAAACATCTATCAATTTGCTCAACGTTTATGGTCCATGTGCTGACCGCAAAGCTTTCTGGGAGTGACTTGATGATATAGGTCTATTGGCGACAAAGAATCTCATCCTCACTGGAGATCTTAATCTAACTACCAATCCAAAGGAAATGTGGGGAGAAAAGGCGTTGATTGACCCACTCTTGAGCTTTTTTAATCATATTTTTTATAAAAACTCCTTGGTCGATTTGAAGCCAGCAGAGCTACTGCCCACTTGAAGAAATGGGAGACTGGGACCAGCAGGCATAGCCAAAAGACTCGACCGGTTTTTAGTTGCGGAGGATTTACTCTTGCCTTCCTACAGCGTCTGAGCTTGGGTAAATCTCCCTTTCCTTCCTAACCATGCACCAATTTTCTTACAGATAGGTGATGGTCGTTTCGGAGCTGGACAACCTTTCAAGTTTAATCCGCAATGGCTGAGGGAGGATTCCTTTAATAGCCTGGTCAGATTGGTTTGGGCTGACACTACCCTTACTTCTCCTGGAGACGCCCAAGGTAATCTGGTTAGAAAACTTTCCAGATTAAAAGCACTTACCATACATTGGTTAAAAGAAAAAAAGGAAACGGAACAGGCTGATTTAAGAAGAATTGAACAAGAGCTGGAAGACCTTCTCAGATTAAAGATTCAGGACACTAGCCGCGCTGACCTTGACTATAAAATTCACTGTCTAGAGGAAGCCCGTAATAAATTTCTTCGTGAAGATGAGGAGAGATGGCGCATGAAAAGCATAATGCTCTGGCTGGCTGGCGGGGATAAAAATACTCGTTTCTTTCACCGAGTTGCCAGCTCTTGCTGATCAAAAAAAGCATCTTTGGGATATAGAAGATGAGGATGACAAACTTCACCAATCACAGGAAGATATCAAAACAACGGCCTTCAATCATTTTAAATCTTTTTTTCAGGTAGCTTCTGCTCCTAGCCTAGCAACACAGATAGAAACAACAAGCCTCTTCCCAAAGATAGTATCAACCGAGGAGGCTTTAGCTTTAGAATATCCCTATTCGAAGGAGGAACTGTTAGAGGTTATCAAAGGTTTCAAAAAAGAAAAGAGTCCAGGACCCGACAGTTGGTCGGTTGAACTATATCTCCATTTTTTCAATCTTATGTGGCAGGATCTTCTGGATGTCATGGAGGATGCGAGAACCAGAGGGGTGGTAAAATCTTAGCTAAACAATACCTTTATTGTTTTGATTCCTAAATCAAATCTTCCCAGGCAGTTTAAAGACTTTCGACCTATATCACTTTGTAATCTATGTTACAAACTAATCTCAAAGATCATTGCCAGAAGAATCTGTCCCTTTCTCTCCTGGGCACTTTTAGAAGAACAACTTGGCTTCCTAAAAGGGAGACAAATTATCGATGCCATTGGAGTCGCACAAGAATGCATCCACTGTATAAAGACAAAAAAACTAAAAGCCATTCTTCTAAAGCTAGACCTTAAACAGGCCTTCAATTGCATTAACTGGAATTTTCTGCATCTTATTCTTTTACAGAGTGGTTTCGGAATAATTACAACCAATTGGACTTTGGGTTGTACCTCCTTAGTCACCCTTGCTATTCTGATCAATGGGGAAGCTACAAAAGATCTTCACTGTGAGCGAGGGCTCCGACAGGGATGCCCTCTCTCACCACTTCTTTTCATTATGATCCTAGAAGGACTCAGCATCTTACTCAAAAAAAGCCAAGAGGATGGGCATCTAAAAGGGATAAAAGTCTCGGTGCTGACACATATTCTGCATATCCTTTTTGTAGATGACGTGTTGATCATGACTACTGCCAATCTAGCTTAATGGACCATCATTCACTATCTCATTAACACCTTTTTCTCTGTTTCAGGTTTATAGACCAATATCCACAAGTCCGTCTTCCTGGTTTTGAATGCACAGGAGAATTTGCAAACAGATTTAAAAGAGTTGTTCGGTATTGATTCTCTCGAGCTAGCGGAGGGGTTTACCTACCTGGGATACTTTATAAAATCATCCAACTATACAGAAAAAGACTGGATCTGGCTTATTGACAAATTTGAAGGTAGAATTCACAATTGGTGCAATAGAATGCTCTCTATGGGAGGTAGATATGTTCTTATAAAAGCCATCTTGGAAAGCCTCCCGGTTTTTTGGATGGCTTTAGCCCACATCCCTGCTTCTGTTTTGAAGACCCTTCATCAAATTATCTTCACCTTCCTTTAGACCAGAAGTAAGAAGAATAAACGATTTCACCTCTGCAGATGGGAGGTAATCTCAAAACCAAAATTAATGGGAGGCTGGGGCCTTAAAAATATGTCTTTCTTTTATAGGGCGCTCTCGGCTAACACCTTTTGGAGAATTTTAACGAAACCCGGCCTTTGGAGTAGGGTGATTAAAGCTAAGTATTTCCCACATCTTCCTGTTCACATCTGGATCAGATCTGCCTCGAAGCAACCTACTAAAGGCTCACAAACCTAGAAACATCTCTCAAATTTCCTACCGATCATTCTTCAGTGGATTTCGTGGAAACTAGGCAATGGTTACTTGATTGAAGTCGGCAGAGACATCATTCTAGGATTGGGCAGAAATGCCATGTTCTCTCCAACACTTCTGGTGCACCTACACAGTAAGAGTTTATTTTTCTTTCATTAATTCAGCATTTCATCCAGTGGGGGACAGTTAGGTGAACTTTGGCTCAAAGGAACAGATCTATAGCTGGATTCCGAGTTAAAAATTGAATGGAACAGCTTCATCCAGCTTTTAATGGATGCAGGCATTCATCTACAAGGAAGGTCAGATACCCTCATCTGGATGGGAGGAGATTGTTCTGGCTTTCTCACTGCAAAAAAAGTTTATCAGGCTTTGGCTGCAAAATTTTGGTCTTCTATCAATGCAAGTTGGCGCCAGAAGATATGGAAGGGCGACTGTCCCTTGAAGCTTAAACTCTTCGTGTGGCTTCTGATCGAAAATAAACTTCTGGTTTGGGAGAAGCTACAAGCCCGTGGCTGGGAGGGCCCAAACCATTGCATCATGTGCAAACAATACAACGAATCAATTCCCCACATCTTCTTACAGTGTTCTTTCACCCGCTCGGTTTGGCTTTTTTTATCTTCAGTGCTAAATCTCACCACACCTTGGACAGGTTCCAGTGTGCCCCTTTGTTTTCGCAACTGGATTGGTGACAACAGAATCCATACTTTGCTCCCAGTCCATCTCTGTTGGTAGGTCTGGAAGGCCAGAAACTCATCGCTATTTGAAGAGATGCCACCATCGATTCAAAGAGTGGTAAATATCATTCTTGCTGAGGCGGCCACTTCAGGAAACAAAATAAAGGATTTGCCACCCCTTAGACCCAAACTTGCAATTCCACTTGACAGGGTTGTTGCCTGGTTCGATGGCGCGGCTCAACAAGGAGGCTCTTTTTGTGGGGCGGGGGGGAAAATCACTCTAAACTCCCACACTTGCATCCATTGGACTCTAAACTGTGGACAAGGATCTCTCATGAAGGTAGAACTTTTGGGAGCGTGGGCATCTCTCATTCTGGCATGTCGCCACACCAATGAGCTTTTACTTCTTGGAGACTCCAAAATTATTATTGATTGGCTAAATGGTCAAGCAGATTTCCATGTGGCAGCCCTTGAGTGCTGGAAAGAGAGAACCCAAGAAGCCACACTCTCAATTAAAAATCTCTCATTCTCTCACATCTACAGAGAGGAAAACAGCGAGGCGGATACTTTATCTAAAAAAGCTTTGCATATGCCACTGGGCCAAATCAGTTTTACAAAGTGGGAGGATGGCAATGAAGGACCAGCCATCATGATGAAACTTTGATTTATGCCATCTTCTGTTTTATCTTCTGCATACCTTTTGATCTGAAAGTCGATCATAGTAGAGTCTAGGAACAGGTAGTTTTGATAGTATGGACTGCATCGATCCATAAGCACAATACTCCCTCATGTATTCTGTCTTTCGTGAAGATAGTTTTGTATATTTTTATATCCTTATGAATATAAAGCACAATTTTTCTCGTGGAAAAAAAAACTTATTGAGAATACAACCCCAACCACTTCTCTTTTTCTTTACATTGAAAAATATTAAATAAGTGAAGATGCTTTTCTTATGTTCGAAGGGATTCTATGGCCAAGATAGCCCACTCCCTCGCCAAATATATTGGGAGTTGTAAGCTTCCATCCTCATATTTATGAAATTACTTATTTAAAACAAAAAATATATATAATATATAATTTCCAAAAACTAAGTTAGCGAAAATTACTATTAAACTCATCTAAGTATTTATGTAATATTAAATTCAAAACATAATGTGTGAGATAATGAGAGATGTATGTAGGTGGTGCATAGGAATCAACATGCATGTAATTGACATGTATGTGATTTGTTGTTTCCAACAATGTCATGGCTTAAAGTGGAACAACTAAAAATCCTTGTCTTTGTGACATAGGGAAAGAGCAAGTTCTGTTGGTTTTTTTTATAGAAGATTGGTACAATGGTTTTAGTTCAATTAGCTACAAATCTAGAAGCACACTAACCAACAACCTCTAAGATTTCACTGCTTCACTAGGTGGAACACTAGTTGAGGTGAGAACTGGGAAGAAATGCATAGAAACTAGAACTAAACAAATGAAAATGTGTCTCCTACATATTTTTCTATGTAAGAAGGTTTCGACATGAGTATCCTACAATGATATCTACATATGAGCATGAAGAAGAAGCTTGGACATGAGTGTCTCACAATGAAAAAGAAATCATAAAGAGGTAGCACAACATATTCCAAAACCTTTTGAGGGTTTGGAAGGATTTTGTTCACGCTCCCCTCCAAAATAAGGCTTACTTCAGCCTACTGATAACTCCCCTTCCAACAATCTCAAGTATTGTAACATATAACGCTTACCCTCTTCTTGAGCTTCTCCTGTACATTTCAAAATTCCATAAAATGTGTCTTCGAAAAAATGAAAGAACCCACACTATTTGATATGAATTAGATAGATATAAAAGTGCTAGTCATAAAAATGCATCTTCAACTTTAGAATTCCAGATAGAGAATGTTTGGCTTAGTTCATTGTCGTAAAAAATTTTCTTTCTTACATGGTTTTCATGAAGGATGTTCAGGAATAGACCTTACTAAAACAAGGATACACCTACTGAAGGGAGACTTTATTCACCCTTACTTCCACACACTATTCCAATAT
Organism: Picea glauca; assembly: GCA_000966675.3. NCBI lineage: Eukaryota > Viridiplantae > Streptophyta > Pinopsida > Pinales > Pinaceae > Picea > Picea glauca. The sequence continues at coordinate 104,446 of JZKD02S1011945.1, forward strand.
TGCTCATAGTTAATGATTAATCTACCAGTTTTGATCCCCTACTTGAAAACAAAAACGATATCTTCACAGAGGAGAAGACCAATTTTATCATGTGCAGTTCTCTTATTTTATGTTCTCCCATGCCAAAAAAGAATACTCAAGTGATTCAATTGATAATGTTGAAGTCAAAGGAGCAAGGTATTTATTCCCTTGGTTTGTTGGTAAGGGTTGGAGGACATGGGGGCAATTAGTCCTTTGGGGACTACCTTATATCCAGTCAAAGACATGAGTCTCTCTATATTGGCCAAACTACATACTCATTATGTTCCCATCAATGCAGGGAAATGGCATGGAAACAAAGGAAATGTAAAGGCAATTGATTAGAGTTCCATGCTCCTTATCCCTACATCCATCATGAAAAATAGAAGATTTGAGATCCATAAGAATAATGAAAGAAAATAATTTATGGTAAAGGAGATACTGAAGAGATATAGGTCATTCTTCCAATCCATCGAGTCAACTAAAGATGGTGATATTTGTTATCGAAAGAAAACCAATAGAATTACCATCGCATTTGTCTTCTTCTTCATATGCCTCACTTGTTGTTTATTGTCCTTCCATTGTAGGGACAAAAGAATGGTGGAACAAAAGACCCATCGCCATTATAAATGAATCAACCCTCACAGGTGGTGTGCCCAATGTATCCAGTCCCTTCACCATAAATGGACAACCAAAAGACATGTATCTCGATGTATTCCATTTGCACTCAAAATGATTTCGGTAGTTCATCAACAATAAATCCTAATCTATCTCCCTTGAAAATCATAAAAAGTTGGTCAATCAATAATAGATCATGAATGTCATTATCCTAAAATTCATGATAGGGGGCTCTATTACACTACGAAATCACTCTGTGCATGAATAGTT
>JZKD02S1011945.1:118663-146544 GCA_000966675.3 Picea glauca
CATGTTTCATTATTGAAGAAATATGTACATGATGTTAATCATATAATTGACTGGTCTATGATCCAGGTGGAACCGGAGGGAGAATTTCTACCAGAACCCCAATGCATACTGGACAAAAAGGAAACCCCACTCTGGAATAGAACCATTGCACAGGTCAAGGTGCAATGGAAACATTTTGACCCAGATGAGGCTACATGGGAAATGGAGGATGCCATGAGATAGGCATATCCGATTTTGTTTACTTCTGTACATGCAATACATCTTAGTAGATAAGAACATCGAGGACGATGATCCTTTTAAGGGGGGGGGGGGATTGTAACACCCTATTTCCCCCAGTTTGTAAATATAACTAGACTGGCCAAGGACTATGGAAAACTCATAAGTATGAATATGTGATGTAAATGGACCTTCAGGAAGAGGTCAATGAATGTGAATAACATTTTAAATTTATTGCAGGACTGCTAAGAGGGGATGTGCAGAAAAGAGACCACGATGGCGGTGGAAGGCACCTGAAAAGGTGGTGTTAACTTCCACTGAGTATTTATACCGTATTTGGACTCCACTGGCCCGGAGAACCAAAAGCGGCTCGCTGGCCCCAAATTTAATGTCTCGTAGACTGGTAGGCGGACGACTTGATGAGGTATGGGATGGTGAACCGCCTGTCCGTAGAGCCATCAGGCCTGATCGGCGCAAGGGTAATCGTGCCACACACAACCTCGCAAGAGGATAAGGCATATGGAAGAAGCGATTTCGAGGGCAGACGCGAGGGGAACTCTGGCATTACGCAAAGTGAGTGATAGCAGAGAGGAAGGATTGCAACCTTCGCTCCTGGTCACTGGCGGACAGAGAGACGCAGTCTCAACAACATCGTGGTCTCAGCTCGGGGGTGGCTGGTGGTAAATCCGTCGGGAGTCGCTACGCCTACGGTTGGGTGGAAACGAGCACCCCTCTCAGCAGTTGCACCCATTTCTGGTGTTATTTCTAATAAGTATTTTATGTATTGCATCTTGAAATCCATATACTGATATATATACTCACAGAACTATGAAATTGTGAACGATTTTAGTGTAAGAATGTCTATGCAGTGTTTTGATAATAATTAATGGACATATCCTTGTAATAGAGGAAGCCATGCATGAGTTACGTCGATAAAATGAATCTAATCATGCCTAGGTTGAACTAAGTCAGGCTTCCAGTCCGTTCTCGGGAAGCTGTCTACCCTTATCTGTCTTCGAGAACGCCCCGGTATAGATCTCTTTACAGAGATTCTCTCCTTGGAAAGGTTTACCAAGAACCTGGAAAAAGGGACTTGAATGGGCAAGTCTTAATAACCCTGTACGAGGAGGAATGACCCTCTTAAGGTTCCGAGATAACAGTGTAGGGATAAATAATAAATCGACGAACGAGACCTCGTCGGATGACCCATAGGCAATCACGATCGTTAGCTTGACGAAAGTAACAAGGGCGATTACATACCTTGCCCCTTTTTCCCCCTATCTTTGTGAACAGTGAGGAAATCGGGATCGTAGATCCCAAGGCCCAGGAGAACAATCGAACCATTGATCTTTCCACATCCACAAAGTAGTGGAAGAATGCACAAGGTGGGACAATCGGAGCCGTTGGATCTCATTCAGAAATCCTGTCAGCTGTTGGATCGGGTTAAGATGTTTGGAGTTTAGTCTCTCGAGTGTGCGCGGGAAGAATGGATCTAGGTCGTTAGATCTTGGGCCATTTGTCCGTCAGCCGTCAGATCGGACAGGAGCTGCACGAGGGTTACCATCAAGATTCCAGCCATCGGCGTATTGGGATTCTCGAGGACAAGAAAATCGAGACACTTCAAGTCTTGAAACACTGGGAGGATCTGGACCGTCCGTTTGAGGATACACATGGCGGAGGTCGAGGTTTACTATCGGGAGTCGGGATATCGACATTCCCGTGGACAGGAGATTGGGGAAGTCCGAAGTAAAAATCCCAGTAAAATCTAAGTCGTCTGTTTGGGAAGACATGTGTTAGAAATCCATAGAGAGTCGGGATATTCGGCATCGAGAAATCGAAGTTCCTGAGAACGTGAGAATTGAGACACCACAAGTCGCGAAATCCCGGAGAAATCGGAACCGTCCATCAGAAGAGGACGCATGGCAGCCATCGACGCCGTCGTGGAAATTCCCGACAGGAAGTTGATGATCGGCGTTTTGGGTCATTGGGATATCAGGAACCCTGGTGACAATTTGTTTATGTATTTTGGAATCGCGAAGCTCGAAACCCCGATGAGTGGGAACCAGCTGTCAGCGTAACAGGAAGCCAGGAGTCGATGGATCAGGAATCCCATGGGTCAATGCATTTTGGCATTGAAAACCCCGTAGCCCCGACAAGGGATAAGACTGCGGTCACGGGGATAGCGGTCATGTGGGCCAGGAGCCTAGCCAGGAGAGCTAACGCGTGAAAGGCGCGTCGAGATTCGAGGGATCGCAAATCCTGAGGACGTGTGCCTTTGGACATGAGATAGTCTGAAACCCTGTTGAGGAGGTATGGCTGCGGTCATTTAGAGGGAGGTTGTATGGACCCAAAGGATTAGCCCTAGGGGACTAGTGGAAGTTGGAGCACGTCGGGAATCGAAGGATCGCGGATCCAAAGGGCATATGCATTTTGGCATTAGAAAGCCCGAAACCCTAACGAAAGGAGAGATATAAGGCTGCGGTCTCGTGAGCACGGTTGGGTGGACCATGGCATAGCCAGGAGGGGCTAAGGCCAAGCAAAGAGCTCATCGGTGATCGGGGAATCGAGAGCATGGGAACTCTCGACATCAGAAAGGACGAAACCCCGAAAACCCCGAAATTATCATCAGGAAAGACCACCGTTATGAGAAGAAAGCCGGGTAGGTGCATGAAAGACCTATGGATCGAGGATTGGCAATTTGCTGCTGCAAGCTTTGGGGATTCTCATTATTGAGAAATCAACAATAGAGTTCGATTTTAGGTAATGGGTATGTTACAGCAGGGGAGAAAGAGAGGCAAGGAAACAATTAGGAAAAAAAGGCATAAGAGCATGTGTACACGTATCCTTAGTTGGTCGCCTCAAATTTAGGTTCGGGATTAAAAACCTAGCGGGTTGGTCTACACATGCATAAAAACCTCTATTTTATGAATACCTCTTTATATCTTTGTTTTTGACGTTATTTTTCTATAGGCTACACAAATCCATTGTGAATGAAACTATAGAAACATATAGAGTTGGCTATGCAAGTTCCAAATATATAGTTAAAAAGAATTCATCCTTAAGGTACTCAACACCTACACTAAGAGAGACATATACTTCATATTTTGCTTGGAAAATAACATGCCATTGTTAGAAAAACTAAAACTTCACATAGTTATTCACAATTTCTATAAATAAAATTATATATTCGCAAAACTAATTCAATTTTCTACATTTCATATTGTTACACCATATTCAAATTCATTGTAATTGTACCTTGAATAATTTGTCAACAAATTGTTGTTTTTCCATGTTTGCATTGCCACTAGCACGTCATCACTCATGAGAGACCATCATTAGCTTGCACATGCCCAATATCCTTGGTAGTTTATGAAACAATCACATATATATTTTACCAATTTTTTTAAGATGTGTGATTGATCACCTAATATAAGCCTAAACCTCCTTCGTCTTATATTCCACATTTTATGATACCCACCTTCCCAAAACCTCATAGTAAAAACTTTCTACAACATAGATGCCATGTTTTCACCAATATTTATCCCTTGAAATTTACAAAGGAATACAACAAATCTTTAAATATAAACTCCCTTTGACACTCAACCTAACAATAAAAAATTCCTTTAAATTGGATGCTCAATTTTGAGAAATATATATTTAATATCTTAATTTTTATTTCTTTATTAATTTGTAATTAATTATGTTTAATGCTATTTTTGTTTGGACATGGATATTTTAATTATCATATTTTACTTTACACTATAATATAGATATGCCATGAATTTCATATTTAAATAATTGTATAAATTTACCATGAAAAAAGGAAAGACGATTAATTCCAAAGGAAATGCTACATACTTAAAAATCCCAAACCACCTTTCTAAATATTTTTGTAATTGACCAAACATTTCCACTTTGGATTATTTCAAAACCCAATCTTGAAGTGTTACTAAAAGATTTGAAGAGTCCTTATGATATGGATGAACAAGTACAGATTAACCTTTAACTAGGAGCTCAATATCTCATGTGAAAAAATGGTAGCATAGAATAAACATTTTAATGGTAGTATATAATAAACATTTTATTTTTTAATATTTTTGGGGACACATTTTTCTATTAATTTTATTAGAATAAAAATTATTGGAACTGCAAATTTAATTTGAGTAGTTGAATCTGTATATATCAGAACAAAAATTTATTTATATATCTAAAAATACAATTTAAATAAAAAATAATAATTATTTAAGTAAATTTTAATAAAAAAAAAATTTAAATATAAAACGTTTAAACAGCCAATATCTACACATGGGAATAAACAACAAGTTTTAAAAATGAAATTACAATGTGAGATGTTTAACAACACAACATCGTATGCACATGTGTCTTCCTTGTTAAATATAATGTAACCTCAACAGTATGACTATACACTGTCAGTTGTACTATCATTTCTTGATTTGCTTGAGCCTATTTAGCTAAGCTAGTTTCCCTTTTTTACTGTACTCTCTTTTACTTTCATTTTGTACTCTTTTACTCCTTTCATTTGTACTCTTTCACTTGCATTATGAATATACTGAATTCTATTTCTGCTCTGCTCCTCCTCTGTATTCTTTGCTTCACATTTTATCATGGTATCAAAGCTTCAACAGTAAGCCTCTTCACACAGTCTACAGAGCAACTCGATCCTCAACAACGCAGAGCTTACTCTGTGAACGAGAGCATAGGACGCGAGATTCTTCACAAAGCCTGGAGAGAAATCCGTAGTCCGCCATCCGCTCAAAAGATCGTTGCAGAAAGCACGCTCGAGGAAGCAAAGCACAATACGCTCAAAATATTGAGGAGTCAAAGATGCAGAAGGCAGAAACGTTTAAAGAATTCGTGAAAGATTGCTGCAGAAGGCAGAAACGTTTAAAGAATTCGGAAGATTATCTCAAACTCGTGAAAGATTGTTGCAGAGGGAAGAAATATTTAAAGAATTCGTGAAAGTATTTCAATTCGTGAAAGATTCACAAATTTCCTGCTTCAGGAGAAACTCTTTGCAAGAACAACAAACAACACGCTAAAGAAGCCAAGAACGAACAGACGCAGCTGTAAGATCGGTCCTGCTAACAGATCTGAGGCATTAATCGAGTCCAGAAAGGATGAGGAGAGCGCAGAAAAGGCAAAATATTTTCAGTTGTCAGATTTAGCGCAGAGGACCAATAGCCGTTGGATCCGAAAAAAAGTGCACGAGATTTAGTCCTCTGGAGCACACAAAAGAAAAGTCGACTTGCAAAGTCATGAAATCCTGAAATCGTTGGGACCGTCCATCAAGGAGGACACGTGGCGAGATCTCAGCATTTCACTAACTTGCAGGGAGTAAAGGTCAGAGAACATTGCGGTGAAAATTCATGAATTGCGAAATCACAACTTGACCTGAACCGTTGGATCAAGAAAGATCGTGCACCATCGATCTGACGCTATCGTGAAATCGGGAATCGGGCATTGGACAAGCAGAGGCGACTGCACTCCATACCTTGATATGCAAAATCACGAAATCACTCCAACCGTTGGATTTGGAGTGACAGGTGGCAAAGATCCGGAAGCCATCGGCATTTTTTTTTGGCACCGGGAGAATGAAGGTGAAGACTAGGGAAAGAATATTTCACGAGAGAATCAAGACCGTCCTTCTCAGAGGACAGGTGGCAGCAGATCCAAGCACCATCAAAATTTCGGCATTTCGGAGTTTGGGATTTGGAGAACATCGTGATGAGAGTTCAAGAGTCGCGAAATCCCAAAAGGATCTGGACCGTCAGATCATAGGAGGATCTGGACCATCGATGCAAGTGCCATCATGATTTCGGCTACCGGGAAATCAGAGGCTAGCGTCTCGTGAACTCGCGATACGTGAAATTCCGAAATTATTTGAGTCGTTGATCGAGTGTAGATCTGGACCGTTAGATCTCCGATGGTGGAGGATCCTAGATTGTTGATCACGATATTCCAAAGAAACTATGGCCGTTGATCTCAAATCAATGAGGATCATTGATCCTTGAAGTAATTTCGCATTTCAGCTATTCGAAGGAACTGCTACCTTCAGCGTCGAAACAAGAAAGCCCGTAGCACTTGGTTTTTTATGCCCACGGTCATATGAGAAGCTAAACCTTCTTTGACTCTCAAGTAAACTCAGAGAGCCCTATTCCGCCATTAAAGGGCCTACAGTTGCTGCAGTATTACAGCTGCTGCAGTATTACAGCTGCTGCAGTATTACAGTTGCTAAAGAACATAGCTCAGAGCCCTGAATTAGTAGATCTTTTGCTCGGATAGTCAGATCGAGCTTGATCGAAGTCAAAGAAGTGGCTTACACCGCATTTTTCAGTCTGAATTCACTGCAAGAAATTAGAAAACCTGTTTTGACGCGCAGGAAACAGGTAAACACGAAAGTTTCTAACAATTTTTTTTTCTTCTATTTTGTTAAAATTCTTTAAAGATGGTCATGTCTAGCAATTTAGGACCAACTCAAGGTCCAATTATTCTTGGAAAGAATTATGAGTTTTGGTCTCTTCGAATGAAATCTTTCTTGCAAGCACAAGAGTGTTGGGATCTAGTGGATCTTGGATATGTGAAATCAGATCTAGCAGACCTTTTTGCCATGACAAACCAACAGAGAATTGCTCAAGCAACACAAAGGAACAGAGAGAATAAAGCCAAATTCTGGATTCAAAATTCCGTGGATGACTCGATCTTCTCAAAAATCACAAGCGCTGGTACTTCAAAACAGGCCTGGGACATCCTTAAATTAGCCTACCAAGGAAATGACGAGGTCAAAACAGTCAAACTGCAGACCTTGAGTACGCAATTCGAGACTTTAAGAATGACAGAGTCTGAAAATGTGAATCAGTTTATGACTAGAGTCATGGGAATCGTAAACCAGGTTGACTGGTGAAGCCATCCCTGATCAACGCATTGTTGAGAAAGTCCTCATAAATTTACCAAAAAAATTTGAAATGGTTGTTACAGAAATCCTTGAATCCAAGGATCTGTCATGTTTTTCAACAGATGAACTAATTTGTTCCCTGGTGACACATGAGACTAGACTGCATCTCACAGATGAGTCAATCACAAATGCCTTCAAAACTCAATTCTCCTGCAGCAGAGGGAGAGGCAGAGGAAGAGGCAGAGGTCACCAAGGACGAGGGAGCATTACAAGTAACCAACACTCAAGTGGAGGTAACAAACAACAGAACCAGAATAAACAAAAAGTTGTACAAATCGCGGACGAAAGTTCTTGTGATGTGAGATGTTTGAGCTTTTAGCATTTCAACTGAACTTGTCATGTCTATATAACCAAAGGCTTAGTATTTTTTTTATTGAACCTTTTATTAGTATTTTAGATGATTTTTTTTTTAATTTATTAGAATTACGTATGAATGAACCTTTTAAGCCAACTCACCTAGGGTTCGAGTCCAAGTGGGTTTCTAGCAAATTGGATATTGTTTATACATGTATAAACTATCCATTCATTAATGGAATTTAGATAGATTCATTACAAAAGAGTATACATGTATAAACTATCCATTCATTAATGGAATTTAGATAGATTCATTACAAAAGAGTAGAAGCCTATCAAAATCATTCATGAGAAATTGATGTCGCGGGATGTCAGCTGTTAATGAGATTAACAATCCTCTCAAACAAGAAGACATCACAGGGAATTCTGAGAGCCCCCTCGTGCTCGTATCTGAATTCCTTTAGAGAAGCTTCCAGTAGCTCTGCAAATAGGGGATGGCTGAGAACACTGGCATCTAGCACAAATCTGGTAAGAATATCTTTCCCAACATACACAGGAAAAAATCCCTTGGGAACAATATTGTCATTCTTCTTACAATCTGAATTCTTTCTACTTCTCTTCTTACCGTTTGAATTCTTTCTACTTCTCTCATTCTTCTCTATCTTGACAAATGCCAATGGCCGCCTGGAGGAATGGATATCGGTAACTCTGTGTAGCAAACGAATCAAGTGGCGCATTCTGAACGAGATTACGAAGAAGCGAGCCTTCGACAGATTTAGCAGAGCAGGAGACTATATAGAATACAACGCCTCAGATGATCTGCTATGGCACTGAAAATCTGCTACACATTATGAATACTGGAGCCCCATGCATGTACAAGAAAAGAAAGGAGGATGGATTTTATATTGTAAGACGCGCTGTACAATGATACATTACTTAGTGTACCTTCCATATGATATTGTTGTTTAATAAGTCCCACAAAGAACAAAGAAAAAGTCGCACTAGAATTCAAAAGTCCACGAACGTGGAGTGTCAGTCATTGCGCACATTCTCAATGAGCGACAGAACGTGGAATATTTAATTAAAATTACTTAATTGAAAAGCAGACCGCCTTCGACATATTTCGCAGAGGAGGAGAATATATGGCATAGAATAAAACGCCTCTGATAATCTGCTATAGCAGTGAAAATCTACTACAGAGTGTGAATATTGGAGCCCCATGCAAGGAGAAGAAAAGAAAGGAGGAAGGAGCTTATATTGTAAGATGCGCTGTACAGTGATACGATATTTCGTGTACCTTCCGTATGATATGGATTCATTAGTCAAAGAACGAAAAACTCGCACTCGATTTGAAAATTCCAGTCAAAATCGACTGTGGAGTCTCAGTCATTGTGCACATGTTGAATAAGCGACCGAAAGTGGATTATTTAATTAGACCGCAGACAGGGTTGGAATTTGAATTCACTTTTACCCGTCAAACAATTTTTTTTTACGTTTTGGGTTTACATATTACCCTTCAAAGAACGTTCTCTCTAAAATGTGCCCTTCACTCTAAAAGTGTGCCCTTCATTATTGAAAAAGTTTTTGATAAAAAACTAATATGTGCCCTTCAATAATTTGATAAGAAACTAATATGCCTCCTCCATACCTCCTAATTATAAGTTTTCTCAAAGCGTCTCTTTCACTTCTATTCTACTTTCACACCAAAGATTCCATCAACCAATTGAAAATTATTTTTTACAGTAATTTAAAAATAAGATTTCACATTGCCTCAAACAAGCTTAGCGTCTTCTCCACTTGACCTAACAGACTTAAAATCTACCTACTATGCTTAACAAAGAAAATGAGAGTCTAATGCTACTGAGAATTCTCTAAATCTATAAGACTCTACAGAAAGATGTTTTTTCAAGTAGATATTATTTTTTTGGGTTTCCACCTGAAGAATGTTTTGTTGTATTGAGGTTAAAGGAAGGAAAAGCCTTTATATGCACACAAATAAACATAGGCTGGTCAATATTATTTTTTGAGATCTCTACTTAATGAATTTGCAGCTGTATTTGAAGTTACAGGGAAAAAAAAAAAAAAAAGCCTCTCAATGTATAAAAATTAACATGGGATTTAGTAATTCATAAAAAAAAATTATGAGTTGTATTCAAAGTTTAAGGAAGAAAAGGCCTCTAAATTCATTAAAAATAGATATCAGCTTTCAAGTAGGAGATAATTCAACCGGTATGTTATTATCATGGTTCAAGGAGAAAAAGGTTTCCAAATACCTCAAGAGTTTTAGATATTATTTATTTCTAAGCTACAAAATTCTAGATTACAATCACAAAAAATAGACTAAGATATTATTTATTTCTAAGCAACAAAATTCCAGATGACAAGCACACAAAATAGACTAAATAAAATGAGAGTTCATAATAATTACCAGTTCATTTTCGAATTCAATTTTAGTGGTTTGATAGCTCAACTTTTTTCCCGAGCTCCTGCCACAGAAAACGTAATTGGTCTTGAATCTACACATCCTTTGTTTAAATCCCATCTCCATCGTCCCCATATCCATGGCTCTCTTCTCTTTCTGACCTCTCAATTATCTTAGTGCACCACGGTACACGGTACACGGTACCCGCTCAGTCACCATAGCAACTCACTAAGGTTCTCTCTCCCTCGAGAAGATCTGAAGTTCATTAGTTTCGGCCCATATTGTAGTTGGACATCACTTGCATCGTTGCAGGGCATGTGCTCTTACCACAAGAATATATCCATTTCTCCATACTCTCTCGATCGTATGTAATTCCAGTGCGAACTGTAATGGGGTCGCTCATTATCTGCATAGATATTGGACATATGAAGTAGGAAGGGATCTCTACCTGTGCGTTCTCTTTTGGATCCATGTTTATACCTTTTCTGAAATAAAACCACTTAATTTTCAAAAGGAGATTAAAACAACTGCAACTTCTTCCTGGATTGTTGGATCGAGCCCATTCACTGAGAATCGAACCTGTACTGATGATTATAGAAAACTTCTTGTCCCTTCTTGGATTCTCAGATAAAGCTCATTCAGGAATGGACTCAGAATCAAGCACATCTTTACCCACATAGGGTTTATAGTTATACAAAGGATCTTCACAAACTAATGATACACCGGCCTGTAACAGACTCAGGTGGGGTGTATAAGATATAACATAAAAGATGACCTGAGTCTGCAGTCCAGGGAAATTAAATTAAAAGAGTTTATGACATCTGAAATCTCAAGGCGATTTTATAGATTTGCAAAGGAAAAATGATGTGAAAAGTGTGGCACCAGGCTGTTTGTGTTGATGATGATAAAGTACACGCATTTTTATAGAAGAAGTCGAGTGCCATTTGCGGTGTCGATGCATTACATGTTATCTACCTTATCAGACTCATATTAAGTCAAACATAATGTGCAACAGAACCTCTCAGAGCCCAAATTTCGGAAACTGACCCGCTCAATGCCAGCCATGCTGATTTAATTATAACTCAAAATGAAAATAACATCGTTGTCAATTTTGAAATAGGTTCATTTGGCAGTTCTGTATTTACTGCTTATTCAATGCAGTCCCATAACTCGTAGTTGGGTAGAAACTTTAAAAATGGAGCCGATTGATCGACCTGGTGGCGGTAGCGGCATTCGGACTGTCAGACATGCCATATCAATCCAAGATCTAGCATCTCATAACCATACTGTGAAATTAATGACGTTTTATAAAATTATGATCCGTCATAAATACGTTCTCTCGATTGTGGTAGACGACAGCCACAAAAATTTAAACCTAAAATACGGGCAAAATGCCCCGGCATTTTTCCAGTAAAATTCCAACCCCAGTCACATGTGACTCGTGAGTCAAGAATATTTAATTAGACGACAGATTGCACTGGTAGACCAGAGTGTGAGTCACGGTAAACCCACGGTGCTAGTTTTTATTTTTATTGTGTTAATTAAGTTGCTCTTTTTAAGTGATATTATTAGGTTAATATTTTTCTAAATTCAGTAAGAAATTGTTGGATCTGTAAATTTTATTGGTTAATTTTGTAGAATTTTAGGGGTTTTTCATGACGCTGAATCCATTTATGTATTCAGAAATGTGATTTAAACTACAAAAAATTGCTATTTCATCTTGATTTATATCACCAAATTCCAATAAAATATGCCAAAACTAAAATTAGACAACACCCAAACAAATTGCAGTGTTTTATTTTTTATTTTTATTATATTAATTCATTGTTTCCGAGTTATTTTGTATTGTTTAATTTTTTAATCTTCTTTAAAGTTTGACTATATAATTTTGGGTGGATATGGTACATTGCTTATTCTTATAGGCTTTTCTCTTATTATTCTGACATTATGATGCACGAGCATCTCGGTCACCCTTGGGATGGCACGAAGAAGGAAGTTATGGGGACGTGATAGAGTTGTTACAACAATGATTGGTTGTTTCAGGTTGTGAATGGTTGCACTGTAGGGAGTGACAACATCACCATGAATGGTTGCACTGCAGGGAGTGACAACATCACCACAGATCAGAATAATGTTGCAAAGTTGCAACAATGGGGTAGCTAGGAGCATTGTTATAGAATGGACAAGTGTGTGGATGGTTATGTTGTAGAGGAAAAGTTGTTAGAGAAGAAATTGTAGATGTTTTTAAGGAGGAGCGTATTGTTGGGATGAAGTTGAAAGGACACGTAGAGGGAGATGAAGAGTCATTGAGGAAAGAATGAAATGGAAGTCAGAAGATGAAAGGGCATGCAAAGCCTTGGGGAACTGACGCAAACATTTCTAGAGAAATAAAACAGAGCACCGAAGAGATTGAGGAGCGCTGGTAGAACTGACAGGAGAAGAGATCTCACAAGATAGGAGAGTGAAAAGTGGTTGAGGTTGCCATGGCCTCTGACTTAACAAATCCATGGAGATTTTAAGTTCAGATCCGACCATTGAGCCATTGTATTGTAACCTCTATGATGAATAAAAGAGTCAATATGGTTTACAGATTTAACCTGTATGTGTGTATGTGTGAATGAAATCGTAGATTATGTATTCATTGTGTTCTTGACATGATTTTTTGCAAGTTAATGTCATTTCTTGAATGATAAAATCCCATAGAAAATAGTCCTATATGATATGACTATGTAGGTGGCACAAATCTGTAGAATGTTGTGTTGGAATTGTGGTCTTCCCTGGGAAGGATGAGCTCCCTAGTTCTATGAGAGTTGAGGGTTCTGTCTGAGTATAAAATATGTGAACATAAGTTGTTGTCTCGATTGTGGGTTATGTGTTGCAGCGAGAGATTTACCACATTAGAGGCGTGTTGTAAGAAGAGAGGGATTACTGTCAGAGATGTGTTCAAGCAGTAGGTGCAGATATGTTGCAGTAGTATATGTATTGCAGCATAGATCAATTTGTAGCATGGGTGCGTTGCAGTGAGGACGTGTATTTAGATATGTGTTTTAGCACGAGGATGTAATAGGAGAGGTATTACAACAGGAGGTTGCAACATGATGGGTGTTGCAACGTAAGGATGATTAAGTTGCAGTAAAATATTTGTCACAACAAAAGGCAAGTTACAACAACAGGTGAGCTACACCAGAATGTGAGTTGCAATAGAAGACGAGTTATAGCAGAAGGTGAGTTGTAGTAGAAGGCAAGTTGCAGCAAGTGAATATGCAACAAACTAGTGATTTTGTAACATATGTTGCTAACTACAAGAAAGAAAACGTGGATACGTGGGAGTGGAGGTACAACCCTAGGGGTTGAGGTATGTTCAAGTGAAAAGAAGGAAAATGTAGCAATGAGGAAGAATCATTATGGTAGCTGTGATTTCTATTATGTACAAATAAGAAAATGTTTTGCTGCAAACGTACTCTGATGGCATGGGGCAGATGCATGCTGCATCGCATTGGAAATGTTGAAGATGTTTATGGAGTTCACCATTGGCAATGTTGAATATGAATATCTTTGACCATGGGAAGAATGAGAGAAGAGAGGATATGGCAAGTTTCAGATGAAAAAGGTGAAATTAGAGTGATTATGATTATGGTAGGGAATTAGAAGCCTAGTCCCAGCCTTCATTGCTCAACCCACTTCTATGGTCGTTGGTGTAGTTAATCAAAATCTCCATGATCACACTCGGTGGATTGAGCTTCTAATGCTTATTTTTAGGTATTGTATACATACGGTGGGGGTGGAGAATATTAATTAGATGATAGAGACATTGGGGTAGTTTAGCACTTAAAATATTGATAAAATAGAATGTATTATGGATGACTTGTAACTTATAGATGACACAACTTGAAAATTTGGTAGAAAGTGTGATTTGTAGTATTTTAGGGTTATTAATTATGCACGAGTTGTAACTTATAGATAACATAAATTGAGAATTTGGTAGAGAGTATGATTTGTAGTATTTTAGGGTTATTGTGGTGATTCTAGCGATTAGTTTCTTGCTATTGTTGGGGACCATTGGATTGGAATTAGATTTTTGTTGAATTGAGTAGAACAACTACATGGTGGACCCCCATTCTCTTGAATAAAGGATTAGGTGATATGGGCCTTTTCTACAACCCTAGGTAGGGGCTAATACATCCTCAAATGGCAAAGAATTAGGGATCATAAAAATCCAATCTTATAATTGAAAGGACCCTAGCATACCTCTATGTGAGCCTCTAATTTTGTAATTGCTTAACATAGCATGCATTAAAATAGACCTATGTCACCACAAGACCATCCCAAATGCCAAATGGATATTAGAGAGAAAAATGTAAACGGTGGATGAATATTTCAAACTACAGATTACTAATTAGTAATCCAAGCCAATATCTCTTCTATGTGCTTGGAAAATATCAATCAATCCACTTGATATGAGAAATGAAAAATAGATTGTAATGGAAGAGATGGTGTTTTGAATGATTATTCGGGTGGTTAGGCTTACCTTTTGAATTGAACTTGACCTTCCTCTTCTTTGATCTATGAGGATATGGTTTTAATAGTACCTTACTCACGGTGTTACCTTCATGCTTACCTTTGGGAATTATGATTTAAATCCCTCTCTAGTTTTCCTTCCTCACCTAGCTATGGCTGCCCTAGCCCCCTAATCTAAGAGTTGAAGACCTCCTCTTGACCACTCATTATTTCCTAAACACTAGAGAAGGAGTGATTCATTCGATCACTCCATATAATTTGTATATCACATTATCTGTATCCACCGTAGATATTGTAGTGTTTCAACAAGGGGAACTAGCTCTATTGGAGAAAAGTAAGAAAAAGAACAGGAACAAGTAACAAAATATGTTTGACCTCCAACTAGATATGGAATGTAGTCTAGAACTTCTAAATTATCAACTATATCAATTGGTTCCAGATAAAGAAGGTCAATTTCCCTTGCTTTTAATGTCACTAGAAAATAAACTAGTAACTTTTCCCTTGTGTGGATTTTCATTTGGATTGATAACTACAAACTCTATCTTATCATAGCAAAAGCAATATTATTGAAACCATTTATAATATCCCACAAATTTCTTGAGATTGTATCCAGATCTGTTAATGTTGCGATAATACAATACCAACACTATTGAATTTTTTTTCCTGACTTCAAGTTCACCTATACTCCATGAATGATCTATTAATGAAATCAAGTCTAAAGTGTAGAATTGGAGTAGAACCTGCAAATAGAATCTAGTTAGCAACAATTCACACAAAGATTCCAATGTTGAGAGAGAGAGAGAGAGAGAAATGTATTTAACCAAATGAGCGAATGGAAAAATACACATTATATACTCTACATGGTTGAAGTAATGCACCATAGAATCATCTAGAAAGATGTGAACACACACTGACAGACACACTATTGAGTTGCCACCTAGTCCTAGTTAATTGACCATGCAATCATTACTTAACTAGATAACACAAGTGGGGTGAGGAGAATATCATGCATGCACATGTGTTTCCTTCTTGGGAGAGATCTGAAGGTAAGTGCACCCTATTGATGATGACCGTGAGGTCAACATGCAACACTTGGTGATAATACGAAGGTTTCCATGCAAGAGTCTACTCCACTAGTCTAACGAAAGTACAATTGAGAATGACTAAGGAGGATGTGGTTCCATCATCTAGGGGAGAATATCTCTGACCAAGGGATCCCTCAACATAGAATAATAAACCTATGAAAATAAATACTAGGTGGATGTGTTTTATCTGCAACCGCCCCCCGAAAACCACTAGGGAGTAAATGAAGAATGGTTCTTGGTAAGGAGTCATGTTAGGTACCCATTTTACAATGCATATAATGAATGAACACCAAAGAAAAGGAAAGAGGGGAAACCTAATGGGAAATCCCCACCCTCCCTGCCCCCTCAAAATACAATGCTAAAAAAGAAATACAATTACTAGTAAACTGTGTCCTTCACTCTAAGAAGTTCATGGAGAAGGTGGAATTTATGCTCAATCAAAGTCTTCATGAAGATGTCAAAAAAAAATTTAGAGGAAGGAAAGTAATTCAAGTTGATGATCCCATCATGAACCAACCCTATGATGTAATGCATGTGGACCTCGATGTGTTTTGTTCTCTACCTTTGCAATGGGTCTCTACAAAAATTTAGTGTTCTCTGATTATCGCACTAGATCACAGTTAGATGGTGGAACTGGATACCGACATCATTGAGGAAGATTTGTAGCCAAATTTTTTGAATATTAATGTTCACCACTCCTCTATACTCATCCTCTGTTGGTTGCAAATCAATCACTAATTTATTTTTACTCAACCAACAGATGGGGTTGGATCCCAAACTAAGAATGTATCTAGAGGTACACTTGTAATCTATGCTATCAGTAGCCTAATATGAATATGTATAGAACATGATGTACAATGTACAACCAGTTGCATAGTGAATCCCATGATTGGTGGTACCCTGAACATATCTAAAAATGTGCTTGGAAACTTTCCAGTGAAGCTCATGTAGTTCTTGCATGTACCTGGAAACTACATCCATTGCATACGAGAGATTTGGACTCGAGTGAGTGAAGTAAAGAAATCTCCCCACTAGTTGTATTTACTTGGTGCAATATCCCCGCCATCCTTGAGCTTGACCCCGAATAAGAAGGGTGTGGCTATAGGATTGCAATCAGTCATGTTGAATCCAACAAAGAGATCCTTGGCATACTTTGATTGAGACAAATTGATGTTTGAAGCATCCTTGGTGATTTCAAGAAAAAGGAAAAAGTCAAGTGGACTCATGTCTGTCATAGAAAACATGTCATGAAAAATGTCTTTGACCACAAAAATTGTTGAGGTTGAATTACTTGTGATCAATAGATCATCTACATATATCCCTAAGATCAATAGAGAGTAATAAGTTCTCAACATATAAACATTAGGATCTGATTTACGTCTAATGAAAGAGTGATACAATAAGTATGAGTCAATTTCATTATACCATGCTCTTGGACTCTGTTTGAGGCCATAAAGAGACATTTTGCGTCAACAAACTAGAGAGGTGTTTTGTACATACCCATGAGGCTGATCCATGTAGATATCTTTTGAGGGATCATCATGAATAAAGGTATTCTTCACATCCATCTGGTGAAATTCCCACCCCTTGGTTGTTGCAATGGCGAGGGCGAGTCATATGGAGTCCATATTTTCTATTGGAGAAAATGTCTCATCATAATCAATCCCGTGGACTTGCTGAAATCCTTTGGCATCCAATCTTGACTTGTATCTTCTCACATGTCTATTTATTTCTTTCTTGGTCATATAGACCCATTTGTATCTAAAAAGTGTATGATTTGATGGAAGTGGAACCAAGTCCAATGTTTGGTTCTCGATAAAGGAGTTGTACTCCTCAGTGATAGTTGTTTCCCATAAGGGATTTCCTTCAGCCTATGCATAGGTCTGAGGATCTGAAGCTAGAACCTTGTAGAAATGCATGAGAAATAATGGTTCTGTAGTTGTAAATTCATATGTCGTCTCCTCAAATTGGGATGTTTTCCTCCTCGAATCCACATGATTGCCAACAATATCACCTGCTACTTGTAGGGTGGAATGTTAACATCTGGGTATATGATGTGGATCATCACATGCATGCTCATGATATTCTGAATTTGATTTGGAGATCAAATTTGAAATCCAATTTGAATGGGAGGATGCATCGTCTTGGATGTCTAGTACAAGAGGAAGCACAAAAGTCTCTGCATGTGGCTCTTAAG
Organism: Picea glauca; assembly: GCA_000966675.3. Taxonomy (NCBI): domain Eukaryota; kingdom Viridiplantae; phylum Streptophyta; class Pinopsida; order Pinales; family Pinaceae; genus Picea; species Picea glauca. The sequence continues at coordinate 136,369 of JZKD02S1011945.1, forward strand.
GTGCATGCATGGGAATTTCTTCAAACTTGACACTCATTTCAATGATTGAATTTTTTGTTGAATGATCTATCAATATATATCACTTCACACCTTCAGGATAACCCACAGATATGCATGTTTTTCTTTGAGGATCGAATGCCTTCCTCTTTTCTGAGGTACACATGCTCATGCATGTGACCCAAAGATTCATAAGTGGGTGATTTCTAGTTTCATGCCACTCAAAGCTTCAAAAGGTGCCATGTCCTTCACATATATATGATGAGATATATTTTGTATGTAAGTGGCACATTTGAATGCTTCATCCCAGAATTTGGAGGGAAGGGACTATTCCTGCAGCATGCAACTAGCCATCTCTTTGAGAGATCAGTTCTTCCCCTCATCTACCATGTTCTACTACATAGTATATGGAATTGTATGTTGTACTTTTTATATCTACCTCATCATAAATATGTTGTTCATCCTTGTTTACATACTCCCCTCCATTATCTGTGTGGAGGATCTTGATCATATTCCCGGATATCTTTTCTACATGCGCTTTTAAATCCTTGAGATGCTCAAATACTTCAGATTTTTTACTAAGAAAATATACCTAAGTGTGCCTTGAGTAATCATCAACTAAATTCAACACATTTTTTTCCTTTTCGGTAGAAGAATGAGGGAAAGGACCCATGAAGTCACTGTGAACATGATCCAAAGGAGAGGAGGCCCTCAAATCCTTCCCTTTCTAAAATTTCTCTTGTGGATGTTTTCCAAGAACACATCCGTGACAAACTCCTTTAGAAAAATGTATGTACAACAAGCCTTTGACCATTCCATGTTTTTTGAGTTGTTGCATGTACTTGAAATTTAAGTCACCAAATCATTCATGCCAAAGTATATTATCATCATTGGCATGAGTTAGTAGCAATGAAAAATCTGATTTAGAAATAAATTTGGAATTTTTTTACAATCTAGATAGGTGATTTACCTCACCAACTACAATCATGGAGTTGTCTTGCATGCCATATATGGTCACAGAATCCATTGTGAATGCCACCCTTTTCCTTGTTCTTGTGTGTGTTATTTGGTAAACAAAGAGTAATTTAAGGAAAGTTTCAGAACATGCAATACATTCTTGAAACTTTCATTTTAGATATATACTCTCTCATGTTGAGTGACTTCTACCAGTGAATCATCACCCATTAGAATGGGAGGACCCATGCATGCAATCAAATATAGAAATAAATATTTTTTGGTTGTCATGTAGTGAGATGCTCCTGAATCGATAATCTATGAATCGATAATTTTTTGGTTTCTATCCCTTTCTGACTTGGGAGCTAAAGGATTCATTAGAAGGTTTGGATTTGCCTCCCTTTCTTGGATCTACATGCTTCTTTCCCTTTCCTTTCTATTTGGATTTTGAGTTGGACTTGTTTTTCTCATGCAAAGCAAGTGCATTCCCTTTGGAGCTTTTGATTGATCCAATTTTGATGAGATTGAGTTTCTAACACGTCAGGGACTCAATGAGTATGTCCAATGTGGGAATTGTCTAGGCTACACCTGATGTAATCCTTACTGTATGAAATGTGGAGACAAACACAAAATATTCTAGACCCAACTTTGATAGAATAACATGAATTAACTACTTTTCTTTCTTTGATTTATCGATCCTAAATCCTTTTAGTTGGAGTAATGATTTGAAATTCAAAGTCCTATATATGCTCAAAACTGCTTGAATCTCATTATTTTAACTCAATCTCGATCATGCAAACACACATATTGTCTTGTTTACCGAAGAGACCATCCAGATTAGTCCAAACCTCATTTGGAGTAGTGGAATATTTAACATGAAACAATCACTCAGGAGAGATGGACATGGAAATGAGACAGAGGGCCTCGTCCATGTGATTGAAGTATTTGGATTTGTAGATTGTTGATGTGGGTTCATTTTTTTATTTTCGTGGCTATTAGATATAATCCTCTTCCTCTGAGAAGAATAAGGATCGTCAGATTCGAATTTAACTATTTGTATGGTGTAATGATGAAATTACATTCTTTTTTACTGCTTCAATCTTATGTACTTGCAAATGAGTGCTTGTGCACCTTCTTCCTAGCAACTTGTGGGCTCTTATGCCATGTAGAATTGGAGTGGAACCTGGAAAAATAATATAGCTAGAAATAATTAACACAAAGTTGAGAGAAGAATCACTTGGATAGGGTGGGTGATCGAAGAGTTCATTGCAAAAATTGTTGTAGAGTTGATTACAAAATAATTCTAGGCACAAAATTGGATGGTTTGATCTACAATAAAAGTATCAGACCGGTTGTGCACACCTTGAAGAGACCAGACATAAAATTATTTGGGTGAAATGAGAACTTGGTAAAGGTATATGAACAAAGGATTTGTTGCAGATCTAAACATAGAAGTGATTGCAGAAGCGAGCACAGAGGGTGATCGCAGGAGTGATCATGAAGGGGAGAAGTTATGGGTTGCATCAAGTTGAAGAACTTGGTTTAAGTAATTGAGGAGAAATAGAGGAGCTCCATAGAAGGAAGTTGGTTGGGCACATTTCTATCATGAGATATGCATTCCATGCATCGCCAAAAATAGCAGTTGAGTTGATCTAGGTTGTTGGATGAGTGGGTTGACCACAACCTTCATATGAGGTAGCTCTTCATAGAGTTAAAATAGTAAGTTAACAAAAATATGTACTGATAGTCTAGATTCATGTGCATGGTGTTGTTGGAATAGAGGTAGACCTGGGGTTCAACGCTACAACAACGCACCAACAAAACCCTAACTACCGGCCCTTTCGGCAACATCTGTGAAGCAAATGAAGACTCACCTGAGGTAGAAGAAAAGGTAGTTGCAAGACTCAGATGTATGCAACCTTAGCTGGGACACAAATATGTGATTCTAACACTTAACAGAGCACTTAGCAGTAAACATTCATCAATATTCAATTTTTGGTAACAACGCAAACAAACCCTAATTATAGAGCATCACAGTATTCAACTAGATCCACATCTAGTAGCACTTAGCATAAAAGGAACATATTAGATATAGCAGATTCAGGCACTAAGAATACTCACATAGGTCATATCCAACATTCATTCTCCTTTATAAGCACAAATCAACATCAGTTTTATCTAACATTCATCTATATCATAGCAAGTTACACTCAAACACACCAACACATCACACAAAGCAGAGAAACACAACATATATGTGGTTCAACCCCCCCTTGGGGCTACGTCCACCAACTCTTCTTCTCTTCTATTATCTTTTGTTAATCACTTACATGCACAGAGTCTCAAAAACCCTACTCTGCATAGGACGGGAGATCTGCGCACTTCTCTAGATCCTCCTTCCCCAAGTTAGGTTCAACACAAAGCCTCATCCTGATCTCTTACATTTCCTTGCACTTAGCCTTACCATTCTTACATAGTATGCACGGAGCACTTACAATCCTCTGATCACATAGATCGATCACTACTTTCTACATCGCCTAGCTTCTATATATATATTACAAAAGTGGTCCTAGGCATGGGTAAACCCATAGGCCGACCTTTCCGTATCCGTTACATGATCCCAAAACCCAAAAATCCCTAAAAAGGGGTCGAGATCCCACGATCTTCTCTTCGTCTTGCGCTCCGTCTTCGACAGCCTGACGAAGTCCCAAAAACAGTTCAATCATGACCAAGTATCCTCAAGATATACTTTGTCAAGGGCCAACAGGCCTCCGACACTCACCTGTGACTCGTCCCAAGTCACTCTAATATGATTAGTTTTGCTTCAAAAGTCTCGAGCTTAGCTCGAGCTGCTTCGACTTTTTGTTGTGCTACAACCTCCTATTCAGTGAAATATTAGATGACTGCCTCGTTCACAGGTCCTTCTAGGTGTTGTTTAGATGCAATGACAACTTTCTTAAGTTCTTCTCCTCGTCCTTTGATCTCTGTGAACAGTTGGTAAGCCTCATAATGTGTAGGTTGGAGCCTCTGAGTTACTTCCATGAATCTGCTCTGAATAGTATGGACCTGTTGTTGGGTAGTGCGCTGCTCTTGGGATCGCTTCATGCTTTCTACAGTTGACAGGGGCTTCAACTATGCCTGTATTGTCTCCACTTGATACTTCACTTCCTGGAGATGTGACTCCAGTGCCTTCAATTCTAGATTCTTAGTGAGTTGCTCATAAGTCTAGGCATTGTGATCACTGAGTTTCTTACATTCCATGGCAAGAGATTTTATTCTCTCGACTACACTCCTGGCAGTTGCTTCTCTTTGATCTCTTACATCCCGTGGGGTGTTCGGCATTGTGCAGAGCTCTAAATATGTTATTCTTTGTTGTAGCGGTTGGATGGCTTCCACGAGTTGCTCTACTTGATTCTCAACCCAGTATTCTTCTTGTGGCTACAACTTGTCATAGAGTGAAGTGCTCTGTTGATTTCTTATTTTATCTCAAGTTGCCCTGTGAGCAACTATTCCTTTTCTTGCTACATTTGCGCTTTCTCCTCGTCAAAATTTTTCTGGAGAGCAATCTTCTCCTGCTTTGCAACTCGACGTTGTTCTACAAGTACTCTTTGAACTTGCTTCAAAGCTTGGGTGGCTTGTTCTGTTTCTTCTTGTGCTCATTGAAGGCGAGCTTCAGTTGCATTTTCTAGTCGACAGACTTGGGCGCGCTCATCTTCCAACTCTTGTTCTTCCTATGGTAGGGGCATAGTGGATACTGTGCGACTAAACTGAAGATCATGTTGTAGCCCTTAGAGTTCGACCTCAATTCTATCGTACATTTCCTCATGCTTAGCTTCTTGTTTCTCCATGATTTCTGGTGAAGCGTCGTTTAGAGCGGCTATCATGAAGTCAAAGTCGTCATGAGTAAGTGTAGTTTATATCTTGGTCACGGTGTCTTTTGATTTCTTCCAGGAAGAAGGTTTCGGGGGAGAAACCTTCCTCTTCTTCAAGGGGCCAGACTCATCTTTGGCCGGTGTTACTTCGCCTTTATTTTGTTCAGCTCCTATGTCCTTCATCTCTTCTACGTTGTCATCACCTCCTCGCTTAGGTGATATGGAAGCAGTCTTCCCTGAGGTATTGCTTAAATCTTGGACCTCCTATGTCTTCTTTCTTCTGTTGGTTCCAGGTGTTTCCTGTTCTTTGTGAGTGGTCTCCATGCTATCCAATTCAGGATCATAAATCTCTATAGGGTCAGTGGGGATAAGGAGATCTACGGACCAATCCTTAGTGATCTCCTCTAGGTCCTCTTCCGTAAGCTTGTAGTACGACTACAGTTTCTCCTTATGTTCATCGAATCGCACTGTAATGTAAATGAAATGTCGATCTACGTTGAACTTCATCAGAGGTTAAAATATTTGTAACGTGTTTGAAGTCATGCGAGACTCAGCTTTGATGGATCTCTTCAGTTGAAGGTAGTACGTATGAAAAACAACATTCGACTTCCACTGTTTGTTCATATCGCTTGAGTACCAAAGTGTAGCGAACTTCACAGCAAGCGGCTCAAATGGTTCGGTGTCCGAGAAGGTCACACCTTCCAGCATCTCCCAGAAAACAAAGGTGATAAGGATCAGGAGCTAGCTGAAATGGAACTCATAAGCCTGATCCTGGGCTTCACGACAATCTAGTTTGAGCTGATTGACTAGGTACTTTGCCCAGTTCATCTGTAAGACTTCTACACACTTCCCCGCGAGGTCGACGACAAAACTCATGACCTGTGTGGGTCGGTTCTTGCGTACCATATTTTCAGCTATTAACTGACATGCTAGGTGCATTGCACCATTCTGGATGGAGGCTACCCTATAGCCTCGCATCCCCTTCTTGACATCGCCATATGTGTCCTTAATATTCTGTGCTAGCGCACGATCTGTGGCCTTTCTTGGGTAGAACTCCTGTGGGTCAGGTCCTTGCATACTCAACCTTGTGATCCTATAGATCAACCTTGGATCGACTGAAATACGATGGTCTAGACATAAATAGCCACCATGGTAACACGACAATAATAACTTGACACAGTCATTGACTTCATAATGCCTTCCAAAGTGGGATATTTTCATGACATTTAGCAAGGTGGACTGCACGAGGTTCATCATCCATGGTTGGGGGATTATCTTTGAGTTCTTTCCCTTTGTTGTGGTTAGGTATTTGTATGGGGCGAGCATGTTGTGGTTCTTGCGATCTCTAAGGTGGAAATCACTGAACTTCAACACTGTGATCTTGTCCTATTGTACTCTTACTGTGTGTATCCTCTTTGGGACGTACGCAGTAATAATGGTGTACTCAAAATCTCTTGGCACACTATCACGAATTATCATGTCAGCTAGAGGCGGGATATAGTCGAGTAATATAGATGGAATCAACTTCACGTTGGCTAGGTCGTCTCTGTTCTTGGTTCTCTTCTCTATTATCAGTCGGGATGGCCCCGATCCACGAGCAGTCGACAGAGAGGATTTCACTTCTCTCGTCATTCACACTTGTATACCTGTAGACATCGACATTACTCTTTCGGTCATGAGGTCGATGAGAACTTCCTCAACAATTTTCTCTATAGCGTTGAACTCATCCGACATACACGCTCGGGTTTGAAAATCTCAGGGTCGAAGAGTAATCTCTCAATGCAATGGGATATATGGAAAAAGAACGATGATCACTGTGTGAAAATCAACTATTATGCGGTCTCAAATTCACGGTTAACAAAAGTGTTCTTGGTGCGTGGCATGACAGGAAAAATAGATACTTGGTAACGAATCTCTTACAACGGGTAAGAAGCCTTCATTAACTCAGTTTTTTCCGTTACGACGCCATCCCAATGGTCTAGTGGCGAGTTGTCTGACCATTAATTTATTTCTTCCCATTCGGGGCGTCAGTTTAACAGATATATTATTCCCAACAGTTATATTTCTTCTCCATGGCGAAGTGCCATGTGACACTGTTATGATATTCCGACGAAGCTCCAATTTTGTAAATTTTCCTTCTGCGAAGTTCCCTCAGTAACCTTCTGTAACTTTTCAATCTTAGCTCTATTCTTACTTAGTTTTCTAGCTTTCTTTCCGGTGAGCTTCATCTCAGAATTCCTTTTTCCATTCTGATTCTTATCTTCTTTTGGCATAGCAACTTTGTGTTGTTGAGATTCTTTCCTAGAAATCAGGGGTAATACTTCATCTGTATCCGGAATAGGCACTGCAATCTTCTGGGAGTCCTCTGGTATTTTTGCAACTTCAACATCCAATTCTCTGGTTTCAAATGGCTTCAATCTGTTCTCACGTTCTTTAATCAAATGTGCGATCTTCCTAGTCATGAAATCTTTTAACTCTTTCTTCGTTTGCTCTAAGACTTATTTTTCTATCCTTCTGGCCTGATCTTTTTCAATCCAAGGTTTTTCAAGCAACATAGTAAATGGAGCATTGTCCTCAATAAATTTAACAACTTCAAACTCTTCCTCTGTTGAAGTTCCATTGACACTCATAGATATCTGGGTAAGCTTTCCACATAGGTTTATCATCTTTCCTCTGAATAATCCTATTCCTCCCAATGAAGGAATTATAGCAGTCCTTCCTATATCTTCCCAAGTTCTTTCTGTCATGATATTCACTTGTGTTTCCTCATCCAGAACACAGTCAATGTCGAAATCTCCTATTCTTACTTCAATACATTCTTTTTCTTTGAATATCTCTAATAAAATGATATGTCGATGGTCATTCAAGGTTCTTTGCATATGTAGTAATACTTTCTCTGATCCTTTCTGAGGTTCTGTCATAATCTCATTTTATGCATCTGACCTAGGGTTTTCTTGGTTCATACTCATTCTTTCAACCTTAGCAATCATTCTAGGGAAATCCAATACTTCATGGTCCATAGATTTGCAACAGAGGCAACTAGGTCTCTTTCCAGGGCATTCCTTAGCCAGATGTCCCGATCTTTTGCAACTATAACAAAGGGTTAATCCTCTCTTTATCTTAAATGATCCCCAACCTTTCCTATATTGCGCGCTAGGATCATAGTAGCTAACCTGCAAATTTTTTTTTCTAGGATCCTACATCCATTTGTTAGTCCAAACATTCTTTATATGCATAGGTATAACAAATCTTTTCTTATTCTTATCAGATCTACTCATATCAAATATTCTTTCTTCTATCGGTGCTCTAGTTTTCAAGCTAGGATAAATATTATTAAACATACCTAGCTCCATACTTTAGAAACAAAAATTTTCCACTAATCTTATCTTCAGCAGAGCACAAAGCTTCCAGATCTTAAAACTTTTCACTATTCTTACATTTATCAAAGCACAAAGCGTTCAAATCTTACCTCTTTTCTTTAGATCATACTTCTATTCTTTAGCACAGAGCTTCACAAATCAAGTAGAGTACTGCGTGCTAGAGCGACAGATCTACGCACAAAGATTTCACAATTTCAGGTCAGATATTTGCACAAAGCTTCTTCTTTCTCAGTTCCCAGCAATCACAGTTTCAGGTCCTGGCAATGGAACCATTTGTTGGCACAGGGGTAGACCCAGGGTTCAATGCTACAACATCGCACCAACAAAACCCTAACTACTGGCCTTTTTGGCAACACCTGCGAAGCAGATGAAGTCTCACCCGAGGTAGACGCAGGGGTGGTTGCAAGACTCATATGTCTGCAAGCTTAGTTGGGACATAGATCTATGATTCTAACACTTAATAGAGAACTTAGCAGTAAACGTTCATCAATATTCATTTCTTGGTAACATCGTAGACAAACTGTAATTACAGAGCATCACAGTATTCAACCAAATCCACATCTAGTAGCACTTAGCATAAAAGGAACATATTAGATCTAGCAGATTCAGGCACTAAGCATACTCACATAAGTCAGATCTAACATTCATTCTCCTTTATAATCACAAAGAAACATTAGTTCTATCTAACATTCATCTATATCATAGCAAGTTACACACCAACACACCAACACATCACACAAAGCAGAGCAACAAAACATATATGTGGTTCACCTCCCCCTGGGGCTACGTCCACCAACTCTTCTTCTCTTATATTATCTTATGTTAATCAGTCACATGCACAAAGCCTCAAAAACCCTACTCCGCATAGGACAATAGATCTGCACACTTCGCTAGATCCTCCTTCCCCGAGTTAGGTTCAACACAAAGCCTCCTCCCGATCTCTTACAGTCCCTTGCACTTAGCCTTACTAGTCTTACATAGTATGCACATAGCAATTACAATCCTCTGATCACATAGATCGATCACTACTTTCTACATCACCTAGATTCTATATATATATATTACAAAAGTGGGCCTAGGCATGGGTAAACCCATGGGCCGACCTTCTCGTATCCATTACATTATCCCAAAACCAAAAAATCCCTAAAAAGGGGCCGAGATCCCATGATCTCCTCTTTGTCTTGTGCTCCATCTTCAAAAGCCTGTCGAAGTCCCAAAAATAGGTTAATCATGACCAAGTATCCTCAGGATACTTGGTCAAGGGCCAACAGGTGCCTTGAATTTGAAGTAGTCAAGGTACAGAGATGGAAAGACATTGGATATGACTTTGGTTGGTTGCATGCGAACTTTGGGACTTAAACAAATTTCTATGGAATCAGCCTTGTATCACAGTGAAGTTATTGCAGGTTTGTGTGAAGGGTGGCTTGGATAGGTGAAGGTCTAGAACAACGGACTTGAACCATGGGTGTAGTGAAGGATGTTATTCTGAAAGGTATGGTTTGCTTTTATTTCTTGAATTTCCTAAGTGTTGCAATGATTTCTTTGAAGGGAAGTTGGATGACTTGGTTGGTTCAAGTGTATTTTGTTTCCGTGGTGAAAATCGATGGAATTTAGGGTGACTCAAGTGGTGTAGATTCAGATAAGTCATGTAGAGGTTGGGATGTGCTGATTGGATAAATGTGAAAAGATCTTGGGATGACCTTCTTGGGCGAGTCATGTGGTGGAATTAGAAATATTTGGATGCAACCATGGAGGTGGCTTGAAGACGCCCCCTAACTCTTTCATGAGGTGCATTAGACAAGTCGTTGTGGTGAAGAAGCTAGTGAATTCTATAGATGTCAAGTTTGAGAGCATGGATAAGTGTAATGTCCCCCACCTCTTAGAGAGGTAATGAGGAGACTCAGTGGCCTGGGCACCCCCACTAGGTCATAGTCTCACACTGAAGGGGGGGAAAAGTCAAGAAGTTAAAAGTT
>JZKD02S1011945.1:164951-180701 GCA_000966675.3 Picea glauca
AGCTGAATAATAAGATAGCCGATACCAATGCTTGGTGGACGTAGCCCAACGTTTGGGTGAACCACGTAAATCGCTGTGTCTTTTCTGTTTGCATTTGTATTGTTTGTCTTATGGTGATTGTGTTTTCCGCACTGGCAATTACAACAGGAATTGCATCCGGCATAGGATACCAGAATAGCATAAAGAAGCTCTGGTTGGGCCCAAAGATTATGGCATAGATTTTGGTAGAGACAACGAAAGTTAAAAAATAATAACATTATAAACTAGCACAAGCGCTAAGGCTGAGAACGCCGAAAGGGAGGACAGGAAACTCGTAGATAGGTGAGGAATGACAGCTGAAATCCCTGGCGAAAATGAAACTTTTAGATAGGTGAGGAATGACAGAAAATGAAACGCACAGGCAGCCAGAAAATGAAACTCTTGGACAGTTGAGGAAATCTAAATGGTAATCTGAAAGGTTAATCATTTAAACGTGGCAATCATATAGTGCTACAGTAATTTCTTAATATGATTAGGTAAATGTTAAAAAGTAAACAGGGTAACTGATGCATTCAGAAATACAAGGAAGTTATGGAGAGTAAATCACATTCATTGATTTGGGAGGACGACTAAGAATATGCCAGCATCTTCAATTGTTAACCATCAGATTAGAATTTTAGATTAAAAGTTGATTAAAATCCCTAAACAATAAGAAAGGAAAATAAGATAAATGGAGCGGCCTGGTAGGGTGTTGACGCTGCACCCACCCTATATCTCATTTTACAATATGCTTCATCTAATTTTGTTTTTAATCATCCCTGCCCATACGTGCAAAGGTTAGTCCAACATCCTCCTTTAACTAAGGGAATTGAATCTGGGCCAAGTTTCTCTAATATCAGGTTAAGGTTTGTTATTACACTAAAATTTATAGGTTTTAATAAACTTCCAAATCAACAACATTACCTTTGATGTAAAGTTTAGTCCAATATCTTCCATCTTTTTTTGACTTGAAGTTTTTGATATCATGTTAAGGTTTTCTATTACACTAAAATCTACAGGTTTTAATAAATTTCTAAATCAACAACATTTGGGTTACTCTCATATTTCCAAAAGGCTTATTGTAAAAGTTTTATTTTTGGAATTTTTAGGAGCATATTTTTTAATCAATTTTTATTGGCCAAAATTTGTTGGAATTCCAAGTTTGAGTGATTGAATCTGTATAATTAAAATGTCCTGAAAATTTTTCATAATACTGAACTTATTTATGCATTCAAAAATACATTTTAAACAATAGAAAATGAGGATTTCACCAAAATCTATTTCTTGGATGAAAACTAAAAAAAAATAAATATTTAAACAATGCCTATTCCCAAAATAACCATTAATCCATAAGATCAATTCCCAGAATAACCGTTAGTCCATAAGATCGATTCCCATAGATGTGAAGGTTAGTCCAACAAAAGTCTGTACTCGCTTATTACATTGACAAAATCTCTCGTGAGTGGGCGGGATTATGTAGGCGGCTGTGAGAAAGATGCATGATCGATTGAGAGGCGGTGCCGCCCCGTACAGTGAGCATCAATTCATTTTTCTTTCTGCAACTTGCCATGTACACGCTTGCAAGCTTTTAAAAATTAGCATGGTTCTAATGATTGGTCAATGGAAGTCCATGTTGCAATGGTTGACTTCCAGTTGTTTAATATTCCAGAGAATAGAATTAAGCTGATTGGGTCCGAGTAGGTTGGGTTTAAAGCGTTCAAGCCACCTACCCACATGTACGTAAGTCAACAGTTGACTTTGCTTGAACCCCAGTTAACAAAGCGGATATGTACTACAATCCATTCTAGGCTTGTACTTTTTCAATGATTCATAACCACTTTTAAAAAAACACTTTTGTATTTTTTTTAATAATATTAAATGTAAAATAAAAAGTTGAAAACTAAATTTAATCTCCAAACCAAACAAGGTTGCATGGCAGCCGAGTCCGTGCCAAGTTGGGATGAGAGTAAATCGGATCTAGTACTGCCAAGTTGGGATGGGAGTAAATGGGGCCTAGTACAGACATGTGGCTAGAAAGTTGAAATATATTGAAATACTTTTATACATAGGAAATATGTACTTTTGTAATGGATCGCGGGTTGTCGAGCTGGCGATATACAAAAATCACCGACACGCGATACAGAAATTGGGCCGCTGATGATCTTTGCGATAAAAAAATGGAGGAGTGTAGTTGCGGACTATAGAAATTCATCACAAATAAAAAATTTATACATACGAAATATGTACTTGTATAAAGTAGATATTTAGTTATATACATACGAAATTTCTACCTTTATAAAGTATGGGGTAGAGATTTTATAGAGGATGCAAGGAGCCTACAAATAGCACCGACAGTGCTGCGATATACAAAATGACAGGGGGAGTTTAGTTTGCTTTAAAACTAAGGCTTTTCTTGGATAGAATGATATAGCATTGCCGAATTAGTTTTTTTTGCACACGTTTTATAGAGCATACAGGGAGTGGTCATTCCATACTTCGCCAGTTTTTGGATCATGGACATTGTCGAATCAATTTTCTTTGTAATTTATCAAAAAATCATAATGGATGTTACATGTTTATGGAAATTGGCGGGTTCAAAATTGAGTCTCTGATGTTTCGTGGCCTACAAATAGCACCGACAGTTCCACGATATACAAAATTACAGGCGGAGTTGTCGACTATGGAAATTTACAAAAAATTAATGTTTGTTATACAATAGAATAATAATAACGTTTTTCGAAATTAGCTTGCTTTAAAACCAAGGCTTTTCTTGGACAAAAAAGATATGGCATTGCTGAATTAGTTTTCTTTTTACACGTTTTATAGAGCATGCAGGGAGGGGTCATTCCATACTTTGCCAGTTTTTGGATCGTGCGTTCTCAGGCTGGTGGTTTCAAAAATGGGTCTCTGTTGTTATGTGCCCTACAAATAACATCGAGAGTTCCATGATATACAAATTGAGAAGCGGTGTTACGTACTATAAAATACAAACTTATTATAAAATAAATAATGTCTATTACATATCTTTGGAAATTACATCAACATTTAAAACATCAATGTTGTTGAAGACCAAAAAATTAGCATAGAATAGGAGGCAGGAAATGTAGCATATCCGAATTAGTTTTATTTGGAGCAAACAAGAAAGGTTCCTGGAAACCCAAAATTTAGTATACAATAAGGGCATTGTCAAATCAGTTTTCTTTGGAATTTATTAAAAGTTAATAATGTATATTACATGTTTCTGGAAATTTAAATGCGTTTGTTATATAGACTGGGATTGGGGCTCCCGCGGACCATAAAAAGAAATAAGTACATGAATAAGGAACGTTGAAAGAAGTGCACATCGGTAGAGAGGAAGACATGAAAAGAAGAAATTGGAAGTTAAGAGTGTTTGGTTACAGTTTTCTATTGAAAGAGGACATAAGTGGATTGATAAAGAAGAGAAGATGACATCATAGACTTAAACTGGATTGATAAACAAAACAAAATGGCAGTATAAACTTACTATGAAGCTGATGCGTTTTTGTTGCTGTCATCAATGGGCATTATAGTCCTGTTGATCGGTTCTTGCCCTTCTTGGACGAGGCCGTCCATTCTCTCTTGGAACCATTCTTCGATGTATCTTTTCATGGGGGTTGTGTTGGTTTCATCCCGAATTTCTATGTAGTAAAGGTCGTTTTCTAATTTCCTTAGATCCATTGAGATACTATGCAGAGTCTGTTCAATTTCTTCATTGTGTGAGGCATAGTCCAGTACCCAGTGCTCGTGCTCATCTAGACGATATTAAAGTATGCTGTAAAACTTTTCGAAAGACAACCCCTTTAAAATATCAACTTGTTTCTTGAAGCCTTCTTTGGTTACTGAAAAGGATTTGAGAATTAAGTTAGGATCTTGAACCTCGTTGGTAGTTTCGACTAAGTCCAGCTGGAGCAGGCTTGTGAATAAATCTTCCTTTTCTGATATCACTTGTTTACATGACTTGACAATGAGCTGCAGGTTGTCAACTTTCTTTTTCCAGCATGCTTTTACTTTTTTGGTGCACTTTGGTGAGGGGAGTTTCTCTTGTCTTCTTTTTAGTTTTGATGCGTTTTCGACATATTTGGAAAAAGGGGTTAGTACCTAATCACATAAAAGCTGTTCATTTTTTAAATTCGTCTCCAATTGTTCCAACAAACCATTGGCCTTCTTTTCGAAGGAAACTAAATTTTGTGATGTTTCCCAGGCTTCAGTAACTACCTGCATTCTTTTGTTGATGTTATTCTCTACAATGGCTCTAGAGCATGCAAGGAGGGCAGAGGATACTTTCATCTTCATTGCAGTGGTAGCAGGCACGATTTTTGCCAAAGGACTGGAAAATTCTGGAGTTGCAAGGAAAGCCTGCTCAAATTCATTGAGGCGTTTTCATATTGGTATTTTCTATCTCAATTCCTCGAATGGAATCACAAAGAATGTCACCGGTTCCCTGGTGAAATTGGCATATTTGGGACGACGACATTTCTCTAAAGTTAATTTCTACACGAGATTTGTCTTTCCTGTTTGTTACATCTCTCTTTTCAATGACCATACTTTTAAATTGGTTGTCAAAAATAGCGCTGTGGATTACAAAGGATTCATCTATGTCAAAAAATTCGGTGTTCGATATTTCCACCGTGGATGACCCAATTTTCTGCACTGCTCAGCTTCAATTTCAAGTTACATATTTCCACTTTCAATTTGGGGTTCCTCTGCCTGCCCTGCATTGTTTTTTCTCTTCTTCGCCAGTGGAATTTTGTGAGAACTATCAATATTTATGCGAGGAGGGTTCTTATCTCCTCCTCCGTTCGAAGATTTTTGGGTTTCTTTCTTACTAGGGTGGATCGTCGAAGCGATGCTCCGTGATGTCGTGCTCTTGGGAGTGATGGTGAGGGACTGGGTACTCTTCTCACTAGACACTTTTCCATGTTGTCTGTACAATTCAGTGGCACTTTGCAATCTCTCTGTGTCGCAATCGGTAGAAACATGATTGTTGTCGACACAGTTCCTGTCTTGGGTCAAGTGTGTATGGATAAAAAAGGTGTTAAAGCCAACACTCAATAAATGTTATCGAAAAATGCCATTAGGTTTGAACCCTTTTAGCCTTTCAGCGTACGTTAGGTTCAATTTCTTGAAATGGGCAACAAACTCGTCAATCTTGTTGATGTTTCTGCATAGGAAGTCTTCGACTTTCCAGGGCAGAGGAATGAACTTTTTTTTTTCTTGTCATGGAAAAAATGCAACCAGTGGTTGTATTGCCTCGTTATTTCTGCAACAAACATCTTGTCCGTGATGTGGCATGGAAGGAAGGCAAGATTTTCCTTAGAGCCAAAGACCATGAGGACACTGTGATTTTCCTCTTTCTCAAGTGTGCCCTTCCTGTTCAAAAACTTGGTTGCCTGGCCAGACATCCGTGAAGCATCCTTGCATGTCTCATTATTCTTGTAACCAACCAAGCAATTTCCCAAAATGGATTTCTAAAGGAACTTACCTACATCCTTGTGATATCTTCAGGAACTATTTTCAGGTCTTCAAGGAAGTCCACTAAGATGTTCAACCCATTATGATGTTTTTTCTAGAAACTGTTTGCAGTCTTGTCCTCTGAACGTCAATGTTGGGTTCGACAATTTTAGCATCTCATGGAAGAGCCGAGGTGACAAAGAAATAGGAGAATGGTCGCGCAGTGGAATAATTCTTTGTCTTGTAATATATTTTTCAGCGCACCAAGATACCACCTCCTTAGAGTCAAAAACCTCAGGAACACAGCCTGCACAAGCGATTCCAGAGGTCCAAATCACTTCGTTTTGGGTGGAACAAAATGAATAGTAAAAGTATGCCCTGAACCACTTAAACCTTTGGTCTTCTTATGCGAACATATTTACTGTATCTCCACAAAACTGTTGTCGACCTGGTGCCATAAGTCTACAAGAACATTTATTTGTTCCAGCCGATGAATGAAATGAAAAGTTGGAAGGGATAATATAACCTTGCGCAAATTTTGATCAAAAGCATGTGAATGGGAGATGTCCTCGAGACTTTCGTTGATTAGTGACAATTTGGATGGTTGTTGCATGATGCATTGTTAATATTAAACAATACTAATTGCATACATAGAAATGCCAACATGTTGGATATTGAAATGAGCGATTAAGCATTATAGATTTCTTGAGCGGCCCAACATGAGGACGCGTGTTGAAGATGAACAATCAGAAGGGACAAAATAACTCTCTACACATCTTGGTTTAATGCATAATAATGAGAGATCTCCTCGAGGTTTTCGGCCATTAATGACAATGTTGAGGGTTCCTGCATGGTCAGTTGTTAGCATGAAAGGTTTCTAATCTCATAGTAAGAAAGTACGAAGGTCGCGGGCAGGGGAAAAAAGACAGTTACAAAATAGGGTTGCAACGTACAAGCATTGAGGGTGAGGGCGCAAGGGTCAAATTGTATGTCTAGGAACTTTTTGAGTGCAATATGCGTAACAACGAAGAGGATATGGTAGGACAACCAGAAGCACAGGAAGTTAGTGGGGATGGAAGGCAGCGAGAGATATTTTGAAACATTTGTGAGCAGTGGTAGAGTGATCATGATGGAATTGTAGATTTCGTGAACCTGACAATAGGAGAATCCAAAACAGGTTGAGAAGGTGTCTGCAAAAGAGGCGAGGTCCAGACCTTCTAATTGTATCGCTCCAAACATTTGAATGCATAATCTGTAACACGGAAGAGCGGACGATGTCAGAATCCGATAGTCAATTTGTATATTGCGGAGAGTGCAATCCCAACTGTTTCGTACCTATGTGTCCATTTGTTAGTACTAAGAGATAATTTAGTATTCAAAATAATTTTTTAGTTACTATTAGATAGTTCATAGGGACTGGCATCTGTAAACAATGGCAATCTCCACCTTGCTAGTCCTACATTACATGTGTCAATTTGTATATCGCAGAACTGCGAGCGCTGTTTGGAGGACACATAACAATGGAAGTGCAATGTTGAGTCAGCCACTCCGCAGGTTCGCTTTTCAATTTGTATATCGTGGAACTTTGGTTGCTATTTGTAGGCCACAGAAAAATGGAGGTCCAAGTTTGAGCCCACCCACCCGAGAACCCGCGATCCAAAATGTCGCTAAATATCGAATGCAGAATTTGTACATGCTCTATAAAATATCATGGGAATTAGTACATGCTCTATAATATATCATGTGCATACTTTATAGTCCCATAATACACAGGAAGAAAAAAAAGGGAAAAAGAATGGAGTAGTTAGCAGTGGAATTGTAGATCACGGAAATTTAGAGTGGAATATGTATATAACGGAAAAACATTGAAAGCATCGAAAGCAACAACGTTCGGTCGGATTCGTTCCCTGGTTATATAGATGGAGATAAATGTATGTCAACCCGCGAACACTGGAGCTGCATATTTCGTGAACCGGGAAACAGGAGGATCCAAAATAGGCTGAGAAAGTGTCTGCAAAGGAGGCGAGGCCCGAACCTTCTAATTGTATCGCTCCGAACATCGGAATGCATAATTTGTAACATGGAAGAGCGAACGATGTCCGAATCCGATAGTAAATTTGTATATTGTGGAGAGTGCAATCCCAACTGATTTGTAACTCTGTGTCTAAGAGCTATTTTAATATTCAAAATGATTTTTTAGATACTATTATACAGGGAAAAAATAAAAACTAATTTTTTTTTTTAGATGTTGTTAGATACTTCATAGGGATTAGCATCTGTAAACAATGGCAATATCCACCCTGCTAGTCATGTACTCCATCTGTCAATTTCTATATCATGGAACTGGGAGCGTTGTTTTGAGGACACCGAACAATAGCAGTGCAATGTTGAGTTATCCAATCCACATGTGCGCTTGTCAATTTGTATATTGCGGAACTCGGGGTGCTATTTGTAGAGCACGGAACAATAGAGGCCCAATTTTGAGCCCGACCGGCCGACCGAGAACCCGTGAACCAAAATATCGCTAGGTATGGAATGCGGAATTTGTACATGTTCTATAAAATATCATGTCATATTTTATAGTCCCATAGTACAGAGGAAGAAAATTAGGGGAAAAGGACGGAGAAGTTCATAGTGGAATTCTAGATAATACACAGGAAGAAGAGAAGGGAAAAAGAACCAAGTATCTTGCAGAAGAACATCTAGTGTTTTCTTATTAATGAAAATTCTTGCGAATTCCTACTGAGTTCTCACCAGTTAACACATAAAGTGAAGATCACAGAAGTATCTTTCGTACCACTGTGTCCACTTGCCACTAGTAAGAGCATTGTTGATGTATATGAGGAAGGATGTGAATTTACTGGGGATGGAAAGAAACAACAGATACTTTGAACAAACTTAATGTATACAGGGAACCCGTGGTGGAATTGTAGATCACAGATGTTTTGAGTGCAAGATGTATATAGTGGAATGATAAGCAACTTGTTTCGCAAGAGGCATCCCCGTAGCGGCGGGCATAAAATTGGCTAAGTATGAAAAGGAACAGCAGTCGGTCAGATCTGTCGTGCAAGGATATATATAGAGATGTTAAGGCATGAATTGTAGATCACAGAAGTATCTTTCATACCATTGTGTCCACTTGTCACTGGTAAGACCATTGTTGATGTATGTCAAGAAGGACGCGAAGTTGCTAGGTATGCATATCAACAATAGACACTTTGAACAAAGTTAATGTATATGAGGAACTCATGGTAGAATTGTAGATCACGGATGTTTTCAGTGCAAGGTGTATATAGCAGAACAATAAGAAGTTGGGATCGCAAGCGCCAACCCCGCAACAGTGGGCATAAAATTGGCTAAGTATGGAATGGAACAACGGTTGGTCAAATCTATCTTGTGAGGATATAGTTGGAGATGAAGACATGTTAGCCCGCCATACATAGAAAGACGACTAACTATAAAATGAGAAAGCCATAATGAACGGGAAAAGCAAAATGAGAAAAGAGATAAGTATCTGAGAGTTGGGAAAACCTTTTTTTTTCCATTTATTAATGGAAATGTTTTCGAACCTCTATTGGCTTCTCACTAGTAAAAGAATTGTGTGCACATCACTGAAGATCTTTTCCTGCAACATGTATATGAATAAATAGGGGACATAGGTGCTGGATACCGCGAACCTAGGGCCTGGTGTCCAGATAACTGGCTAAGTATTGGCCAAGACAAATATTTGATATCTATTTCAATAGTATTCATACTAGTATCTATCAATGGAGAAATTTTTCGTATTTATCTGAATAATATTCATACTAATATATATTAATGGATTGTTTCTGTTTCAAATGCAAGTGATCTCCCAATTTGCAAGATGCTCTTCGGCTCGCAAATTTCATTGAAACCGGGAAAATTTTGACTGCAAGATGTACATAGTGCAACAAGAAACATGAATTTGCATTGTGGTTTCAACAACATAAATTCCTTATCATCCATTCATCTTGTATTCGTTGCAATGACATCAACAAATGGCAGCTCTCCATAAACATCAATATCTAAATTAAATTAAAGGCAATCAAAATTTGCTGTGACTTTAAGTAATTAAAGCATAAATTGCAAGCTACGGAAGTTCCTAGGCTGCAATATGTATATGACAGAACACTAGACATATTTGTTTAATACCACAAACCCAAACATAATTGCCTAAGCTTTGCCGAAGAGGAAGTTTTCTGTATTTTTTCCAATAGTATTGTTATTAGTATATATGCACAGATATTATCAAATAGAACAAGCTGCAATTTATCCAACATACTTCACAGGAACATTGTGTCAACAGTTCAACTGCCTTGTTGTAACTCATGAATTCATTCTATTTACAGAACCCGAAGAATGGGAGAAGAACGGGTCCTCCAATTTCTTTCTTTAAATACAGAATCGACACCACATAAGTATCGCTTATAAAAAAGTATTTTTAAATGTAAAATGTAAAGAAAGAACAGACTGAGTTTTATTTAGATTGAAGTAGTGAGTACAAGAAACAAAAGCTTGTCCTTCATGTTTAACGACACATGGGAAGAAGGTATAAAATACAATTAAAACAAATACCAAAAATTAAAATACTATTAAGAAATAAACCGAAATCATTCTATATTCAAATAAGATGTGTTACAAAATATAGTTGAGGCTATTTGTGACAACGATTACGATTTCGCCTGCCATCGACCAATTAAAGATATGTACATTGATGAAGCTTCTTCACACTTTTCTTGACGTTCAAACTCTTTATTCGTAAAAAACGAGTTGAATATCAATTTTGGGTTTTGTACTTAATCGATGCTGCAAAGTACATCTATCCCAGTTTTTTGAATACCTTGTTTCTTTCAGATATGGCCTACTTGCAGTGGATGCTTATTCAACATTCCATTCTTTGTCAAGTATTAATTTCCTTCTGTCGTCGAAAATTTGGGGTTTAAGATGTTTTCTTTACAATGTTCCTGAGCATTCACATCTGAGACAACTTAGAAATGCGATTCAGGCCAATTTCAAAGTGAACGGAGCCATTTTATGTCACAACAATTAAGGAAGGGGAACAAAATTCAAGTATATAGTGACTGGTATTCTCCCCGTATTCGATCGTCTATTTGGCTGAGAAGCCTGCCTGAGGATTTGTATGTGGAACTTCTTTTATTTATTACAGTAAATTGGAAGAAACGTCCAGTCCAGATGCAAAATGCAAATCTATTGAGGTACATAACTTCTTAGGGTAGCTGAGGTGTGGAAAGTGCATTAAATGCTGCAGAATGCACCAGAATGCATCAAAATATATCTTTCCTCATAGCAGGAGAGGTATGGAAGCCCACATAAAGGTTTGGAATGTTCAGAGCTGACACCTAATATGTGGACTTTGCAACTACATCCAGAGGAAACCGAACAAAATTTGACAAAGAACATGGCTTTCTGTCAAGTCGGCTACCAGAGCCACATGCAGGGCATCAAAGTATGAAATAGAAACTCTTGTAGTGATAATATGTCATTTTATCCACCCATACAGATTTTGTTACCAGCCTCCGAGGAAGAAAAATACTTGTGTGATCTCTACAATTTGATATTGTGGCCAAATCTGTGTTGTTGGAAGAAGCTATATACTTAAACGAAGAACTATCTTGCAGGTGACCTAAAAATCCATTACAATTCCCAGCAATAAAACAAAAAAGTTCAACAAACAAATTTTCAGGCAACTTTTTCAACCAACCAAAGCATCGAACACAGGGAGAACACCAAACATACTTGTTCTTTTTTTTTCGTCCTCTCTGAGTTTCTCTTGTATAACAGAGTTTTTTTTTACTCAAAGCTCACGTCACATAAAACCAGTCTCTCTTCTTTCATCTGCCCCTCGATCGCATCTCTAAGTTGTCTTACATGTCCATGACCAGAAACATTAGAACTAAGGCACCTTAAAGCGCAACTCTTTGATGATAGAGAGAAATGGCAATAAGTATTTAAAAGCAAGGCTACATGGTCTTCCGTACATTTTGTGTTAATTCCTTTTAATGACAGATGTTCTCGATATTTTCAGTTATTAATGCCAATCTTTTTGAATATGTACACTGAATAGTGACTAGCAACACATATTAAAATTCCCATATCCGAGCAGATTCTCAAATCTGACATCTAAGATATGCACAATATTAAATAGGGACGTGATGTGAAGGCCTTTGTAGGTCACACGCTCGTGAACTATGCTAAAGATTTTAAGAAAACTAAAATTGCACAATAAAAAAAAATAAAATAAAAAGTATTTTCACCAATTCAAAATGAAGGCAAAAAGAAATTACCAGATCCCATAATATTCGACTGTCTATTCATTTTAATGGAAGATGTCCTCGAGCTTTCTAGTTATTAAAGCCCATCATTCCAAAATGCACAATATTAAAGAGGGACATGACGTGAAGGCCTCTGTGGACGAAACGTTCGTGAACTATGCTGAAGCTTTTAAGAAAACTAAAATTGCATATAACCCAAAAAAAAATAAAAAAAATAAAAAACCCACTATTTTCGCAACTTCAAAATGCAGGCAAAAAGAAATTACCAGATCCCATAATATTCGTCTGTCTATTCATTTTAATGGGAAATGTCCTCAAGCTTTTCAGTTATTAAAGGCCATCATTTCAAAATGCACAATATTAAAGAGGGACATGATGTCAAGCCCTCTATGGGTGACACGTTCATGAACTATGCTGAAGCTTTTAGGAAAACTAAAACTACCGAAGAAAAAATAAATAAAAAAATCGCAAATTCAAAATGCTAGCAAAAAGGCGCTTTCATAGGTAAGGAACTTTAGTACTCAATGTTCTTCAAATTATTGACATTTTTATTATTTGAGTAAAGGGGAAAAACATCTGACAACCTAGAAGGAAGGTCATATATGATGGACAACTCATTGGCAGAAGCCATAGCGAGAATGAAAATTGAGTATCTAATAACCGTGGAACTACGTTGCATTTGAGTCTTCAACTTTCCCTGCCTGTTCAAAATCAAAAACAAGGAAGGGTTGAATATTAGCCTGTCTATTTATTTTAATGGGAAATGTTCTCGAGCTTTCAGGTTATTTAAGCCCATCTTTTTGAACCTGTCTGGACGATTCTGACTTTTGAAGGCATATTTAATGTGTATTAGGAAGCGCTGAATGTAGCGGAGATGGAGCCCTATGTAACATATGTTACTACTATTATGTAACATATGTTACTACTATTTTTCATTTTTTTCCGACGAGCGTATGTAGAACGTACGTAAAGAAAAGTAATTTGAGAATGTTATTTTTTTTGCACATGAGCCCTTGAAATTCAAATAGTCCTCAAGTTCAATTGTCTATTTTTATATCGCAGAATATCCATGCTATTTGTAGGACACGGAACAACAGTGGCCGAAGTTAGAGCCCGCCAGCCTGAGAACCCGCGATCCAAAAAATGATTACTATTTTTTTTGTGTGTTTTTTTGTCCACCAGGGTATGTAAAACATCATACGTAAAGTAAACTATTTCGACAATGCTAATTTTTTTGGACATGACGGCCTTCAAATTCAAATAGTCCACAAGTCCGATGGTCAATTTGTATATCGAGGAACTCTTCGATTCTCAATTGTCAGTCGTCCACCCTGAGAACCCGCGATGCAAAAATTGGCTAAGTATGGGACGAGGGCTCCGTGCATGCTTTATATATCTACTTTACAAAATTACATATTTCCTATGTTTAATTTATGTTGTCCAAGAAACCTATAATTTGATAAATTTCAATGTCTTTTGTCCAGGAGCCCTTCCTTTAAAGAAAACTAGTTCGGAAATGCTAATGTATACACCATAGTTCGATACCACCTATCTGCCAAGCCGCGTCCATAAAACTGGCTAAGTATGCAATCGAACGATGGCTGGTCGGAATGATCGCGGAACTCTCCATGCTATTTGCAGGGTATGGAAGAACATAAACCCATTTTTCAGCCCGCCACCCCAAGAACCCGCGATCATTAACCTATGCTATTCAGGAAACCTATAACTTCATAAATTGCATTCTCTTCTACCCATGAGGCTTTTTTTTAAAGAAAACTAATTTGGGAAAGCTAATGTATAGACAACACAAGATCTGTCATAGGATGCAATTGAACTGCAGTCACTTGGAATGACCATAGAAGTGCGAGAAAGTAGAGTCAAACACAGTTTACAATAGGAAAGTGAAAGGGAGAGAAGAGATATATCTCCCACACAACAAAAGTCAATTTCATAACTATGAAACCGTAGTAACACAGAATCCATGGAAAAAGCATCGACAACTATGAAATATATTTTAAGCTCGACAAGCTCTGCTTCAAAGCATAACAGATGCAATTGACATCATCTTCAATTCTTTACTCTATTATTTTATCTTAATAAGCCCAATTTTCATCCCACCAGCCCCAGAAGCCGCGATCATTAACCTATACTATCTAGGAAACCTATAATTTCATAAATTACATTCTCTTCTGTCTTGGAGGCCTTCTTTTAAAGAAAACTAATTCAAAAAAGATATTGTATACATCGAACATGACCTGTCATAGTTCTATATAACCTATTCGCGAAGTCGCGTCCATAAAACTGGCTAAGTACGCAACCGAACGATGGTCGCTCGGAATGACCACATAAATGCGACAAACTAGAGTCAAACACAGTTTACAACAAGAAAGTAAAAGGCAGAGAACAACTATATCTCCCACACAGCAAAAGGCACTCTCATAACTATGAAACCATAGTAACACAGAATCCATGGAAAACGCATCGACATCTATGAAATATATTTTCAGGCCGACAAACACTGTTTCAACGCGTAACAGATGTAATTTACATCGCCTGCAATTCTTTAGTATGTTATTTTATCTTAATAGTATTCTATGCAAACCAAAGTGAAAAAAATGTAACCAGAGATCCAACCACAGATGCAACATCCCAACATTGCAGACCCTTGGCAAACAAGAAAAAGCACCAAATAAGAACCCGACCAAAAAGCACCAAAATGCCCAAGTGTAGGCGCAGGACCGGAACCCTGCAAATTCGAATCAAGCAACAATAAACAACATACAACGAAGAAAGGAACAAGCAACAATCACCCCCCCAGGAACGAGGCTCTTCCAACCGCGACTGCAGAAACTCAAACGTGCAAACTACAACAACATGAACAGACAAGCAAGAACAACGAGAACATGCAAATAAGAAATCAGTGCCATAAAAAAACAACCATGGACCAGTGAACCAACAATGCCCCTGGAGCATATAAATTTAAAAAATGAAAGAAAATGTCTTGTAACAAGCCTGTTAAGTAACCATTCAACACTACCAAGCCTGTTATATTTTTTGTAACAATAGTTAGAACACCAAAGAATGTATTGCAAAGCCATACTTTGGATATGCCACCATATCAAACATTGCTGTAAATTTACTTAGCATAAAATGCTAAACCAAACATCCGAATTAATGGTAGCATTAATCCACGTTCGACAAATGCATAACAAAATTTATGATTCAAAAATGACCATATACTACCAAATACTTTGGAAATGCAAACATATTTTATATTGGGAATAGCGAAGGTGGAAATAAGACCTCCAATCCTTTTTCCAATCGGATCTTGTCAAACATGATACTTTTTATTATATAAAAATCGATGTTTTCACTTCCCTTGTTCCAACAATAGACAATAGAAAAATATTTCGGGTCAACGTACAAGCTAGTGCTAGGTCAACGATTTATCGATCGCTATAGTCCCTCTATACCTACGACAGGGACTAATAACATTTCAATCCTTTATTAGTTCTTCACTATCGGAAACTGTTTTCCCTTTTTGCAATATTTTCGTACACAAATCTAATCTAACCCTTTAATTTAAAATTTTATTTTTATTTTTCAGTGTATCAAGTTTTTCTTTACATATTAATATTAAAACGATAGTTTAAATCGGGTGAGAATTTGTTGAACTTTAGATTTGATTTGAGTTGTTAATTATGAATGATTGAGTGTATTAGGGTTTATCAACAAGTTGTATCCATTTTTTAATTTAAAAATGCAATTTAAAAAACATAAAATTGTGATTTCCTACAAATTTATTTTAACGGACCCCTACTAAAAAACTACACCAATTAGACAACACCCTTTTTTTTTCATACAATTTGCATTGTTGGTTTATGCATTGTGCCCCTTGTATATGTTATGTTATGATTCGAGGAAATCCATGTTTATTGAACATGAG
>JZKD02S1011945.1:195821-207959 GCA_000966675.3 Picea glauca
ATCATTCAAAGACAAAGCACACTGATGTTCAATATCACTTTGTGAGAGACATGATAGAAGAAAAGAAAGTATCACTGATGAAGGTGGACACTTTGAAGAATGTTGTAGACTCATTAACAAAATCTGTGAGCACTGAGAGGTTCTCTTGGTGTAGAGGATCCATGGGCATTGTTGCCCTGGACTTTTGACTATATAACCATGTAACCCCCTGTATGCAAAGAAAACAACAAGTGGGAGAATGTTGGGTATGTGTTATATTCTTTGCACGAGTAAACGTGACACCTACCTCAGGAAACATGTCATGTATTTAGGTGGTTTTTTGGCACATGGTTTTTTTCCGATGGTTTTCTATTTTCGAATGGATGCCGTTGGATCCTATACCTATATTGTATTGTAAACAATGTAACACTATGAATGAATATAGAATATGATGGTTTTCCTGGTTTGGGTTTCTAGGGGAAAAATCTCAGTGTAATGTTTGTATTTGCCATTGTATCTTGTCTCTTCTTTTCTGAATATCCATTTGCAGTAGATATTGTACAAGGTTAGGATTTCCAGTGTTTCGGGTGATAATGTGATTAGTGAGAGAGATGGAAAAGGGAAGACACTAGCTTGGTCATGGGGCTTAGGTTTGGAGGCCTCTCCTATTAAAACTCGCAGTGTACACAAAATATTAGGGTTATCATCTGATACTGGTGTTCAGATTCCAGTTTCCACACTTGATTTGGGGGCGCTTAGAGGCATGAAATCCCTCGCAAGGGAAAAATCATGATCCCCCTAACGATAAACATAAGAGGGGTAGGTGGCACCCTAAAATTTCCAACCCTGCATAGACTTCTCTCTAACACTAAACCAGATATTATTTTTTTCCAAGAGACTCTAGTCCCAGAGGAAAAGGCTAGGAATTTTATGTATATTATTTGCCCAAATTGGATAATTACTGTTGTTAGTTCCGTTGGGAAGTCGGGGGGACTTCTGGTGGATTGGAATCCCAATATTTTTTAGCTGCAACCTTTTCTAAGTGCTTGTGGAATTTTATTGACAGGTATCCACATTATTGATAAAAAAAGGATCAGTTTTATAAATGCCTATGGGCCATGCTCTGGATGGAGACAGTTCTAGGAATAGATGGAAGCTAAAGGATTACTAGGACAGGAAAATCTCATCCTTGCGGGGGATTTGAATTTTACTACTAGCATTGATGAAGTGTTGGGCGAGGTGGCCTTATCCGATTTTTTGGCAATTTTTTTTTTAAATCTTTTTACTTTTAATCAGTTAGTGGATGTGATTCCTGTGGTGTTATTGCCTACTTGGCGTAATGGTAGGAGAGGGGCGGAGGAGATTTAGAAGAGACTAGACAGGGCATATGTTTCAGAATCACTCATATGTGATGCTGCTAGGTACAGATCGCGGGTGGAGTTCCCATTTGTTTCTGATCACACGTCGGTGATACTACAGTTAGATTATGGTTACAAGCATGTTGCATACCCCTTCAAATTCAACCCTAAATGCTTGCAAGAAGAGTCATTTTGTGACCTAGTTTGGACAGTTTGGTGTAACCAACACGAAGCAGAGAGGTATGGAACTGAAATAAGATTGACTAGGAATATTTTTGTGTTAAATGCGTGGGTCAAGTTGTGGTTGGCTGAAAAAAAGAAGACGGAACTATTAGCCTTTGAAAGTTTAGAAGCGAAGATCACACTTCTTACTAAGCAATTTTTGGAAAGTGATATTAGTCATGAACTTAGATCTCGGTTGAAAAATATTGAAAATGATAGAAATAAATTGCTCCCAGCTGAGGAGGAGCACTGGTGTCTGAAGAGCAGGGAAACGTGGATTAAAAGTGGGGACAGGAATACTAAATATTTTCATCATTTCGCCAGCTACAGGCGGAACAAAAAACATATATGGGAGGTTAAAGATGACTCGGGTTAGGCACATTATGGACAGGATGCTAATAAGAGGGAAGCATAGAGATATTTTAGTACATTGATGTAGGAGCATCGTCAACGTCAAGCGAGCATGGGGCAAGCACAACACATTTTGAGCACATGATAAATTGTTTAAAAACTTTTGAAGATTGGATGCACCAAACTTAAATGTGATAGTTAAGGAAAGGCGTACTAATAGATTGTAATAAGACCTTGAGCGACCCTCTCTCGTCTGAAGGACTAAGAAGGCATTTATGTTAGTAGGTAGCTTTAATGCATAGATTAGACAGCTTAAAATGAGAGAGGGAAACAAAATATAGACACCCTCATTATATTATTGTAAAAAGGAGAGAACAAAGAGGAGAAAAAAGATAGATAGAGAAGAACATTACCAGGAGAAGAGCACACAGAGCTGAGAAAAAGAAACTATGTTTGAGAAAACACCCATGTACAAAGATTTGAGTTAATAGAAGAAGTCTTTAATTCAGATTCATGGCGTTGTATTTGTTGCTTGTATGTGTATGTTGAATGGTATGTTCATGGTTTTACTCTTCCTGACATGCAATTGCTTTTATGCTATGTATGAGTGATTTCTTGTTAAATGTTTGAAATTTGAGAGGAAAGGGTAATGGAAATGAGTTTCAATTGTTTCTCTATCTGAGTAAGGATTCCTGCAAGAAGTGCAGTTGAATAGTCCGCAAGGTGTGTGTTGACAAAGGATTTAGAGATTTGTCTCTGGAATTCTCAGACGGGATAACTTTTGTTCTCATTTCCTCTTAAGGGAATATTTGACACAGGAGTCGTGCAAGGTGTGCATAGACCAAGATCGAATACAGGGTCTGAAAACCCTGAGAAACCATTGAAGGTTTTCTGCAAGGAGTGCATGCAGGAGGTTCTTGCAAGATTCGAAGTTGGGAAGAAACTCAGAAGGATTCAAACCTGTGAAATCATTGAAGGAAAGAGAGGCAGATGGCTGGAATTCTTTGTGGAGAATTCACGAAGTCTCGTGAGCCGTTAGTTCTCGCGAAGGTGCAAGGGAGATACGACAAGTATTCCAAAAAGGTTCGAGTTCAAGAGATTGTGAGCCATTGGATCCTCACTTAGATACCCATCAGTCATCTAATCTGACAGGAGTTGCACGGGGTTTAAACCCTCGCAAGCAGAGCGAAGGTCCCAGAAAGGGGTTTGGGATATCGGAAGTCATGTGGACAAGAGATCAGGTAAATCCACGGTGAAACCCCGAAACAGATCAGAACCGCCCATCAGTGGAGACACGTGGCAGAGATCGAGAGTCATCGACATCTCGAAAGTCTAGAGACCAAGGGTTCGAGACATTATAAGTCCCGAAATAGAGAAATAATTTCATCCCTTGATCTAAGGAAGGATGCGTGTCACGCGATCATCAAATTCAGAGATCCGGACACCGGGACTCACATAGGTGAGCGTTTTTTACTTCACATCAGGTGAAGTCCGAGATTTGATCTGGACCGTCCATCCATTTGGGACGCGTAGCGGAAATACTTGAAGTCGGGGTTCGACATTTCGCGAATCCTGAAGACAAGAAACACTTACATTTCGAAACTGCGAAGTCCGAAATCATGATAAGGAGGAAATCTCCACTACAGGGCCCAACTGACGTCATCTTGTCACAACAGGAGGTCGGGAATCGGAACTTCGGGAGTCCCGTGGGAAAGAACCCAAAGGCATTTGTTTTCCCGAAATTGCGAAGTGGTGAGGACCGTCCATCTTTGAGGATGCGTGGCAACAATATCGACTTCCGGGGAAAGTCCCGAAAAGGAAATCATATCGGGAGATCAAAATTCGTAGGATCAGGGATCCTGAGGACAAGAGGTCCAATACATTTTGACTTTCAAAAACCCAAAATTCCCGAAAGGAGATAGGACTACAGTCATATAAGGGGAGTTCATATAGACAAAAAGTCTAGTCCAGGGGGATAATGGAAGTTAAATCATCTAGGGATATTAGAGATCGAAAAATTGGGAAGACAAAGGTTCGCGACATTGGGGATTGCGAAACCCCGGAGCCCGAAATTTTATTTTCTATTGTGAATGGAAAAGCGATCGGGGCAAAAGGCTGTAAGGAGAATAAAAGTCTCATGGGTTGATTTTATTAGAGATTCCAAGGAGGAATGAAAGAGCCACTTTGGCTCAAATGTGGAATTAGAATGATCCTTAAGATTGGGAGGTCAGTGCAGAGGCCTTTGCCGAGGCAGAGGGTGCGGTCGGCGTCAGGTTTGGTATCAGAGCCCAAAAAGGGTTTTTTGCTTTTTGTGGCAAGGAAAAGGAAAATTCACCATGCCGCCAAGAAGAAGGGACATGCAAACACCCGATCTTCCAGAGGAAAGGGAAATACCAAGAAGAAGAGGTAGGTAGGTGCCTGACCCAACCATGGCAAGAGAAATGCGTGATTTATGCGCCAGACTTGAGGACATGGAGACATCACAGAGATGCACATTTGGTATTGGGGATTTTAGTGATTCCAAAAGTGAGAATGAAGTTGAACATGAAGAAGAAGAAGAAGTTTCAGTGAAAGATGCCGCAAATGAACACTTGATTAGAGCTGTCGCAAGGATGGGTGCCAGGGAAAAAATGGACATCCCAGTTTATGAGGGAAACCTGGATGTTGAAGAGCTTCTAGACTGGATTAGAGCTCTGGACACTTATTTCGACTACGAAGATGTCGAAGAAGACAAGAAGGTCAGACATGTCGTCACAAGGTTGAAAGGACATGCAACATTGTGGTGGGATGAACTACAAGATGACAGACGCTGCAAAGGCAAGCAGAAAATCAAGAGTTGGGATAGGATGATTGCGAAGATAAAGGCAAAATTCATCCCCAGAGATTACCAGATTACTCTGTTTCGAAGGATGAAAAATTTGAGACAGAAGTTGATGACAGTGAAGGAATATACCGAAGAATTCTATAGGCTGAACATCAGGGCAGGTCATCAAGAAAGAGATGATGAAAAGGTTGCCAGGTACATGAATGGCCTAATATATGACATTCAGGATGAGATGAGCATGGTAACCATCTGAACGGTGGAAGATGCTTATCAGATGGCTCTAAAGGCTGAAGAGAAGCTGAGCCGAAAGCAGGGTCAAAGAGGCCGAGGAAGAAGTCAAGCCAGGGGAAAATCAATTGTCCAAGATAAAAATCAAAAGCCCAAGGAGGACTGGAAGAAACCTCAGGCTCGAATTGAAAGAGGTGGAACCTCACAGCGAGGGAAATATGCTGAACAGAGAGGGAAGCATACCGAAAAAAGAGGATATTATGCTGATAATAATACTTTTCCTCGTACTAGAGGTAGAGGAAGAGAAAGAGGTGGAGTAATAAAGTTCTTCACATGTGGAAAGAAGAAAGAGAGTGGAGAGACTCACATCGCTGAAGCACAGAGGTGGAATGAGGCAGAAGATGCTGAAGGCGGAAGATCACTGATGATGCGAAAAGTTCTCTTAGCACCAGAAAAGGAGGTGGAGAGTTCGGTACAAAGAAACAAACTTTTTCGAACTGCTTGAAAAACCAAGGACAGGGTATGCAAGGTCATTATGGATAGTGGTAGCACAGATAATCTCGTTTCAACAGAGATGGTAGAAAAGCTGGAGCTGGAGACGATTGAACATCCAAGTCCACATAGAGTTTCATGGCTACAAAAGAGACATCAGGTAAATGTCACTAAACAATGTTTAGTTGAATTTAAGATAGGGGGATATAATGATAAGATACTCTGCGATGTTATTCCTATGGATTTTTGTCATTTATTGTTGGGTAGACCGTGGAAATATGATAGAAATGTGATTCATGATGGGAGGATGAACACATACACCCTAGAAAAGAATGGGAGAACTCATATGTTGCTTCCAATCAAATATAAGGAAGTGAAACCTGAAGTAAGTAACACTGTACTTCTCATGAGTGGGAAGGAACTCCTTACCGAGGTCAAGAAGAAGGAGGAACCACAATTCTTTGTGGTCAGGAAGCCAATGATTGTTTTAACCAGCACAAGGATAGATGATCTACCAGAAAAGGTTCAGGAACTATTGGAAGGGTTCACTGACATAGTAGTGGACGAACTTCCTTGTTCGTTGCCACCAATCAGAAGTGTGAGTCACCATATTGATCTCATACTTGGAGCCAGTTTACCAAACAAAGCAGCATACAGATTAATGCCGTAGGAGAATGAAGAGGTCAAAAGAAAAGTCCAGGATTTGTTGGACAAAGGGTTGGTTAGAGAAATCTTGAGTCCATGTGCTATCCCAACAGTACTCAATCCAAAGAAAGACGGAGGCTAGAGAATGTATACTGATTCAAGATAAATTAACAAGATAACCATCAGGTATAGATTTCCATTGCCAAGGATGGATGATCTGATGGATTGCTTAAGTGGGGCAAACTTTTTTTCGAAGATTGATTTGAAAAGTGGATATCACCAGATTCGTATGAGGGAAGGTGATGAATGGAAAACAACCTTCAAGACTAACGAAGGGTTGTATGAATGGCTTGTTATGCCGTTTGGTTTAACAAATGCGCCAAGTACCTTTATGAGGTTGATGAACGAAGTCCTGAAGGAGTTCATCGGAGAATTTGTCATTGTGTATCTAGATGATATACTGATCTTCAGTAAAATAGAGGCAGAACATCTAAAACACTTAGCTACAGTGATGAAGAGATTACAGCAAGAGAAGTTGCTGATAAACATAAAGAAATCCTCATTCAAGAAGACATAACTCATCTATTTGGCCTTTATCTTTTCTGCAGATAAATTAAGGATGGATCCAGATAAGGTGAAAGTGATCAAGAATTGGCCATCACCAAAGAGGATATTTGAGGTGAGAAGTTTTCATGGATTGGCTAGTTTCTACTGGAAGTTCATCAGGAATTTCAGTAGAATTAGTGCACCGATGATGGACACAGTGAAGAAAATACAAAAATATTTTCACTAGACATAAGAGGATGAGAAGAGTTTTAATCAATTGAAGAGCAAAATCACGGAGCAACCAATTCTGGTGTTGCCTGATTTCAAAAAAACATTTCAAGTGAAATGCGATGCAAGTGGATTTGCAATAGGGGAAGTCTTGAGTCAAGAAGACAGGTTGATAGCATACTTCAACGAGAAGCTGAATGAAGCGAAGGTGAAATACTCCACATATGACAAGGAGTTCTATGTTATCATTCAGGCATTGAAGAAGTGGAGACACTATTTGATTCCGAAGGAGTTTGTCCTATACAATGACAATCATGCACTGCAATTTGTGACTTGACAGGAAAAGTTGAATCAAAGACATGTAAAATGGGTTGAATACATGCAGAACTTTAGTTTTGTAACTAAGCATATTTATAGAACTGCTAACAAGGTTGTTGATGCTTTGAGCAGGAAATGTTTGTTGTTGCAGGAGTTCAGAGTTAAAACACTGGGTTTTGGTGACCTCAGGGACATGTACAGAGATGATCTAGATTTTAAGGAGGTGTATGATGTAGCTGATAATCCAATTCTCGGAGACAGAAGTCAATGGATAGAATACATGATCTAGGATGGATTACTATTTAAGGGTAATCAACTCTGTATTCCAAAATTCTCCATGAGGGAGAATTTGCTGAAGGAGAAACATAGTGGATGATTGGCCAGACATTTTGGTCATCAAAAAATGTTCGCAAAGCTGAATGAGTCATATTTTTTTCCAAGAATGTGAGCTGATGTCAAAAGATTTGTAGACAAATGCAGAATTTGTCAGCATTCAAATGGAAAGAGGCAGAATGCAAGTTTTTATCAACCATTGCCAATACCTGAGAGGCCGTGGGATGCAGTCAGCATGGATTTCATATTGGGGTTGCCAAGAACACAAAGAGGATTTGACTCAATCTTTGTGGTGGTGGATAGATTTTCCGAGATGGCACACTTTATTCCATGTTAGAAAACCAGTGACACAACTCACATTGCGAACCTGTTTTTCAAAGAAGTCATTCGAATTCATGGCTTACCAAGGAGCATAGTTTCGGATCGAGACACTAAGTTCGTAGGACACTTTTGGAGAACCTTATTGAAGAAGCTGGGAACAAATTTATCATTCAGTTCAGCTTATCATCCTCAGACGGATGGACAGACAAAAGCAGTAAACATGAGTTTAGGAGACTTGCTGAGGAGCTTGGTGACAGAATACCATAGCCAGTGGGACAACATATTACCACATGCAGAGTTTTCTTATAATGACTCAGTTAATAGAAGCATAGGACAAAGTCCATTTCAAATTGTTTATGGCATGCAGCCGAGAGGAATTTCCAAGTTGAGGGATTCAGAACAGATTGTGACTAGGATCACTAGTGCAGAAGATTTTGCAGAGGCGATGAAAGAACTTCACAACCAGGTGAAGGAGCGTTTATAGAACTCGAGCCAGGAATATAAACGAAGAGCAGATCAACACAGGAGACAACTTCAGTTTGAGGTTGGTGATTTGATTCTGGCACATCTGAGAAAGGAAAGATTCCTGAAGGGGACATATAACAAACTGAAGATGAAGAAGATCGAACCATGTAAGGTCTTGAAGAAATTTGGAGCAAATGA
Organism: Picea glauca; assembly: GCA_000966675.3. Classification (NCBI taxonomy): domain Eukaryota; kingdom Viridiplantae; phylum Streptophyta; class Pinopsida; order Pinales; family Pinaceae; genus Picea; species Picea glauca. Next base: position 204,330 of record JZKD02S1011945.1, read on the forward strand.
TTATGAGATTGAATTACCCGATGGGATCGGAATTTCTCCGATATTCAATGTATTAGATTTGTACCCATACAAAAATGGGGAGGCAGGAACAAGTGATGAATAACTAGAGATCCAATGGAAAAAACAGATGCCTGTTGCAGAAAGGCTGCAGATGGAAAGCATACTAGACAAAAGGGTTGGCCAGAAGACCAGGTGGAAATGATACTTTGAATACTTGGTCAAGTGGAAAGGACATCCAATTGAAGATTCCAGCTGGGAGAATGAAGCAGAGATTCAGAAGCATGGGCAGACCATGCGAGAGCTCATGGACAGGAGTCCATAAAAATTTTCAAGTGAGGGAGTATGATGCAGGAGCATCGTCAACGTCAAGCGAGCGTGGGGCAAGCGCAACACATTTTGAGCACATGATAATTTGTTTAAAAACTTTTGAAGATTGGATGCACCAAACTTAAATGTGATAGTTAAGGAAAGGCATACTAATAGATTGTAATCAGACCTTGAGTGAACCACTCTCGTCTGAAGGACTAAGAAGGCATTTATGTTAGTAGGTAGCTTTAATGCATAGATTAGACAGCTTAAAATGAGAGAGGGAAACGGAATATAGACACCCTCATTATATTATTGTAAAAAGGAGAGAACAGAGAGGAGAAAAAAGATAGATAGAGAAGAACATTACCAGGAGAAAACCACACATAGCTGAGAAAAAGAAACTGTGTTTGAGAAAACACCCATGTACAGAGATTTGAGTTAATAGAAGAAGTCTTTAATTCAGATTCATGGCGTTGTATTTGTTTCTTGTATGTGTATGTTGATTGGTATGTTCATGGTTTTACTCTTCCTGTCATGCAATTCCTTTTATGCTATGTATGAGTGATTTCTTATTAAATTTTTGAAATCTGAGAAGAAAGGGTAATGGAAATGAGTTTCAATTGTTTCTCTATCTGAGTAAGGATTCTTGCAAGGAGTGTAGTTGAATAGTCCGTAAGGTGTGCGTTGACAAAGGATTCAGAGATTTGTCTATGGAATTCTCAGACGGGATAGCTTTTGTTCTCATTTCCTCTGAAGGGAAGATTTGACACAGGAGTCATGCAAGGTGTGCACAGACCAAGCTCGAATACAGGGTATGAAAACCATAAGAAACCCTTGAAGGTTTGCCGCAAGGAGTGCGTGCAGGAGGTTCTTGCAAGATTCGAAGTTGGGAAGAAACTCAGAAGGATTCGAACCTACAAAATCATTGAAGGAAAGAGAGGCTGACGGTCAAAATTCTATGTGGAGAATTCACGAAGTCTCGTGAGCCATTAGATCCAGCGAAGGTGCAGGGGAGCTACGACAAGTATTCCAAAAAGGTTTGAGTTCAGGAGATTGTGAGCCATTGGATCCTCAGTTAGATACCCATCAGTCGTCTAATCTGACAGGAGTTGCATTGGGTTTAACCCTCGCAAGTAGAGCGAAGGTCCCAGAAAGGGGTTCGGGATATCGGAAGTCCTGTTGACAAGAGATCGGGTAAATCCACGGTGAAACCCCGAAACAGATCAAAACTGCCCATCAATGGAGACACATGGCAGAGATAGAGATTCATTGGTATCTCGGAAGTCTAGAGACCAAGGGTTCGAGACTTTATAAGTCCCGAAACAACGAAATAATTTCAGCCCTTGATCTAAGGAAGGACGCGTGTTACGCGATCATCAAATTTAGAGATCCGGACATCGGGACTCACATAGGTGAGCGTTTTCTACTTCACATCAGGTGAAGTCCGAGATTTGATCTGGACCGTCCATCCATTTGGGATGCATGGCAGAAATCCTTGAAGTCAGGGTTCGGCGTTTCACGAATCCTGAAGACAGGAAACACTTACATTTCAGAACTACGAAGTCCGAAATACTGATAAGGAGGAAAGCTCAACTACGGGGCCCAGCTGACGTCATCTCGTCACAACGGGAGGTCGAGAATCGAAACTTCGGGAGTCCCGTGGGAAAGAACCGAAAGGCATTTGTTTTCCCGAAATTGCGAAGTGGCGAGGACTGTCCATCTTTGAGGACGTGTGGCAACAATCTCAACTTCTGGGGAAAGTCCCGAAAAGGAAATCATATCAGGAGATCACAATTCAGAGGATCGGGGATCCTAAGGACAAGAGGTCGAATACATTTCGGCTTTCGAAAACCCAAAATCCTGAAATCCCGAAAGGAGATAGGACTGCGGTCATATAAGGGGAGGTCGTATAGACCAAAAGTCTATTCCAGGGGGCTAACGGAAGTTAAATCATCTCAGGATATCGGAGATCGGAAAATCGGGAAGACAAAGGTTCACGACATCGGGGATTGCGAAACCCCGAAGCCCAAAATTTTATTTTCTGTTGTGAATGGAAAAACGATCAGGCCAAAAGGCTGTAAGGAGTAGAAAATCCCTGTGGGTTAATTTTATTAGAGATTCCAAGGAGGAATCAAAGAGCCACTTCGGCTCGAAGGTGGAATTAGAACGATCCTTAAGACCGGGAGGTCAGCGCAGAGGCCTTTGCCGAGGCAGAGGGTGCGGTCGACGTTGTACATTCTATCAAGAATCAATCATTAACACGATTGAGGAACAGGTGGCATCGGTGGGATTATTTCCAAGGATGGTTAATGAGGAGGAAGTTATGCTATTAGAGAAATTTGTTTCTAAGGAGGAAGTCTTAGAGGTATTAAAAGGTTTCTCCAAAGACAAAAGTCCTAGCCCAGACAGATGGACTGTGGAATTCTATCTGCATTTTTATGATTTGGTTGCAAAAGACTTGTTTGATGTTGTTGAGGAATCGCTCCTGAACGGTGAAGTGAACAGAGCTCTTAATTCGGATTTTATTGCACTTATTCCAAAATTTAATGGCCCTACCACCTTTGATGAATTTCATTTGATTGCTCTATGCAATCTTTGCTATAAGATATTTTCTAAAGTTATTGCGAAACGTATGAGACTAATTCTGTCTCGTGCCTTGTCAGAGGAACAATTTGGGTTTTTAAAAGGCAGGAAAATTATAGATGTAGTCGGGACGGCGCAGGAATGCCTACACAATATCAAAGACAAAAAACTCCAAGCATTAATCCTCAAGATAGATTTGAAGAAAGCCTATGGCTATGTAAGCCAGGATTTTCTTAGGCTGGTCTTAATACAATGTGGTTTTGGTCTGCCTACGACTAAGTGGATTATGGGTTGGATCACATCAACAACCTATGCGATTTTAATTAATGGGGATCTTTTGGGTTTTTTCAATAGTGGAAGAGTGCTTCGACAGGGGTGCCCACTGTCGCTCTTACTTTTCATTTTAATTATTGAAAGTTTGAGCCTGGCTTTAAAAAGAAGTCAAGAGGAAGGATTACCAATGAACATTAAATTTTCTAGGCTAATAAGGGTCCTCCATCTTCTGTTTGTCAATGATATGTTAAGAACCAAATATCAATATAGCATAGAAAAACCACAGAAAAAGTACTCAACGCCTTGAAAAAGAGATAATTTCAGATAATAAGCCTCTTCGGGGGGGAAAACTCCTTTTACCCCACTTAAATGTTCGAGTACAAGATGATTCAAAATGAAAATGTCTCCTTGGTATATATAGGAGACTAGGAGGTATAATTACAACTAATGGCCTAAAGATGACAT
>JZKD02S1011945.1:212052-223167 GCA_000966675.3 Picea glauca
GACTAGGAGGTATAATTACAACTAATGGCCTAAATCTGACATAAATAAAATAACATTACTAATATAATATGCCCCAATTAAGGGGTAATGAGCCAATATTAGGGCTTAACATGATATCCTAATTATGACTAAAGAAACTATTGCGGAGTGGCGAGAAATTAAAAGAGTTTTGGGATGATTTTGTAATGCATCTGGTCTTAAGATCAATGAAAAGAAAACTTCTTTCCTTTAGTATGGTTTGCAAAAAAATGATTTGGAGAATTAAAAGGCTATTTTTCATTATAATATTCTTTATCTTTCAGTTGGTTTCAGGTATCTTGGCTATTTTTTGAAGATTGACAGGTATAAGAAAGAGGACTGGCAGTGGCTTATTTCCAAGTATGAATGTCGGATAAGTCATCAGTGCAATAGATGGATTTCTATTGATGATCAATTAATCCTAATTAAGGATGTTCTCGAAATCGAACTAGTCTATTGGTTGGCACTGACAAACTTTCCTTCCCTGATCCTTTAAAGAATTCGACAGTTAATCTAAAACTTTCTTTGGCACGGGTGCAATAAAAAGAAGAAGATCCACCTGTGTGCTTGGCAACTTATTTCTCGGCCAAAACAACATGGGGGCTAGGGCTTGAGAAATTTAGGTAGTTTTAGCAGAGCTATGGCGGAAAACACATTGCGTAGAGCACTAATGTAGGAGGGATTATGACACCGAATATTAAAGGACAAATACTAACCCTTTGTTTCTGTTGCACATTGGTTACGCATGGTAAATGTTGTGGATGCTAAAGGGTCTCAAACCTGGAAACACCTTCTAAAATCATTACATATCTTTCTACATTGGTTAGCTTGATGATTGGGGACAAGACACTCTATTCTGCTGGGCAAAGATCACATTCTGGGATTGGGGGAAGGGGCTATTATGTCTGAAGAGTTGATCTTATCTATCAACTGGAAAGGTGTTCACTACCTATATCAAGCACAATGTGAACCTCGTGTGGGGATGGTTTGCTCAAATTGGTTATCTAGCGTTGATTTGGATATGGAGGGATGTCTTGCTTTGGAATGGAAGCTTTTCCATAGAGCTCTCATTAACGTTGGTGTACTATTAGTCTAGAAGCCATATAAGCTAATTTGGTTGGTGGGAGATGCGTCGGGTCAGATTTCTGTTAAAAACATTTTCGTGGCCATGGAGAAAAAGAGATGGAACTTTGTGATTGGAGGGAGGAAGAAAGTGTTATGGACCTGGGCTTGCCCATTGAAAATAATTTTTTTTACATGGTTAATTGTTGATAATAAAATTCTCGCCTGGGATATTCTTCAGTGTATAGGTTTCTTAGGTCCGAGCTTTTGTCAATTATGCAAAAAAAACATGGAGACAACATACCACTTGTTTGTGGAATGTACATTTTCCATTGCGGTCTGGAATAAGAATACATTATCCTTAAATCTCTTAGCTAGGTGGACTAGAGATACCCTATCAGGTTGTTGTAAATTCTGGAAAGATCAAAACTCTCCGTATCCATGTTTACCGACTATCATTTTTTGGTTTATTTGGAAGGAGGAGAACCTGGCCATATTTGAAGATGGTTTACCTAATTCACAGAAGGTGGTTTTTCTTTTGATTTCATCCTTGATGGATTGTAATACCAAATTGAAAGCTGTCTGTCGCAGACATATTCCTGCAATTTTGGAAGGAGGTGGGGTGATTGGTTGGTTTAATGGGGCTGCTCACTCATTGGGCAATAATTGTGGAGATGGTGGAAAAATCAGGATCAATGAGCATAGACGTTATAAGTTCTTTTTCAACTGTGGGTCGGGAACTAATACTAAAGTCGGGCTCTTGGGAGGTTGGGCCCTCCTCACTCTGGCATCTCGCCTTTCAATTCTGGTTAAAAAATTGTCATTGAATGGAATGTTGGAATGTTGGAAGGATCGTCTCAAGGAGATTATCAAGCTATTTCAGAAAATCTCTTTTGCTCATGTTTACAAGGATGATAACAAAGTTGCGGACAACCTATCCAAACACGCTCCCTTACAAGCTCCAGGGAAGATAGTCTATTATCTGTGTGAAGAGGAACATAAGGGTCCTCATTAGTTTTTAGATCTTTATTAGTATTTATGCTCTTGGTTTATATCTTTATGTTTTGTGGTAGCTTGAAGCCCACTAGCCTTTCCTTGGCTAGATTATGTCCGGTGCATATTGTTTGTCCTTTTGTCGATTGGCGAAGCTAAATATAGATTTTGACATATGTAACCATATTCCTGACTCTGATATTGCTGACTGTTTTGGTTCAGCAGTGAGAAAGGCTCTGTCTGGTTTATATTTTGGGACAATTGTTTGTAAAGAAACAACTTATATTTTATATAAATATAAAGCTTAATTTTCCGTGGAAAAAATATATTTTGATTAATTTGATAATTACAAGAACGCTGTAATATACTCCAATTGTAACATGATCTTATCTGGCATCCCTAAAAAATTTCATTTCCAATATTATATTTATATAATATCTAAAAATATTTTTAAAAATACCTAAAAATCAATTTAAAAATGCAAAATATTAACCACAGTCAGTGGTGAAATAATGTGCATCGACAAATTCACTTTCACTGGTATTTGTATTTGAATCTCAACTGCCTCATAATCCGCTTCCATTTTGATTCAACCAAGACCCATATTCATTGTTAGCCATCTGTTGCAAAGGGTAAAGGGTTTGATCCTGCGAAGTGCCCTAATTCAGGTCAAATTCGATCGATTTTGCTGCCCCTGATCTCTGGATCCACTTAGCAAGGTACGATTTCATGTCTGCCATTATTTCTGGTGGTTAATTCTGTGTTTTCTTTGTGTTTGCATTTTCTTCTGTGCTCCAAGTTTATATATTTTCTATTTGATTTTCAGTTTCTGAGTATCTTTAAGTCAAATATTATTAAATGATTTCAAATTTATGCCATTTTAACTAATGATGTTTCAAAGGTGACAGGTAATGCTGCCATGCAGCTTTGTTGATTTAAGATTTTTTTAAATGTTAACGAAGTTTATAGCAAAGTGTTTATCTCTCTATATTAAATAGATGCATCTCTGCTACTTACACTTCAAAGTCAAATATATTTGAACTTCCATGGAAAAACATGTCTCCATATCAATTAGACATTGCCTTCACATTAAAAGATATATACATAGATCTCTCACCCAAAGCCTAAACTACTGCGTTGACTTAATCGAACAAAGAAAACAAAGACAAAAAACAAACAATCTTAGCGATCCGAGAAAAGAGAATCACGCCTTGGAGTTCCATTTCTACCATTAATAAACCTTCAGTTAACAGTGCCCAAACTCCAAGGAAATGTTATAATATATGCACATATAAACTATCCATCCATTAATGGAATTTAGATAGAATCATTACAAAACAATAACAGCCTCTCTAAATCATTCATGAGATATTTATAATGCTAGATGCCTCTGGTTAATGAGATTAAGAATCCTCTCAAACAAGACGACATCACAGGGAATATTGAGAGCTCCCTTGTGCTCATATCCAAATTCCTGTTCAGAGGCCTTCAGCAGCTCTGCAAATATGGGATGGCTGAGAACCCTGGCATCTATCACAAATCTCATAAGAATATCTTTCCCTACATACACAGGAAGGGATCCCTTGGGAGTAATATTGCCAGTAACAAACTAACCAACAACCTCTAAGCTTGCACTACTTTACTAGGTGGAACACTAGTTGAGGTGGAAACTGGGAAAAAATGCCCAAAGACGTTTATAGATCCATGCAAATCATTGGCTACAAATCCCATGAATCTCAGGATTCTGTTATAGTCAACTACCAATTCAAATTACCAGTCAACTACCAGTCGAACTTCATTAGGTCTTCAGTCGGTTGCCACACACCCCCTATCAACCTCTTAGACTTGTTGTCGATGTTTTCGACTTTGAATTTACCTGATCAAACCACCTCGACCTTCGAATTCGACTTTACTCGATCGAACCACCTCGACCTTCATCCTGCTATCGATTCCTTCGACTTCAACTGTCATTCAATCCACCTTGACTAGAATTTCACTGCAAAGAATATAACAACCCAACACTTTTCAAAGTCGAGTGCAGTATAGTTTGGTTGGTTTATGGAAACTTGAGGTTTCCACTTCGCAGGGAAACTTGGGGTTTCCCCTTTGACATAATTTGGGGTTTCTAGTTGGCACAAAACTTGTCATTTCTAGTAGAATTAGTTGCGATGGGGCACAAGTTCTGGCGAAGACTTGGAGACATATTTTGTGGATGTTTCAGGGATGAAAAAACCTTGAGGTGGGGGAGGATGTAATTTCTTCAACTAAAAGGTCACAAATATGTTCACCCAAGTCCTTAAGGAGATAGAACTTGTGTTTCTCTCACACCCAAGTGTTGCACTATATGGGAAGGTGGCCGCCTTGGGCATGTGAACACGCTAAGGGGCTTGCCCAAGTATGAAGCGACCAAGATATTGGGGCATGTCAACAAGAGGGGCGCAACAAGGTTGGGGTGCGTCGACTCCTAGGGGCATGACGATTGATGAGTGCATGGGTTCGTTTAGGCAACCGCTCCCATGAAGGGTTGCTAGAATTTATTTAGGCAACTGAGTCCATGAAGGGGCATGATGATTCGTTTGGGCACATGGGTTTATGAAGGGGAATGCCACCCCTAAAGTACACAAATGTTCGTGATAGTGAATTTTGCAGTCCTTATAAGAGAACAAGGGTGCACAACCAAGGAAGGAAGATTTGAAGAATAAGGAGAGTAAGATGAGCTCTACGATTTTGAGGGCAGAGTTGGGCGACCTTATTTTTGGCTGATTTTCAGGAAAAAAAAATTCAGGGCTAAGGAGGCATGCTAGGAGACAGAACCACAGGTCTATGTGAAGTTTTGCAACAGAGAAGAGATGGTGAGTTTGTGGTGGATGCACGTCTAGGGTGCTCCGCAGATGTTGTGAAAGATGTTACAACTGATGAGTCTTGGTGTGATGAATCTATGTATGAATGTCTTGGTGAGGTGAGGTGAGTCATGTGACACTGTCCAAGTTGTAAACTGAGCCAATAGTGGTCATATTGTAACCATTTTTCAATAATAAGAGTTAGTCGGGTGTTAGTCATGGTTTGTGCTTCCTGCACTATATATGTGTTTCTCTTGTTTGTTTTGCAGGTGTTCTCTTTATTTCATGGATGTATGCTCATATATGACTAAGCGTTAAGTTGTTAACAATTGTCTAAGCATACAAAAGTTGCACTAGAGTAGGAGTGTGACTCGTCGGTAACCTATAATGGAGTATGGGTATGATCTAGGTGAAGATGCATAGTTCGAATGGAATATCCTTGATGTTTCCAAACATCCAAGTGAGAAACAATGCGGTGTTTCACTCCATCTAGTAATACACGATCGCAAGATTCGTCTAAATACATTGTAGCCCTACAAAAATGTTTCCATATCAATTAACACAAGAAGCACGAAAAATGAGCTGACACTGGTCCACTTATTGTAATGGGATGACCGACATGCATATTTTCACTTGTTGGAGATGGTTATGCTAATAGCGATGTATTTTCTTAGCCATCCCATATCTAGAGATTCAAGATGATTAATTTTTTATTGTTTAGAAGGATAATTGTTAATGAGATTAATGGGATATTGTCGTCTTATAATTAACCATATTCTTATGGTTTTATATCCAATTTTATCTCAAATGTATTTAATGTTTATGATACTTAGGGTTTCATTTGTTCATCCAATTTTATCTCAAATGTATTTAATGTTTATGATACTTAGGGTTTCATTTGTTAGTTTGTGTGCATGTGAGAAACTTATAACGCACATGTATTTACTATATGCAAATCAAATATTATGCATACATATTATTTTTCCCAACAAAGACTCGCCACTACTTAGCATAATACCTTTGGAGAAAAAATAATTGTATACTTTACTTTTTCAGTTACTTTTTAGGAACACAAATCTTTCATTTTACATTGAAAATGCAGATCCCTATGTAGTAAACGTTATTTGAAAGTTTGTATAGATAAAAATATATGTGATTTCATTGTATTAATGGGTTGTTTTATTAATTTTAAGCAAATGAGATGAAGTCACATGAAAATGGAGTTATGCTTTATGTTAGTTACCATTATTATACCCGCGGCTCAGCATGGTATATTATACCTGCCCCTCCGGCATGGTATATAGTGATGGCCACGTCGTTGACGGGCATATAAATCCATGGTTGATTAAAAATTTAAGAAGTTTTTATAATGAAAAACATTACAAATATATTTTCTTTATTTTTTTAAATTATTTGATTGCATTTTACAACGATGCTATTGGTTTTGGGAATGAACCAGTTATTGCGGAATGAACAACATGTCATAAATGCATATAGATTGGTTAAGCCACCTAAATATATAATTCCCAAGGTAGTACATACAGGGCTTTCATTTTTTCATTTTTTATGTGAGCCACTTTTTGTCTTTTATGTATATATTTTGTATCTATTTTTTCACCAAGCATGTCTACCACACAAAAGAATGGGAATGGAGATTTTGGAGGGGTGGAATACTAAACATAGTAAAGGATGGAACCTTTCTTTTAAGGTTTTAATGGAGTATTACTAAATATAAGAGCTGGAAGGATGGATTTTTTTGGCGGGATACTATATTTAGTAATGTTTCATTTTTTTTTTGAAAGGATAGTTGATGAAATCGCTACTTTTAGAACTGTTCATCTGGTTTAATGGTCGTTTCTCGTCGACTAGTTTTAGAGGAGACCCCTAGGTAGTTATAACTTGGGTTATTATTGCACAATTATTAGTTTTTTATTGCATTTTATTAGACGTAGTCCTCGGTGGTAGGCCCTTCATAACTCACTGGTTTTTGTATACTGTGCTGGAAATCTTTCTATTGGCTGACAATACTTTTTGAATGACTTATGAAGTCAACACCTTCATGGGCGTTGTAGATGAGGAGACTTGGGAACGAGAAGGTATTTTCCACTATGAAGACGCTCTAAATTATACTACAGGTGTTGGCTGTAAACTGAAGAATAACCACCCCATATTAAAGTCTCCACCAACTCATTTATTCAATTCACACAAGGTGGCGACATTTGTATCTTCGGGAACATATGAGGTTTTTTTACAAAATTTACCCACTCCTGAACTGAGTAGTGAGTTTCCTGAGAGGTTGGTGAATTCTTTAAGAGAAGGTGAGACTGGTTTACTGAATCAAGTTGCTCCTGGTCTGGGTAATCGGCTACCTGTACGAGGTATTGGGGATGGGAATGTCCATGACTATGAGAATGTGGGGTTTCACAAGCGGACGATGTTTCATAGAGAGGCTACATGTATAAGAATAGACTACACACAATGGGAGGCTCTACACATGAAGGAGATGCCACACAAAAAAGTGACACGGGTCTGGAAACCTAGAAAGGTTAGGTGTCGTTTGGTCATAGGCATGGACGTGGGATTGGAGTAAACTTAAAAACTATCCCTATGCACGTTGGTTTGGAGGTTTGCATATAAGTATAAGAGAAATATTACTTTCTTAGCGTGGATGAAGCAGACCTGGTTACGCATTATTGGGTATGAAACTGAATATACGACTCTGCCTTATGGGTGGTTCGGTCTGGTTTTTAAAATACCAGAAGACGTTGACATCATACTAAATGGTTTTTGGGATTTTGAGGGTGGCAGCGTTATGCTCAAGAGGTGGCGAACTCGGTTTATTCTAGCTACTGAATATTTCAGCCTACGTCCTGTGTGGGTACTACTTCCAGGTTTGCCACTCAATTTATGGAACAAAAATGCCTTGATGTACATTGGAAATTTTCTCGATCGCTTCCTTAAGATTGACGAAAAGGGTCTTCAAGCTCCTGATAAATGAATGGCGCATGTTTTAGTCGAGATGGAATTACACGTTGGTCTCATGGAATTGTTGGAGTTGGAATGGCGCGATCAGGTGATGGTGCAGAGACTAGACTCCAAGGCTTACCATTTCGTTGTAATTCATGTAGATGGAAAAAACATCTGTGCAATGACTTTCCCAATTCGATTGGAGTTGGAGTTTCGGAGGATTCTATGGAATCGCCTTCCAAAGACCAGTACATGAGTGAAGGGGATGTTGAAGAGGTGGGTGCTTTTAACTCAGGGACTGCTAAAGACACAACATAAGTCCTCTTGGGCACTTTTATAGGTAAGTTAATATTCTATTGCCCACAATTGTATTTTAAGCTTTCCTCTTGGGAGCGATACTACCTGGAGAAGTCTTTTCCTTCTACTAATTTAGTAGACACTGAGGACAATGGTAATTCTAAGGATTCAACTGATATTGGAGAGTCCAGCTTTGATGCTGATAGGAACACTATGGCCTCACCTCTTGCTTTACTTTCTCATACTGTACCCGAAGGTAACACTTTACAACTTAGGGGGGAATTTGACGTTTCTACCTCTTAGTTTTCTATTGTAACCGAGAATAAATAGTGTTTAGATTCAGTTATTGACACCTCGAACCTGACACTGAGTGTTTCAGTTAGTCCTTCACTATTGCCAACCTATTGGGGAATGGAATCCTACCATGGAAACTTATATAGTGTTTTGGGTGATAATGTAACCAGTGAGAGAGATGGAAAAGGGAAGACACTGGCTTGGTCACGGGGCTTAGGTTTGGAGGTCTCTCCCTTTAAAACTCGCAGTGCACACAAAAGATTAGGGTTAGAAACTGATACTGGTGTTCAGATTCTAGTTTCCACACTTGATTTGGGGGCTCTTATAGGCATGAAATCCATCGCAAGGGAAAATTCATGATCCTCCTAACCCTAAACATAAGAGGGGTAGGTGGCACCCTAAAATTGCCAACCCTACGTAGACTTCTCTCTAACACTAAACCGAATATTATTTTTTTCTAAGAGACTCTAGTCCTAGAGGAAAGGCTAGGAAGTTTATGTATACTATTTGCCCAAATTGGATGATTAGTGTTGTTAGTTCTGTTGGGAAGTCGGGGGGGACCTATGGTGGCTTGGAATCCCAATATTTTAGAGCTGCAACCTTTTCTAAGTGTTGGTGGAATTTTATTGACAGGTATCCACATTCCTGATAAAAAAAGGATCAGTTTTATAAATGCCTATGGGCCGTTCTCTGGACGGAGACAGTTCTGGGAGAAGATGGAAGCTAAAGGATTACTAGCACAGGAAAATCTCATCCTTGTGGGGGATTTGAATTTTATTACTAACATTGATGAAGTGTTGGGCGAGGTGGTCTTATTCGATCCTTTGGCAGATTTTTTTAAAAATATGTTTACTTTTAATCAGTTAGTGGATGTGATGCCTGCGGTTTTATTGCCTACTTGGCGTAATGGTAGGAGATGGGTGGAGGAGATTCAAAAGATACTAGACAGGGAATATGTTTTAGAATCACTCATATATGATGTTGCTAGGTATAGATTGTGGGTGGAGTTCCCATTTGTTTCTGATCACGCGTCGGTGATACTATAGTTAGATTATGGTTACAAGCCTGTTGCACACCCCTTCAAATTCAACCCTAAATGCTTACAAGAAGAGTCACTTTGTGACCTAGTTCAGACAGTTTGGTGTAACCAAAAAGAAGCATAGGGGTATTGAGCTCAAAGAAGACTGACTGGGATGATTTCTGTGTTAAAAGCGTGGGTCAAGTTGTGGCTGGCTGAAAAAAAGAAGAAGGAACTATTATCCTTTGAAAGTTTAGAAGCAAAGATCACACTTCTTACTAAGCAATTTTTGGAAAGTGATCTTAGTCATGAATTTAGATCTCGGTTAAAAAATATTGAAAAAGATAGAAATAAATTGATCCTGGCTCATGCGGAGCGCTGGTTTCTGAAGAGCAGGGAAAAGTGGATTAAAAGTGGGGATAGGAATACTAAATATTTTCATCATTTCCCCAACTATAGGAGGAACAAAAAACATATATGGGAGGTTAAAGATGACTCGAGTTAGACACATTATGGACATGATGCTAATAAGAGGGAAGCACAGAGATATTTCGGTAGATTCTATCAAGAATCGAGCATTAACATGATTGAGGAACAGGTGGCATCGGTGGGATTATTTCCAAGGATGGTTAATGAGGAGGAAGTTATGCTATTAGAGAAATCTGTTTCTAAGGAGGAAGTCTTAGAGGTGTTAAAAGGTTTCTCCAAAGACAAAATTCCTAGCCCAGATGAATGGACTGTGGAATTCTATCTTCTTTTATATGATTTGGTTGCAAAATACTCGTTGGATGTCATTGAGGAGTCATGCTTGACTGGTGAAGTGAACAGAGCTATTAATTCGACTTTTATTGCACTTATTCCGAAAGTTAATGGCCCTACCACCTTTGAGGAATTTTGTCTGATTGCTCTATGCAATCTTTGCTATAAGATATTTTCTAAAGTTATTGCTAAACATATGAGACTGATTATGTCCTGTGCCTTGTCAAAGGAAAAATTTGGGTTTGTAAAAGGAAGGAAAATTATAGATGGAATTTGGACGATGCAAGAATGCCTACACAACATCAAAGATAAAAAGATCCAAGATTTAATCCTCAAGATAGATTTGAAGAAAGCCTATGACTGTGTAAGTTGGGATTTTCTCAAGATGGTCTTAATACAATGTGGTTTTGGTCTGCCAACGACTAAGTGGATTATGGGTTGCATCACGTTAGCAACATATGCAATTTTAATTAATGAGGAGCCTTCATTTTTTTTCAATAGTGGAAGAGGGCTTTAGCACGGGTGCCCAATGTCACCCTTACTTTTCATTTTAATTATGGAAGGTTTGAGCCTGCCTTTAAAAATAAGTCAGGAGGAAGGATTACCGACGGACATTAAAGTTTCTAGGCCAGTCAAGATCCTCCTTCTTCTATTTGTCGATGATATCCTAATTATGACTAAAGAAACTATTGCGGAGTGGCAGGAAATTAAGACAGTTTTGGGAAGATTTTGTGTTAAGACCTAATATTGGATCATTACCCCTTAATTGGGGCATATTATATTAGTAATGTTATTATATTTATGTCAGCTTTAGGCCATTAGTTGTAATTATACCTCCTAGTCTCCTATATATACCAAGGAGACATT
>JZKD02S1011979.1:0-13481 GCA_000966675.3 Picea glauca
CCTTCGTGGAAAGTGCGATGGATATGTGTGGCAATAGCAACAAAAAACCATGGAAAATTTGGTCATATGTAGTAGTGAGACACAGTTGTTAGTTATATTATGAATATCACTCAAATCTATGATCATCTCATATCTATTGGTGAAACATTGCAGGATGTTGAGTTGGTGAATATAAAATTGAGAGGTATTCCCAGGTCCTGGGAGCCATTTGTGCAGGGGATCTGTGCACAATATAAGTTTCCATACTTTGACAGACTATGGACAGATTACATCCAAGAGAATACTTGGTTATCATCTATGGATGATATGAATGGTGTGGTGAAGAGTAGCAGTGATTAGAACCAAGCCTTTGCAGCCCATACTAGAAAGGGCAGAAGGGGTTCTCCAAATGGAAGAGGTTCGTCAGGGAGAAGGGATTCTCTCGAGAGAGAAGCATCTTCAGAGATGAGATAGAAGAAATATCTTAGTAAGATCAGATTTTGTGAGTGCCATGATTTTGGTAATTATGCTTCACAGTGTCCACACTATAAGGGAAGAGGAAGAAGGCATCATGCATCAACAACAAAGGTTGATGAGGTTGCAAACAGGTTCCAGAGGGATATCTTGTTGGTCTCTGACCTCTCAGGTGTAGTCTCTAGTAGGGAGACTTGGTTGGTGGATAATGGAGCATCTTGCCATATGATAGGTGCACGAGATTTTTTGACACTTACACAGAGATTGGATCAGACATATGTGTGGAGCTTAGTATGGGAGTTGATCATTCATTATGATGATATGGTACAATGTCATTTTGATTGGAGTCATGAGAGATATTGAGGGTGTCGAATGTTTTGTGGGTGTCAAAACTTGGGAGGAGTGTCCTCTCAGTCTCAGAGATTGAGAGGAAGGGATATCATATATTTTTTCGAGATGGACAGGTATTGCTTGTGCCCATATGGTCTAGCTTCATATGAGTAGTGGTTCTTGGAGTTAGAAGGAAACCCATATAGGATGAGGGGTCATCCTATGAGTGTTGTGGCTAGTTGAAGTAGATATACAGATGAGGAGGAGTAGGTGGCTCCACTAGTGGTGAGGCAGACGGCCCCACCATCAACACAGGTTCAAATGGAGTGAGTAGCTCCATGAGTGGTGAGGTAGATAGCCCCACAATTAATACCAACTCAGAGGGAGATATATTCCAAAGGGAGTCATTCCTCAGGATCTAGGAGAGAGGATAATCCTCCCAAGACTATGTAGATTATGGTCAACATGGAGCATATGGCCCTAGATTTTATGTAAACTTAGAGGGAGTTAGGTTTCAAAAGGAACATGTGGTCTTCATAGTGAGACTAACCTCAGGGAGAGAAAATTGTCTCAGAGAGAGAGATGGGAATCTAGAGGGAGTTCCCCCTCAAGTTCAGTTAGGATAGAGACATCCTCTAGGACTGACAGATAGATGTCATGGGTGGAGGAGGCCAGACATGAGCTTTATATGTATGAGGATTCTAGGGCATGTGACACCTCCATGGAGGATACATTTGTTTCAACGGGTTTTTCTATAGTGACAGAGGAGGTAGCCAATCAGGAGGACTAGGGATAAATATTTTTTTTAGTCTCAGAGGGAGAAGAAGGTGAGGCAAATGACACAACAATATTTCCTTCAATGACTAAGTATGTGACCGGTCAGACAGACTAGACAGTTGGATGTGTTCCAATGACAGAGGATGCGAAAAGTCAGACGGATTTTTTCTCAATGACCGAGGATACAGCCAATCAGACAAAATTGATAGCTTAACTTGTTGTGATAGTATTTGAGGACCCATTTGCAACAATGATAGAGGGAGTATCCATTTTATACTATTGGAGTAAAGATGAGGTGGTAGATCCAGAGCGATATCTACTACGAGAAACAATGGTGCCTCCAGCTGTTGGACGATGGGATACCTCCCTCTCTAAGGGGGAGTGTTGATTTTTGTAGCTTCGAGAGGTATTCCCACTAGAGGCCAAGGTGCTAGACATGTGGTAATTTTCATTGACACAAGTTTTGACTCTCATTTCAGTGAAATAGGCCCAGAAATGAGGTCAAGGCCTCATGGGAAATTTGAGGGGCTTTGTGGGTTTTTGATGGGGTTACACATCCACAAGATAAGATTAAAATATTCTAATTAATTTTTGAGTAAACTCACTCATTGGACTCCTATATAAAGGAGAGATGTCATTGTGACATTAGATCATATCATTGTGGAAGAATGGAGTTGGAATAAGTGAGTTTGTACTTGTGTCAAGGAAGATTAATGATCTGAACAAAGGGAAGTCTACAAGGTGGTGAATCTGGACCAAGAGAGAGGAGCGAAGAAGGTCACACATGTGAGAAAAAATTTCATATGATACACGGTTTGCAAGAGGAAAAGCACGTATATACATGGATTGCACAGGGACACATTCTGTATAGAGTATATGTGATTTGCAGTGCAACAAACAGTGTATGTCTGCGGGTTTCCAGTTGGTGAATCCTGTATATTGTTTTTTTTGGAAGGTACAGATCCATACAGGCTGACAGGGGACATCAACAACCCATACATGTGAACAATAGCAAATTCTTGGTCAGAAAATATTTCCAGATTACTATTGAAGTTTGGTATTTTGATGTGTATGGTTATTGAAGGACAAGGTTGTCCTCATATCTGGTGGCATTGTATCAGTTGAGAGAATCATTTTTTTCCTTAGTCTTGTTGATATTAAGAGGACTGGTTTTGGTCCTTAGATTTGGAAAATTGGATAAAGTTACAAGATAAAATTAGTGTGTCTCTTATACTGATGATTCATCTCTGATCTTGTTGTTTCCACTGCATATGTTTTCCAGTCAATAATTTTAGTGTAAAGTTGTTATGTGATAGTTAGATCACTAGGAAGCAATTTTTAGATCTAAAATTATTCACTAGAATTGCATGTGAAAATTGACAAATTCCTTGTAATCCATAAAAGCTCTCGTAGAAAATCATGTCATACAGTACAGAAAGATCCCTTCAAAATTTATGAATCATACTAAATTTAATGAACAATCGAAAGAAAATAATTTATCTATATTAATTAAAATCATTCTATATGTTGTATAGTAAATATATATGTGTATAATTTGGCCCATAGCTTTAAATGTCCCCAATGACCAACCGAAAAAATAGAAATCTTCGGAAACCAAGATGTTCTCGGAACTTTGAGACTCGTACATGAACTCGTTCCAACCATCTATTAAATGTGCATAATTAAATTACCTATTAAATTCCCATTGTCGCCTTGGAAATAAGATGTTGTTTTGAAGGACCAATTAAAAGACAGGAAAATTTTAAATCGCTCCCAAAAAAGTTAAACTTTGGAAAACAACACCAATTTTTTTATCAACACAAAAACGATTGCTATAGTCCCTTGCCTTCAGTGGGGACTAATAAAACTAACTTTCAACCAAGTTAGTTAATGAAAAATATATAACAAATGTTATGAAGGAGGAGAGGGGCCTTTATATTCTTCTTATTTTTTACCCTTTGCCTTGAAGTGTGTGATGAGTCCTAAAACCCTTGTTTTTTCTTACCCAAATATTCAACATAACCGCATACAAAAACAAGAAAAAATAAATAAATAAACAAATTCAAAACTTAACAAGATCAGTGTTAGAGCTCAGTTTCCCTACCTAGAAAATGCAAGTTTTCTTTATGTTTCTAATTTCTTGAGATCACAAAAAACTTAGAGAAAAGAGTATACATAGAAAAGAAAGCACTTCCTAATATATTTATGGTTTGTCGAGACCGTACAAGGCACATGGAAAAGAGCATACACAAATCAGAAAGGTAGAAAACCAAAAATATAAATAGGAAAACCAAAATATTAACACAATATATAAAATAAATTCAAAAATCATAATGAAACTTTATACCTCTAGATGTGACAAAAATGGTTGTTTCTTGAGAAAATAGAAACATTTTTAGGTGAAATGAAAAGTATTTCCAATGGAAAGCAGTGCTTTAAACACAATGGAATAACTCTCTTAGACCAGAAATGAAAAGAAATGATAGAATCTAAAAATACTTTAATGGATGAAGTGACATATGTTCAAGATCTCGATCAACAATGGGAGTAGGTCTTCATATGGACTTTGACGACCTGTTTGATAAACATGGTATTTCCACACATATCGGTCATCTTAAGAAATCACTCACAAAAATGGATCAAATATTAGTTTATTGGTGTATTATGTGGCTAAAACCCTCAAAGAGAGAAATCATTGATCCAAGATCTTTTATTCGATGACTATAACATGAATTGCATTAAAGAGCATGAATAAATCATATATGCAACATAAATGAAGAAAATATACACATGAATAAATGACAAGAAGGATAATTGCACCATACATGATAACAGAGTTCCTTCCAAGTATGGACTACATCTCCGGGCCCATTTTTCAGTGGAGAGGTATTTATATTATCTTAGCAAAATTTTGGAAAAATACATGCAAATACCTCAATTCTCGAATTGCCCTAAAAATTCGTCGCTCGGATATAAATTATGACTACACCAGTGGAGTTGGATCGAACAATCATGCAAAAATTACTATAATTTCATATAATTTTGTCGTTGTCATGTTTGAGCTCCTCATGGGATCCCTGCCTCAAAATTAATGCCAGACAGTCGTACCTCTCTACAATTAATGCAGGATTGCATAGAAAATTGTGCCCATGGAAGGGTGCATCGGATCCTCCCTTTGATGGCATATTTTCAAGCTTAAATAAAAGTGTGGTGGACTGAGTTTACAAGCACCCCATTTAGCGTATTGGCAATTGTGCACTAATTTTAGGGGGAGGTCATGGGGTCAAACCCATGAGCCTCCCCATTGGGCATGAGGTTACATGATGGTTTATATACATCGGCCAGTTTATGTGGAGAGGGTCACAGGGTCAAACTCATGGGCCTCCCTTTATGGCATATATTGGTTAATACATGTTCAAATATAGTTAAAAAAATATCGATGATTTACCATTGGTTGGTCGTCGGTCGTCAGGTATGGCGTCGGCCTGTTCGGTGGTATTTTTTTTAATTTGATTTTTCATACCCTAGCTCTCATTGGGCATCCAAGGGGTTCCATGTGGTGCCCCATGATTGAGACACATGTCACTTTGTAATAGGCCAGTAAAATTCCAATCAACATCCCAGTGGTAGTCACTCATACGCCATTTCATCATCTAGTCATCAATGCATTCAACACCATGTCAACATTGTACTGCCACATGAAATCCATATGGATGCCACGTGGCATATTTTTACTGGTCCATTGGACCCCTAAAAATGCCAAAACAGCCTGACATATGGTATCCTCTCAAGCTTCCATGTCAGTATGGTGACATCATGCTGACATCAACAATACACGTGTCACTTTGCGATATTGTCAACTTATCATGCTAATGTCAACAATACAAACTACCATGCTTGACTTTTTCCCAGTTTGACTAAAACTTTGACCGGTCGTAACTTATTCCTACAAACTTGGTTTGAGGTGCCATTTACACCATTGGAAAGCTCTTGATGAGCTCTTCGACTTTGCGCCATTTTTGTTGATATTTTAGGACTTCAAATTTTTATCCTTTTTGGATCCTCCTAGATCATTCATGTAATATCCCCAAGGACGAGCCCCAGTTGTATTTATGAATTGTAACATGTTTTGTAGGATAGTGAGCCAAGAAATTATAAGATGATATGATTAAGTGTTTATTAGGCCAGTGAGCCTATGTGTTAAAGGCCAGGAGCCTGTTTTGTACATGTAAATATTCATATTATTAATATAAAAACATCGTTGTGTGTAGACTGACCATGAATAAAGAGTATGGGGGACTAAGCTCCACTAGGTTGGGTAAGGGAGAGGGGGTTGAGAGGCTGCAAATAGGGAATAATTTTAAGAGCTTAAGTCCAATAATAATTTATTATTATTCTAAATGTTTATAGAAGGATATGATTATATCCTAAGTTTCTTTGGGAAGAGGGAATGACTTCCAAATGGAAAGGAACATGCTTCATGAGAGATAGGTGTCAGCTCAAGCACATGCATTTTAAGTGGGAATTCTTGTTGTTTGGGGTGGGGACTCACGAGGGTGGAGGGACACATAGTTGGCTCTCACACTCTCACCATTCTCTGACCAGTCGACCACCTTTATCCTGAAAATTTCACTCACACACTGAAATAGCAGGAAGCGAGCCATTTATGTTATTATTGAACCCGTGGCCATCATGAACCTATGTAACTTGTGTGCACTGGTATTTTTCTTAATCGTGCTCTGCCTTACCTGATTTTTGTTGTTTCCTCCATCCTTTCCCATTTTTCTTAGGAGTTGGATAGAAGAAATAGGTTGTCATGCTTGTGGTTTGCAAAGGCGGGTTGTCTGGCCCATAGATTGAAGAGGCAGGTTGTCAGGCCTATGAGAAACTCTCTCTCTAGGTGAGAGAGTGTGATGAGGAAGTGAATTCTCATGGGGGGAGTCCAGTAATAGCTACAGAGCTTTGAGAGTTCATGTTTGGACTTTTGTTGAAGCCCCTGAAGGGAGGTGGAGAAGTCGATGAACTATGTGATGGTGAAGGTGTATACTCCTGGGGTGGGACAGGCATGTGGGAAATGAGATTCTATGAGAAGTGGGTGTAAGTGGATCCTTAGAGAATCCTTTATGTTGAATTGTGTGACATTTCTGTTAGCCTTTCCAAGCCTATGAATCCCTTTCCCGGTGGAGTTTAGTCCTAGCTCGGGGGTGACCCACTGCTGAGAGTGATGAGCAGTGTGGTCTAAGGTTGGGTGGTTCATGGAAGGTCTGCACATAGTCAGTGGACTTCAAAATCCAAAGAGAAGTATCAATTATGTGTTTGATGACGTTTGTTGTACATGTCTCTGATTCTTACAATGTTATCATGTTCTTTCGTTGCATGTATGATTTACGGTCAATTTCGCATGAGTTAGTATGGTAGTAGTATATTTTATTTCCTTTTATTTCACTAGAAATGCATGTAATATATGTGTACTCCGGGATGAACAATTAACTTGCTATCAGATCTTAGCATCAAGTTGGTGGTGCTACATGGCCCATCCTGGGTGGTCGGGGCTGCCACAAAATGGTATTACAGTGAAATTTCGCAGTTACGTTGTCTGGCAAAGGTGGATGGTCGGGGACGTTACAAATTGGTATCAGAGCTAGTTGGGAAAAGATAAGGTTGTTGGGTAGCGTTTCCTAAAAGAGGTGGATGGTCGGGGACGTTACAAATTGGTATCAGAGCCATGGTTTAAACACTGAGCTTGGATGGGCCATGTTAGTGAAAGTTGAAGCAAAAGTTTCAGAAAATAATTGTTGAGAAGGACAAAATTTGAATTTTGGAGCATTATAGAGTGCCAAGAGAGCACCTGGGCCATGTTTGGAAGCTCAGGAGGTATAGTGATTCAAGAAAGATAGCATAGAAAAGAAACTGTATTAATCGGGGGGTTTGGAACCGTAAGGTTTGAAGTTGAGTCCTCGGATCAAGAGAAGATTAAGTCACAACCGCCAGATCTCATTGAGGGGAGATCGACGGTGGGGAGTGATTCTAGAGATTGGGAAGGAAATTAAAGAGAGAGTAAGTTGATACCCCGCAATCCCTCTGGATTGTTGATCTTTCTCGATCAACAGATAAACGGTTGATATCGATCCCACTACGGACGAGCATCTTTTCATTGTAGAGATTGGGAAGAAAATTAAAGAGTGAGCAAGTTGAGTTTTCGCAATAATCCTGGTCATTGATCTTCACGGTTCATTAAAACACGATTGATGATCTTGAAAAGTGAAATAAGTGGCCAAATTTTAAGTCGAGGTCACATCTCTCAGTCATGTGTAGAGAAGATAGAGTGAACTTCATGTATTTCATCTGCATCGATCCAAGCAAGGAACATGTGTCGGCAAGTTAACTTGTTCGGGAATACGACATTTGGGAGAAATGGGGTGTGCTGATGTGAAAACTCCTGAAGTCCTGAAGTCTAGAGTTAATCTGGACCGTTCATTGCAAGAGACGTGTGTCAGAAGATTGGCTTGTTCGGGAATTTGGAATTCGGGAGAAATGGAGTGTGTTGATGTGCAAACTCCTGAAGTCCAGAGTTAATATGGATCGTTCGTCGCAAAATATCGGAGTGGTGTGGCCTGCTAACATCACTAGGGATGGAATGGACACATGGGATGTGTTCCACGTGTGAGTGAGTTGAGAATCTTGGTAAGATGGAAATGTATTTAGAATGTGACACATATCACCCACCTGATTGGACCACGTGATGGCTTTGTGTATCCTGCCATGTGGCACTCCTGGAGGTGGCACAAGGTAGTTAAGTGTGACAAAGAAGTTAGTTGGATTGGGCCCACATTAACTTTGGTCTTGATCTATCAAGATTGAGGGTTGGGAGACATTGTAGAGATCGAAGTTGCGCGGCAGATAATTATACAAGGCGGTCTTGCAATTCAAACCATGTTTTTCCAAAAGGGGTACGTGTCAGCATGGGGACAATTGGGGAATGATCGATGGGTTACTCCAAAACCACCAACCCATTTCCCTGCAATTTGAAAAGTACTAAAATTGATGTGACGTTTTTGGCATTTATTAATTCGATCATGGAAACCGTGGGCCCCAGTGGACGTGTGGCGCCAGATCGTGAATTCCAGAGGCTTGACACTCCGAAATAAATTGTGCATGAAGGAAGGTGGACTGTAGATCTGTCATTCTTCATGCTTTCTAGAATTCATTGTTCTGTGATGTCGGGATGCACGGAAAAAAAAAGGGAAATCTCTAAAGCCTGGAGCCCGAAGTTTCAGAGCTCCAGATAAGCACCCAAATCATAAGCATTGGGTCATAGTCGGGGTCACATGCGAACCAAGGGCTGAAGAAAAGGGGCCAGCACCTGAAATTTGTTACAGAAAAGAATTGGGCTTAGATATTGAAGTCGAGGGGTTCTTGACCAGAAAATACATGCAGAAAATGGAATCTAATATTGTTTTTGTTGAATCAGATTGGTTTATTTTGGAAAATTATTAAATTCTGATAACCTGACAAAATTTCGATTGACTGCACATTTTGTAGAGTTAACGATTGTCAGAACCGGACCAAATATTCACTTAGTGAAGAGAAATGGGGAAGGCACGAGGTGCTTATAGTTCGGAAAATGAAGTTAGAGGAATGGATGTCCATATAGGAGTTGAAGGATTGAACTCCAATGGGCATGAATAAGAGATAGCTAAGGAAGGAAACATGATGAAAATCATTGAAAATTTTCAGAAATATGTCCACACTCACCGATAAGATAAAATAAAGTTCATGAAAGCTAGGGAACAACAAGGAGAATTCAACATAAAGTTGATGCAGAGCCTGGAAATAATAGAAAAGAAATTGGATAAGGAGAGTGACTCTAGTAAATAAGGAAGTCACAGGTCCCCTGATGAGAAGAGAAAATGAAGGAGTGTTGGAAGACACCATCATCACTCCCAAGAGAACTCCAAGAGGAGGGAACACAGTAGTTCAAGTCCATTTCCTACCAGAAAGCATAGGAGATCTGGAGTGGATGAACCGAATGGTGAAATGAACAATATTAAACCTTCTACATTTGATGGAGAGCACCAGAAGGAGGAAGATGTTGAGATATGGCTTCTTGGCATGAGGAAATATTTCCAACTACAGAATTACTCCTCTCATGCAGAAGGAATAATTGAAATGTATCAACTCAAAGGAAAATAATCCATGTGGTGGGACCATCTTGTGCAAGTATAACATATCAAAGAGAAGAATGTTACCTGGAGGGAATTCAAGAGACACTTTGAAAAGAAATACTTAACTAAGAGATACTATGACAGAAAGATGAAAGAGTTATTTGAACTCAAATTGGGTAGCATGAATATAGATGAATATGAAAGAAGATTCCTAGAGTTGTTGAAGTATGTCCCTTTCATCAAAGATGAGACTGTCAAAATCCAAAGATATCTGAGTGGACTGCCATCTTTCCTTAGTGACAAGATCCAATATGATGATCCTAAAACTATGGAAGAAACCATAAAGAGAGAGAAATGTTTATATGATCATCATAAAGGAAAGCCTACTTTCCAAAGATCTTGGGAAGACAAGAAGAAGGTTAAGAGGGAACAGAGGCAGAAGGGGAACAAGCCACCCTTTTTCATGAATAATCCTCAAAGACAGCCATTGTTTAGATAGTCGAGGATGGATGAAGTAGGTGGGAAAAGGCCAAGACAACCATCTATGAAATGTTGGGGTTGTAAATGGGATCACAAGTATAGATATTTCCCTCACATAAGTGACAAAGTGAGAGTTGTCCACAATGTTTAGCAAGCAGAAACAGTGGAGGACATGGGCGGTAGAATAGCAAGGATCTATGCAGCCTTGGACAACAAGCAAGCATGTGAAATCTTGGTTGGTGCAACTGGCTATAGGAGCCAAGAGAAAGGTTGTTGAGTTGGTTAAATCATGTCCAGTGGGCATGAATGGACTGAGTACCAAGGAAGATTTGAACATCTTGCATTTGGGATCATATGACTACCTGATTGGTATGGATTGGTTGGACCAACACCATGCCATACTAGATTGTCGTAACAAATCATTCTATTGCCTAGATGAGGAAGGAAATCGACAAGCAGTCCAAGGAAATCCCAAGGTAGTTATTGTCAGAGAAATCTCAACAATGCAGCTGAAGAAGTGTTACAGGAAGGGTTGCCAGATATTTGTAGCTCATATGGAAGAAACACCTAAACATGAGGTGTCAAATATTGAAGATCATGCAGTATTAAAGGATTTTGGGGATGTGTTTGAGGAGGTAATAGGACTACCTCCAAAGAGATATATTGATTTCTCTATAAATTTAATGCCTGGAGCAGCTCCAGTGTCAAAGACTCCTTAAAGAATGAGTACACCCGAATTGAAGGAGTTGCAAAGGTAGCTTGAATAAATTCTGAAGAAGAGGTATATACGCCCAAGTGTGTCACCTTGGGGTGCCCCATTATTGTTAGTGAATAAAAATATGGGACATTGAGATTATGCATCGACTTCAGACAGTTGAATAAAGTAACTATAAATAACAAGTATCCTCTGCCAAGGATTGATGATCTCTTTGATCAATTGAAGGATGCAAAGATATTTTCAAATATAGATCCCAGGTCAGGATATTATCAAGTAAGGATTAATGAGGAATATATCAGCAAGACTGCCTTCAAGACAAGGTATGGTCATTATGAGTTCACAGTGGTGTCATTTGGGTTGTCAAATGCACCAGTTGTTTTTATGTGCTTAATGAATGGTTTTTTCCAGGAATATTTAGACAAGTCTATCATTGTCTTTTTGGATGACATCCTTGTATATTCCAAGTCAGAGGAAGCGCATGAGAATCATTTGAGGATGGTGTTGCAAGTGCTAAGGGAGCATCAACTATATGGAAAATTGAGCAAGTGCTCATTTTATCAAAACTGAATTCACTATTTGGGGATATCATATCTAAAGAAGGGATAGCAGTGGACCCTGAAAAGATTGAGGCCATTAAAGGGTGGAAAACACCTAAGAATGTGACGGAAGTTAGATTCTTCATGGGTCTAGCTAGTTAGTACAGAAGGTTCATTGCATATTTTTCAAAATAGCTCACTCCATCACTTCCTTGCAAAGGAAGGGGAAGAAATTTCAATGGGAAAAAGAATGTGAAAAGAGTTTCTAGCAATTGAAGCAACTGTTAACCAGTGCTCCAATTCTGAAGATCATAGATCTGAATTAAAACTTCATTGTATGCACAGATGCATGTAAAGAAGGATTGGGTGGAGTCCTCAGTCAAAATGGGTTTGTTATATGTTATGAATCAAGTAAGTTGAAAGAGCATGAAAGGCTCTATGTCACTCATCATTTGGAATTGGTAGCCATAGTGCACGCTTTGAAGAATTGGAGGCACTACCTCATGGGAAAGATATTTTAGCTAAGGAAAGACCATAATGGTCTGAAATATTTGTTTGATTAGCCTACGTTGAATGTTAGGCAGAGTAGATGGTTGAATTCTTCTGTGAGTATGACTTTAATATCAAGCACATCAAAGGAAAGGAGAACAAATTGGTTGAGGCACTCAGCAGGAGAGTGCATGAACTACATGCTACAGCCATTATCATGTATTAGATGGGTCTTAAAGGCATAATTTCTGAAGCTGCAAATTCAAATTTGCAGTACATGGAATTGGTAACAAAATTGCAGCAAGGTAAAATGCAGTAGAAGGTTGAGGATTATGAATTGGGAATTGATGGAATCCTTCGGTACAAAAACATAGTCTATGTACCCAATTCTATGGAATTGAGGAGTATTATTTTAAAAGATATGTGTAATGTGCCTTATGCATGACACCCAGGATATCATAAAATAGTTTCAGCAATCAAGAGCCAATATTATTGGCCAGGCATGAAGAAGGAGATTGTTGAATACATAGCTAAATGATTAGAAAGTCAAAGGGTCAAGGCTAAGAATAGACACCCAACTGGATTACTGTAGCCATTACCCATTCCTTAGTGGAAGTGGGAAGTGGTGACAATGGATTTCATCACAGGATTACCCAAAACAAACAAGCAACATGATTCCATCATGGTGGTGGTGATGGACAAGCTTACTAAAGTTGTCCATTTTATTCCATTGAGGACTACTCACAAAGAAGCTAATGTTGTCGATATCTATATGATGGAAGTAGCATGATTACATGGCATACCCAAGACAATTGTGTTTGAAAGAGACCCAAAGTTTACATCAAAGTTCTGGAAGGGGTTATTCCAAGGGTTTGGAACAAATCTAAACTTCAGCATTGCTTATCATCCTGAGTCTAATGGGTAGACAAAGAGGGTGAACTGAGTGATAGAATACATGCTAAGGATGTATGTGATGGAAAAACCATCTAAATGGGAGGATGATCTACACTTGGTAGAATTTGCTTACAACACTGGGAATCAAGAATCACTGAAGATGAGCCTGTTTGAAGCACTTTATGGAAGAAAGTGCAACACACCAATAAGTTGGGACAACCCAGCTGATAGAGAAATAATTGGGCCAGAGTTTCTCAAGGAAATGGAAGAGAAAATTATGAAGATTAAGGAGAATTTGAAGGATGCCCAAGACAGGAATAAAATTTATGTTGATAAGAATAGAACCCACACGGAGTTTAAAGTGGGTGATCATGTTTTCTTGAAAGTAAAATCCAAAAGAAGTTCCCTGAAGCTGGGAAATTGTTCCAAGTTGGCAGCCATATATTGTGGACCATTTGAAATCCTAGAAAGGATTGGACCAGTTTCTTATATGCTTGCATTTTCGACCTCCATGAATGTTCATAATTTATTTCATGTTTCATTTCTCAAGAAGTATATACTTGATCCTAATCATGTGATTGATTGGAATGTGATTCAGGTGGAGCAAGAAGGTGCCTTACAAGTGCATCGAGTGCGCAT
>JZKD02S1012001.1:0-13480 GCA_000966675.3 Picea glauca
GAGAGAAGATGGGGATCATGGAAATAACTCCCTTAGCTGAAAGGGAAGACCCTCCAGGTTAGGAGGGAGCACTAAAATATTATTGAAACATTTATCTTTGTGATTGAAAAATAGTCTAGATTGGACAGATTCTTTCCTGTTCGAAAAGTGGATTGAGATTTCTAACGGACAACAATTTCCCATTGTGGTTAACATGGGAAATGGTCTAGATTGATGATGTATCATAGACAATGACTTCCCATTGTGGTTAACATGGGGAGTGGTCTAGGGCAATGTCTCTTCTTGAGGGTTACTCAAGAATACTGGCCCGCCTCGCCGAACAACGATTTCTCATTGTGGTTAACATGATGAATGGTCCGTTTTGGAAGTTGATGCATGACAGTCTTTTCCTCTTGTGGTTAACAGAGGAAATGGTCCGGACAGTCCTTCCTTAGGGTTTATACATTCTCTCCAGGGTGCACTTTGATTAGTGTAGGAGGAATGGCCCAGGGTGGGCAATGATCTAGGCTCAACAATCAGGGACATGCATTCCTTAGGGTTTATACATTCTCTCCATGGTGCACTTTGATTAGTGTAGGAAGAATGGCCCAGGGTGGGGAATGGTCCAAGTTCAAAAGACATGACAATTATTCTTCCTTGTTTGAGAAGAATAGTCTGGATATCTCATTGTTCTACTCTGAGGGTATATATTCTTTCATATGTCACAGACGTGAGTGAAAGATTGGCCCAGATGATTCAGTTTATTTTAACAATATCTTTCTGTGTAGGTTGGAATCAGATGATTGTTATGGAGACTGCTTGTCTCGAGACAGTAGAGATATACTACTGTGGTGGATGTGTTCCACTGTTTGTGATTATGTGTCACAGTTTGAGTAGTTGTGTACTACCATGGATAAACACAAGTGTGTTCTATCAATTGATATTGTACCAGTTGTCATAGGAGATTATCCAGTTGGATAATAATGACGATGCTCGTGATACTACTAGTTGAATGGTATGTTTGTGATCAAGACCATACCTCCCTAGCTAGGAGGGAGTGTTGATATTATGGTATCTTCGGGAGGTATGAACCTCTATTGTGACCTATGACAAGATTAGAATATTCTAGAAGGAAGCAAATAAGTAAAGGAAATCCTAGATGAGATGTCGGCTGCAGAAATATAATTAATGTGAATTAATTAGTACCCAGAAGGAGAAGTTGGCCCCAGTAAGTCTGCCAGACCACTATAAATACAGGGCGCCAGTTCTCATTATTCACACTTCTCAGAATTTCAGAGAGCAGTTTCTGCACACTGCAGTTCGCAATTTTGTGCGCAAGTTTCTGGGGAAGGTGTTGAGCCAGTTTCTGGGTGGGACTATCTGATCAGCTTGGTTTCTATTCTTGCTTGGTGCATTAGCCTTGCTTGGCTATTGATTGCTACCATTATTCTTCTATGTAAAGGTCAAGGTGCTCGGAGGGTGGCTTCAGCCTATGGTTGGGTGACAAGGATATTGTCAATGGTAAAACGAGCACAATCTTTCATATTCTAACAGGAGAGGGTGCCCTGAGGCTAGCCACTTCTTATAAACTGTAAGTTGGTCTCTTTCAGGCCTGCTTTGATACCATGTTGAAGTTTTACTTATACAACTAGTAGTTACGAATCTTCTTTATTATTACATTCATTTAGCACATTAGCTGCATAAATAAGATCACTGAAAGAGAGACAATCACATAAACAATAGAGACACATAGATTATCCTGGGAAATCCTCATGGGGGAGAAACCCCAACAAAAAATTCCTCAATATAGATAGACCAAAGACCGAACATAATATCCTCCTTTAATCCTTCACTAGGAAGAGTAGCACACCACTTAACCAAGAAATACCAAGAGATAGACCAAAACCCTCCTTGACGTCACCCCTAGTTGCAGTAGGTTCTCCTCCAAGACTTGCACCTTGCAGAGCTAGTTGGTAAGTGTGTTCAAATGAGACACCATCCTCACATATAAATACAATTTGTGAGGTGGCGCTAGGGTTGTGGCTCTTCACTTGGTGGAGTCGTCTTCTCCTAGAAGTGGCTAAAACCACTTTACAATTACCAGGGGCCGACTTTACAAATACATGTTGGCCAACCCACAAAAGGGGATTTGATCTTATACAAGACCCGACTTGATCAATCCACAAAAGGGGATTTGATCTATACAATAATGACTTAAATATAAGTAGAATATTCTTCGAAGTTACAATATTTCAACATTTTTAGCTTTGGATTCTCTCATATAGATTTTATCTTTGTGAGTAGGCAGTTAAATACATCGGTGTCGATATCCCACTTGGTTTTATGTATTTAATGTTATTACATGAACACAAAAATATTCATGCTGATAAGGAACGTAAACTTTGCTCAAAGAATTTAGGTATGTTTGGCTGTGATTGAAAGACTATATCTATCACCAAATCACAATTTCTTTTAACCAAAACTATAATAATGATCCTTTTAACCACATTTGCAATTTAGCATCCACTTTTTAAGGTTATCAACTATTGTTCCAATACTCGATGAGGCTTTGTCAACAGATGCTATATTCTCATGTCATGTGGTGCAATGACTGAAGATATTTACAGGACAAACATTAGTATTTTGTTTGAACTGGAAGCGAGGTGTAAGCTTTGGATAAGTGATTTATCATCATATGATAGATAATTCCTTTCTCTGCAAATCTGTACCTGAAAATGGTGATTATGCACTAGTTTAAGCGAAGCATTATTGAGTTTAAGTGAAGCATTATTGAGACTCAATGAATATCCAATCCATTTTCTAATCTCTACACTCTAATTGCACCGGGAGTAGCGAGGTTCTCTACAACTCAGTATGGGGGAGATGTTGTCACGTAAGCGTTAGGAATCTAGGTTCTCTACAACTCAGTATGGGGGAGATGTTGTCACGTTAGCATTAGGACTCTCGGTGCTCTACAACTCAGTATGGGGGAGATGTGGTCACGTTAGCGTTAAGACTCTTGGTGCTCTACAACTCAACATGGGGGATATGTTGTCATGTTAGCGTTAGGGTAGATAACGTTACATTAAAAAAAAAGTCAACTCAATTAAAAAAATAACAGTAATAAAAATAAAGTCGACTCATTTAAAAAAATAGCAATAATAAAAATAAAGGAAGCTCAATTAAAAAAAAACAATTACACACACCATTACTTCACACACACACACACACATACTGCATACTTACATATGTATATGACAACATCTGAAATATTAATTCTTTCATATTAAATGATAATAAAACAATTACACCTTAAGAAATTTGATCTTTCTCGATGCTTGATAGATTTGTGTTTAAAATGAATATACACTTGTCTAGTAACATATATGCAACCCATTTTAAAATGAGAGCAAATATACATAAAAAGTGAACTAGTTAGGAAGCCCAATTGAATCTCCATTGTAGAAGTTATTCCTTCTATTAGGCTTCTTCTAACTTAGGGATAAATGTGGAAACTCAACCCATTTATTAGACATGGTTATGTCTTCAACCATTTGCTTTCATTTGAAAATATTAATTTTTCTTACTATTCACTTTAATGCTAAAAATATCTCATGAATAATTTATATGTAGTATTTTACTAGAAAATCTTTATGAGAGTGAAAATGATATAAAATTTTCTTACTATTCACCTCAATGCTAAAAACATCTCATGAATAATTTATATATTGTATTTTACTAGAAAATCTTTATGAGAGTGAAAATGTTTGGGGTTACAAATGTTTCATGTTTTTTATTATTATTATTATTGACATTTCACATAAAATTCTCTTATAATAGGAGCTATCTTAAGACCCATTTTAATTAATCATTATTTTATTTAACATATTTTTGTTAGTATATTTAGATATTTAAGAGTTAATTAAGATCAATTTGATTTAATGTGTTTTTAGGTGAATTATGTTTATTTAGTGTGCATTTGTAATTATTTAATCTGACAGTCACAATTATGTTCTAGACATATTTTATAATATTTTGAAATATTTTATTTTGCAGTTTATTACTTCAGATCTCGGATTTAATAATACTAGTGTAGTAATCAAAATTATAGAATAAATGAAAATGAAATGAAAGAAACAAACAAATGAACACATCATCGACACAAAATGAACACAATATGTGACTGGGGAAATCTAATACAAGAGGAAACCCAACTAGAAGGTGAGGCCTATGCTTTGCTCTCTTTTTATCAGTTATGAATGTAACTAGAGAGAAAATGGGCATTCGCTATGGAGTTTCCATGAACACTATGGCCTGAATGGATACTACATAATATTCTACCTCCTTTGTTATACTTCAATCCCACTCCTAGATGCTTTGCTCAACTATGGAACAATAACAATACCAAAATAATGGAACCCCTTCCTTTCTTAATGGCTAACTATTTAACATAGCCTGATAACTGCCTAGGGTTAGAGATGGGTTTTTTCATGCCTCAACCCTCAATTAATGTTAGGGTTTGGAATCTATAATCTTTTTGACAATCCACATGTGACTAGACCCGCATGTGTGAGTAAAAGGGGTTGACGTGGCATCAGTTTGGTACCATGGTTGTCAATTTCAAGGAGGAATAACTTCCACATACGAACTTTGATTGAGGTGAGTTTTTCATCGTTGGAAATATTTTGGTGTGTAGAAAAACATCGAGGGACTAGGAGTTAAGATTGCAAAGTTTTGACCACCAAAAGTGTCATTTGATGCCTTAAAAAAGGTTTGGAAGTCTTTGGATCCCAATTCACCAAATTGGGATCTACCCTTAAAATGGGTCTTGGAAGCCAATTCTTCCAATATTTCCACCCATAAAGTATGAAGATAGATGACAAATTATATAATGATCCATTCCATATCATACTTCTCCTTTTAGGGAGTTTTTTTGTCCCCAAAACCTTTCACTAAATGATGTGGGGAAAAGTTTCCTCTACCTTCTCATTAGAGTACCATTTGGCCTTGCTTGGAAGTTTCATTTTCAACCCTGTTAAGCCCTAGACAAAGCTCAATGTTAAGTATAAAACCCCTTTTTAAGCCATAGATATTGAATTATTACTTTTTTAGTGTTATATTAGTAGGTAGGCTCGAACCTTTTATTGTATCCTTTCATTATAATTGTACCCTTTGTTTCCTATATATATATATATATATATATGAGACCTAGTTTTAGGAAAATCTTATCTCATCTTGTACATTGAATATATTGTAAAAGGAGGTTTCCCCCTCAAAGTGGACTATTATTCATTGATTTTTTATCATTATCAAGGCGTCAATTCATAACATTCAGAATCAAAGCATGGATCTTAGGGTTTTGTTGCTTCAAGCGAGTCATCTTGGAATTTTTTATATAATTTTTTTTCCAGGACACTTCAGATCGATAAATTTCTAGGTTACCGAAGAGACATATCATAGTATGTATGGTAAAAAGATCAAGTTCTAGTTCATTATACTTTCGTAGATATAGCCTCTGGAAGATAAGGTTTTTAACTCATCCTCAAATCAATTTTAAACAAGTCATCTTGGAATTTTTCACTATAATTTTTTTCTGGGAGGTTTTAAACATTGAATTTTTTTGTAGATTGAGGAAAGATAACGAATTATGTCTGGTCAAAATTTCAGGTTCTGGGTTGTTACATTTTTGGAGATATTCTGTGGAAGTTAGGGTTTGTGACTAGTCCTGAAATTAGTCTCAAATGAGTCATCTTTTTATTTTTTCTATAAAGCTTTTTCGATGAAGTTTCAGACTTTGAAATTTTTAGAATCCTGAGAAGACATACCAAATTACATGTGGAAAAATTTCCAGGTTTTTGAATCATTATAATTTATGAGATATATCTTGTGGAAGTTGGGATTGTTTACTAATCCTAAAATTAGTCTTAAACAAGTCATTTTGGTAATTTTTCTATAACTTTTTATGAGTGAAGGTTCAGACTATAACATTCTCAGGAGTTTAAGAACTCATATCAGAGTACTATAGACCAAAATTTCAGATTCAGAAGGATTCATATTTGAAATATATATTAGGAAAAAGGTCAACCATCCAAAAAATCTTCAAAATTAGGGTTCGAAAGGTACATAACTCACAATTGACATAACTTTTGATTGAAATATTTGTTTTTGGTTATTCAAAATTTGTGATAAGGAAAAACTAGAGTACTATTATTATTGTTATCCCACATGGCTCCAAAAAAAAATTCGATGCCAATTAAACCTCCAGAAATCTCATCTATAACCCATGAAGAAAATGAGAAGATACATAACAAGCTATCAAAATTGGAGAGCAAACTTAATGATTTGAGTGCTAGGTCAAGTGATGAGTTGATAAACACACAAATAAAAATTCAAGAAATGGAAAATAAGATGGATGAAATGAAAAAATCCATGAATTCCATAAAAAACATTCTCTTTCAGAAGATCCCTAAAAGGGATATGGAGATCCAAGTAAATCATGAAAATAAGGAGAATAATGGTGTTGAAACTCAATCACATATGGGAAGTATTTTGTCACAATTGGAGAGCACAAATACTAAATCTCATAATCATTCATCACTCCAAGGTCCACATAATCGAGGTTTCAATGTGGGACCAAAGAACTACTTCATTCCAAAGATAAATATGAGGAAGTTTAATGGTAAAGATCTTATAACATGGATACTCTAGATGGAGCAATTATTTGATCTACACCAAGTGCCAAGCTTACAAAAGGTAACTATTGCATCATTGTATTTAGAAAATGATCAATTTGTTTGGTATCAATGGTTTTGTGAAAGAAAATAAAAGATTCTATTATCTCTTGGTCCATTTTTATGGATGAATTGATACCACATTATGGGGATATTAAAAGAAATACATTCTTTAGTCAATTGAAAAATATTAAGCAAAAAAGTCCAATTACAAAGCACATTCAACAATTCCAAAAGCTCAGTCTTAGGGTAAAGAACATTCTAGAGGATAATTTATTATATCTCTTTATGGGCACTTTAAAGGAGAACATTCAACATGAGGTGTGTCTTTTCGAACATAAATCCCTAGATAAAGATTTCATGATAGCAAAGAAAGTAGAAAACAAAAATATAGCTACTAGAAGGGTGACCACTAACAATTATAGAGAACACCATGTTCCCTCTCCTAACCTCACTTAACCTACAAGGTTGACACCTCAACAAATGGATGAAAGAAGAGCAAACATACTATGTTTTAATTGTGACAACGATTATGTTTTATAGTAACAGGTATAAGTGCAATGAGAATAAATTATTCTACATAGATTGTGAAGACGAAGAAAATAAAAAATTTGATCTGTTATCGTACAATTTGTACTTGCCCAAAACCCAAGAAAAGTGAATGCAAGGTTGGCATAACAGGGGGCGACCTATCACTATCACCTTATATGAAACCCCTTTCTTTTTAGGAGTATATCAAAGTTATCCTAGGGGAGACATCCCCAGTGACCTAAAGGGATGATAAAACTAAGGCAATGATGTAAGAAAATCCCCCTCTCACTGGTCACTCAGGTCAAAAAGGTTCTTAAGGTTTTTAAGGGATGAAGCAATAGTAAAAATGGAGTGTACCTACCTAGAACAAGACAACAAAGAAAATATGGCAGCTTTCTAGTACAAAATCTAATGTTAGTGCTTCTTAAGACCATGAGCCTTCGAAAATAGGATAGCTAATATAAAGTTGTATCAATGTAACACTTTACAACAATAATAAGTATTTTGTAACAACCACAACAAAAATGCCTTGAAATTTCTTGAAAAAGAGAAGAAAATGTAGCTTTAACTAGGCAGAATGATAATTAATTGTCGCAAGCAAATTTGACAATGTCTAGCTAGCATTCAATGCCACTTTTATAGAGAATTTGTTGTAGTTAGATGAATGTAGCAATATTTTGTAACAACAACAAATTGTAGTTCTCAAAACTGCAAGGAAACACAATGTAAACTTAGTATTTATCTAGTATATTGATTGGCAATTGTCACAAGCAATTTCTTAGTGAGCTAGGTGCAAGTTATGTAGGTGAATGCATCAAATTAGCATGAATTAGTATGGTTGTAGCAGTGATTTGCAACAACAACAAGTTAGCTAAGGAATTATTCTAGTTTAGGGTTACTAAAAGTTAGCAAAAGATTCAAGGAAGAAGGTTTGAGTGTTTGTTTGATCAATCATTCACTAAAGCAAGTGGACTAGTTCCTTTAAGGGGTAATGGGGTCTATAGGTGACAAATTTCTCTTGGAAGTAATAACAAAATGATTATACTTGTATAAGGAGAAGAGATGGATGGATGAGGTGTTGGCACTTCAAGGCCTCAAATATCCAAACCCTAAAGACAAATTCACTAGAGAGTAAGCAATTTTAGGCCCTAGCGAATCTTCCTTCCTTAGACTTATTGAAAGGTATTGAGGGCAACAATAACTACAAAATGTCTTCTAAAGAGATATCATTTAGGTATTTAGAAGTTTATCTAAGTTAAGTCACCATAGCAAAGTCTAGCAAATGAAGAACAAAGAAGTAGTAACTTAAGTCCTTTACTCTTAGGGTTTGTCAAGCAAACAATTTTATAACCTTTAACATGAATAATAAAATATACCATAACCATTCAAAGGAAATGAAGAATTGTATATTTACTTACTTCACCAAGAATAATCAAGCAATAAAACCCTATATTTCCAAGTAACTTTGCCAAGAAATGATCAAAGTTGCAAATTTTAGCCTCCAAGACAAGTGTGCCTCCCTATTTCAGCCAATAACTCCCAAAAAGGGCACAAATTTCAGACCACACTTTTTGTGTGATGAGTGATGATGAAAAAATGAGAGTAATTTCTCTCTATTTATATAGTACTAATGACCTTTAATTAAAATTAGGTCAAATAAAAGGCTGACCTGGCCAATTTACATCAAAATCCATTTTTTTACATAAATGAAAGTAACTAACACCTAAAATCATCCCCAAGGGTGACGTCATGCCCTTCTAGGGTGATGTTGAGGCCCCAAGGTGGAACATTGGGCCCTAGATACAAAACTTTTTGCCTCCAAAGGCCCTGAATAAATCCCACACGTGCCAACTAGCTCATAATTTCCCTCAAGATGCAAATTGTAGCTTTGGATGATGTCCATGGTCATGATGGTGACACAATGGGCTCTCAATGTCAACATCTAGGTGGAAAATAAAGATTCCCCTGAGTCTAGGTTTGTCAGGGTGTCTCCCAGAGAAACGTCCTTCTTTCTTCCTGGTGCAAGTCTCTGATGTCTTCTTGCCCTTGGTTGGGGTCACAACATCCATCTGTGGGATTTTACCCCCATGAAGGTTCCAGATAATCATTCCCCCATGTGTACCTGTCCATCGAGAAAGGCCCTGCAACAAAAACAAGTACACCCTCAATGGGTTCATAAGTCACAAGGATCATAACATGTAAATCACATCCAACAATTAAATTACCCGAACATGTGCATAAAACCCCCCTTTACCCAGACAAATGCTCAAAGATTTTATGCAATTTAACAAGTCAGGTTTGGAGAAGGTATCAGGGTGTCCTATTGGGTTAATCCTCCTTAAGTTTGGGGTGTTTCCCAGGTGAGAACCAATCCAGTTCATGTAAGTGTATGAGGTGGCATGGGGTAGTGTTTGGGCATGGGGTGTAGTGATAACAGGGAAATGTAATTCTTACCTGTGGGTGCCTTTGTAGAGGGTGAGATGCACCTTTTCATAGATGTCATTGTTTCCTAGCCCATTCATTTCCTTTTATTCTTAGCTTCATTGATTTTGATTTTTTGTTTTTATGCTTCAAGGGAAAATTTGAGGGACATTTTTCTGGCTTGGTGTCCAGAGATGACAATGTTATCCACAAACATTTCACGGAGATGAGAATGTTGTCTCGTGATGAGACCCCCTTTCTCTTGGATATGCCACCAAGAGCCACTACCCTGGTTTGGTGACCATATATATGGTAGTGTCATACCACTACATGCCCATGGTCATAATAGGTCGGATCGTGATGAGACATCCTATCCACCAACTAATACCTTGAATGTTTATTTATCTTATAGGTTCCCTTTTCTTACTGAGAAGCCTTTTACTGATTTATCAAGAATCCCTGGGTGAAGCATCTCAAAGGTTTTTATCTTTGGATTTTAACTCTTTCCAGCTACTTTTACCCTCTGGGCCTTTATCCCCTTCTTCCCACAAGGCAAGGTACAACCCTTCCTTGTGTGGCAAATCCCAATTCCAGAACAAAGGTAGGGGGATATGGGAGGAGTAAAGATGGAAAGTGGTAAGTATGGAGGGAACGAACAATGACCTTTTACGTAACCACCCAGTAGCAACCTATCCTAAAGGGAGATCAACTTACTAGGGAACCATGTCACCCTTCTAGGTATGAAAAAGTAAAAGAACATAATTTCCAAGCAAACACTATGAAATGAAGGAGAATTAAATGCAACATATTCAAGTGCTTCAAGAATTTGAGTGACACATACCATGATACACATAGTCATTACCTTATGGAGAAATAATTACTGCTACTTCAGGGCCACGCTGGTGGGATGGATACTGTTGTTGCTGATAAATGGGAACCGCTGAAGAAAAAAGGGGCTCTTCAGGGCCATGCTCAAGTCATCCGGCTCTCGACACTCCATGTCTGGGATATTTGGGCCTAGAGACATGATCTCCTTAGTTATCCCTAGGGTATGGGATAACATCTGGCTCCAACTCAGGGACATGTGCTCACCGTAGAATGCATGGGAACCTCAACATCTCTGGTATGACCTGTGCCTGCTAGATCTCAACAAAATGCATTAGTAATCCTTAGGGTGGTGATATCACCCCTTGTTCATATATGATATAGTAAAATAAAGAGAGCATCTCTAATCTATAATATAATCATAAGCATTCATGCATACAAAATGGAAGAATACAATATGAAAATGAAAGTATAACTACATTATCACGATATGCAGATGGTATATACAATGAATGCAAATGCCTACCTAATATAACTTACTTGTATTTACCTGTCATGTTGATGGCGAGAAGTAATGATTGATGTGTATAGAATTCACAAGAAGTAATGCTTGACTCATAATTTTGTAAGGACCTGTCCATAATCCATCCAACTTCTTGTGCATACTAGGTTTCTCTCTTATTTTATCCCATAACAACACTAGGTACCTTTCTTTGAAATCCATTTCTTTTCCTTTGTGATCGACACTATCACAAGAAAAGGTATACTTATACTCTATAATGAGGTCAAGTATTTTGTTTCTCTCTTATTCGGTGGTGCCCTCTCCTATCTTTACCATCCTTAGATCAATCTCGGTGCCAATGTTGAATTCCAAGACCTTATCCGTTTGTTGTTTCAGGTTTTTTCCTTTTTAAACATCTTGTATATCAAAGAGTTGTTCTAAAGGAATGCACTCTTTTGGAAGAGTGTTATTTTGCAAATTTACCACCTCAAGGTTCATGGACTAAGCTAGAAAATTTACTTGCGAATTGGTGAATTATCTATTATTTTCCATGAATCTAATGATTTGACTATCATATTCAAAAAAATTCCAATGTTCTAGGTTATCAGGGACCGATGGTCTAAACATAAACTCCATTTTGCATAAATTATGGAGGGGACCTTCACACGGTTACAAGGTAGATGTCGAGACAACCAAAGCATCTACTACGTAATTTTCCTCTCTTGGAACTGCTTCGATTGATACTACATCAAAGCCTATTGCAATAGGCCTTGCAAAGTCTCGGTACCTTTTTAGTCTCTCATTATTTGTGGAAAATTTTAGTAAAAATTGTGATATTATTAGGTCTGAATCACCTATAACCCTCAAGTGCATTATACCCCTATCAATAGCCAAGTTAATACCTATAATCAAAGCCTCGTATTCAACGACGTTGTTTGTGCAGTGATATTCAAGTCTATAGGAGTAGTAGAAATTTTCCTTAGAAGGGGCAGTTAGGATGATGCATGCCCCTGATCCATAACTTGAATGAGCACCATCGAATTCTAAGGTCCATATTCCTTCAAGAGTTTTGCAAATTTCATCCTTGGATTCCCCTCCTTGAACAAACCAACTTTCTACCCCATTGTTCACACAAAGGAGTTTATCATTGGGTTCTTTGGAAGCTTCAATGAGGCATATAGTGATAGGTTCCTTGTGAAGGGTGAAAAATCCTCCCTTGGGATGGGGTATAATAGCCTTAGATCCTTGGTTTTGGAAGCTTCTGCCTAGTTTTTCTACCAAGTCTTTGCAGAGTAAGATCCCCCAACAACTTAATGTGTATACCACTATTACATTGATCTTGAAAGAGACATTAGGGAAAGCATGGAAGGAAACCACCAAGTCTTTGATAAGACCCTGTGTAAAACCATCTTGTATATCATTATTTGGGTGCGATATACTAAATCCTAGTTGGTGCATGACCCTTTCAATCATAATGTTTCTAGGAGCATCTGGGTCAAAAACAAAATTATGTAGAAGAAAATCGTTGATATGGAGGGTAATATAAAAAGGTGTGGGTTCACTGTATCTTGTGCCAATGCTTCCAACATGAAAGACAACAGGGGATTCTTCTTCAAAATCATCTTACTTAGTGATTTGTGAAGGTAAGAATTCAATGTCTCCCTCCTCATCTTCCAAATTTTCAAAGGTATCTTCAAGAAGACTTAGATCTTCAGGGGTCTCATGTTGTTTTGAAAAGATGAAGGCATCTTCCATGTTTGAAAAAGTTGTGCTCCAAGGGATGTTTTTTCAAGGAAGAGTATCCAAATTAACATCATTTT
Organism: Picea glauca; assembly: GCA_000966675.3. Taxonomy (NCBI): domain Eukaryota; kingdom Viridiplantae; phylum Streptophyta; class Pinopsida; order Pinales; family Pinaceae; genus Picea; species Picea glauca. The sequence continues at coordinate 12,810 of JZKD02S1012001.1, forward strand.
CTACCTCTAGTATTTCTGGGAAATCATGCTCTTGTTTTCTTATGCTTTCCTCATCGAACCACAAGATATCATCTTGATTGTTCAAAATATTAACCTGGGAAATGGATTTGCTCAACTTAATATTTTCTTCAATCCAACAAGCACCATCTTGTTCTTCCTCGAGGCTTGTAGGAAATCAGTTCTTGAGGGTGAATTGGAAGTCTCCTTCGAAGGAATATAAATATTGTTGGAGAATGTCGCTCTTTGGCTGAAAGTTGGGCTCAATTCAGCCAAGTAAGGTGTTAAACCTATCATTAAACTCCCTAACATATCCGTCATCTTGTTTGCAATTTTTGGTGAATTGGGAATAAAGAGAAGCCATATTTTCCATCACACCCCATCTTTTCAAGAAAACTTGCTCTAAATATTCTTGGGTTGTGAGGCCTTTTCCTGGGAGTTTAGTGCTCCATTTTCTGGCATTCCCAGTGAGTGAGGCCAAGAAAAGTCTCATAAATGTGTCAAGATATTCTTTCCAAGATTGATGGAACTCATAACTCTCACAGAATTTAGTCCAATGTTTGTTACTAGAAGCCCCAACTTCTCTTGAAAATTTGGGTATCCAAGAATCAACATCTTCTGAGAGATCATGTAATCCTCCTTGGATATTGGTCAAGTCTAAAGGGTTGAAGAGT
>JZKD02S1012034.1:0-13480 GCA_000966675.3 Picea glauca
TCCTTTCCCCGACAAAGAAACCTTTGTCGCCCTTGGTTGGGGCATTTTCTCACTTCTTCTCATCAATGACATTATCCATCAAACACAAGTATCGTATATTCCATACACCTTTTTGCTCTATGTGTTTGTCCATTTTTGTCATGCCGCTAGCTCAACTTACACTCCTCTACTCATCCCCCTAACACTAGAGCCAATTTTACAGTTGTTGCCACTTTACACATCTCCCCAACCAAGGGAACTCTTGAGTCTTACCACATCTTGAATTTTTCCATGTCCCTCATCATCTCCTTCTCTTATCCAGTGGATTTAATGAAGCCCTCTTCTTCTTGGCATTATGTCTCCCTTTCTGTCGACATCAACACAGTTTCTAGAAGGGTGACAATATCTTGACTCTCATTACCGTTACAATGAGGAGTCTTGGATGGTACAAGGAAAAACACCATTGTTATCTTCTTTCATTGACCCCCCTAACATTCGACTTCAACAACTATTTCATGTTACGGTGGGTCTTACTTTGCGACTATTGCAGTTGTTTTATCTTAGCCGAAGACCTCTGGAAATCGATAGACTATCAATGTCTGCACATTATCAACACTTATCATAGGTGTCCTTATCATTTTTTTAGAGTGTTGTTCACCATCAGAATTTTCCTTAGCCATTATCAACCCATCCTCGAGGGCGCTTCAATCATATACACCAATACATAGCTTCAGTTACTGAATCAAACATTTTTTGCGTTACACGACACGAGCATGGGACATGCCCACCTCGTTTGTACACAGTTTTCTTTTTCCACACCTCGAGAAATTTTTTGATCTTATAGGTTCCCCTCTCCTTCCAATGGATCGCTCTTGGAAATCCCCACAATTCTCTTTCTTACAAAGGTACTCTTAGTAGAAGAAACATTGATGAATTTTGTCTATACGTATGCTCCTAACCTCATCCATGAGGGGGAATCTGTTATCACAAGAATTTGATCACCAAATGGTTACAGGAATCCAACATCTTCAAGAAACATATTAGTTCACCCATGGACCAAAAATGCATTTCCAAAAGGTCCAAAACTATACAACCAACAATAAAATCAGCATGCGCTGAGACTACATAGGGAACGTGCACACATGTGCCATTCAGAAATGTAGGAAAAAGCACACATGCACATGATGCGTGACTGTGGACACAAAAAACTGCGCATCCCTCAAAACGATGCATTTATGATATTGGTCGGCCCCCACCCACTTCTGGTTCAGCTTCCAAGTCAATATGACACCCAAATCTCTGTTGAATCTGGCTGGGTGGCTGGTCAAAGACCTAAGGGTGCCCTAAATGGCCCCTTGTTCACACTAAAAGTTGGTTGAATAATGCCTCAAATATATGCTATAAAAGGAAGCCATGGGTGAAGTACATTTTCAAGGAATTAATTTGTATTGTTATGCTGTTGATATTCTCTTGGAGGATCCTCTTTCCTCATCAAGAGTATGCTAGCACCATTGCACTTATCCATTCATATCACCTCTAGAATGAATGTGCTTTGGATGCTCTTCACCATTTCATCCTAGTTCCTCATTTATAATAAGAGCTCAATATTTGGGGGTCCAAGAGCCCTCCCTTGGAGGAAGAGGAGACCCAAAGTCTCCCTTTCTCTTTGGTGTTTTATTTCCACTAATACAATCCTTTCCATTGGTGGCATGAATCTTGTTTGTTCCTTGTTCTTATGTTCTTATGCAATATAGTTTAATTTTTTTTATCATTCTTAGTTTAATTATTTGTTTATCTTTTATGCTTTATCTTTCTAACCCTTTCCTTTATTGTTGTCTTGCCTAGCTACCCAAATGGGCTTGTAAGCATCTCTATTTTTCCCATTTAGGGGACAAAAGAGGTGCAACAATTATGACTCAAATATGAACATAGATACCAAAAATACACTGTGTATCTATGCATTAAATAATCAAATTTGAACATAGCCACAAGACATACACTATGGATCTATGCAATAGTACAATCCGAATATACTCCAACGCAACATGAATATGTCAGAAAAGATTGAATCTAACCATGTGAATACATGTGCTGAAGTTGAACATGGTAGAAACCACTTGATTACTGTTCATTAGCGTATACCATTAACAAGTGTGAGGAAAATCACCATTAATGTCAATGACTCCCAATGTACACTAGTACAATCCAACGAATGTGAATTAATGATTTGAAGTCGAACACTCGACGAAATCTCCCGATCAGGGTTCAATGATGAAAACCCACTATCAAAAGAGAGGAAACCTACCATTGATGCATGCAAGTTCTAAGGTACAAATTAGTTTCTAAGTCTAATTCCTAGATAATGATTTGGAGTCGACAAGAAATGACTCCTCATAGGAGGGCCTTAATGTATCCCCCATCAATGACAAAAAACGAGTAAAAATATTTGAAGTAGACCAGAGTAACATGTGATTAGGGACTGACTCAGGGATGGTTGATGCAATAGAAGGCTTAAGGACTGTAGAAATGGCTGACGCAATAGAAGGATTTCCAGGTTAAACTTTTCTTTGAACATATTGAAGACACAACAATTGTCTTACCAACACTGACTGAGAAACAGGGATCACAGACCAATTTGTAATATTATAAGGAGTATGATAAAGAGACAAGAAGATTTTCCCACCTAGACACAAAGAAAGTGAAAGGGATTCATGTTCAAAAAGTGTCTCTTCCATAAAATATAGGTTTAGATACATTTCTTTTCCATTTCCCCCCCCACCATTTCTGGTGAGTACCTCTTTATTTTTACGCAAGCTTGAGGAGGATAACATATGCTTGTAGATGTAAGCTCATCCTTTGGATGATTCCCTCAGAGTATGTTTAAAGAACCCTAGAAAGGAGTGGTTAGGTCCCATATGGGTCTTTCGATGTTTGTTTTATGAGTCCAAACAAAGTAAACTCAGTGGTTTTTCATATTTAGAGAGTTTGAAAAACACTTAAAGGAAACTCCACAATGTCCTTTTTCATAAAGTAGTCTTGTGAGATTGAAAAATAGATAATCTACCACTCAATAGATGTTTTCTTCAAATACTTTAACGAGCGTGAAAATAACAAGATCGCTCGACAATATTTTCATGTTTAGAGAGTTTGAAAAGAGCTTGAAGGGAATTCCAGGGGGTTCTTTTTTTCTATAACCTTTACGAGTTTGAAAAGGTGATAAAATTTTACACAGTTACATTCTCAGGTATTTATGAGAACAAGAAAGAATAAAGATTGAGCTCGAGATTGTTTTCATTTTTACGTAATCTTAAAACAAAACAAAACTATGCTTGGGATAGATTTTATTTTTACATAATCTTAAAACTAAACTAAACTATGCTTGGACCTATTTTCATTTTTACTCAATCTCGAACCAGAGAAAAATATTCTTGAGGTAGGTGTTTTCATGTTTTCACAAGATTGAACCATATAAAACTATGCTTGAAACTTCCCAATGCAGAATCCATGGATGGCTGGTACTTAGCCCCTAGCTTAAGAAGCCAATGGCTTAAATTCAGAATATATTAATTTCCCCCTCAACTACATTTCTTCCAATAGCACAGGTGGAGGAAAGGAAGCTTCAAATACTATACATAACTAAGTACTTGACTCAATCTAAGAGGGGGAAAAAATCCATTTCATTTTTTAACGAGCTTGACACAAGAATAAGAACTATTCTCGAGACAGGCTGTTTTATTTTTTAAAGAGATTGACACAGGAGAAGAACTATGCTCGTAAGATCTATTTAATTTTTTAACGATATTTACATAGAGACGTAAAAATATCCCCATAAGCTATGTTTCATTTTTTAACAAGGTTGCTACAGAGACGTGAAAACTATTCTCACAGTTGGTTTCATTTTTTAAAGATCTTGAAATCAGAAAACCATGCTCAAAGATGGTTTCATTTTTTAATGATATTGAAATCAGAAAACCATTCTCATAACTCTCTTCATGATCATGGATTCCAAGAGGACAATGATCTGGAAGGACACCATGTCAAGGGAGAAAACTCAGTCATGGTCTCCAAGAGATCTTCACTCAATGGGGGAAACACACTCTAGAAGGAACAAATGTCGAGGGATGCGATAGGGGTAAGGATATCAAGATCCAATAGCCTTAGTGAAGATATTACCATTTCAACTACCATATCCAAGTCATAAGATATTGAGCTTACAGTGAGAGGCTCATCTTTATCGGCAGCTGAAGGAATGGGAGACAACACCACATAATTGACCTATGGCATGGGTGATACCATCTGGATATAAGAACTGTTTAGGGAGGTAATTGAGTTTATGGTCAAGTCAGGGCCAACAAAATAAAGTTGATCAATAGTCACAATTATTCCATCATGAGGGAAATATATCACATGAAAAAGAGTGGACATGATAGATTTCATGGCATAGATGTAATATCTCCCAAGGAGAAAATCTAAATCCAAGGGGTCTTGGACTACCATAACATCAATAAAGATAGTTTTCCCTCCAAAAGTTATGGGAAGCTAAGGAAGGAATCCTAAAGGGTGACTGGTTATTTTGTTAAAATATAACAGATTCTGCATAACTGACACAACATGAGGATAACCCAAAACTTGCCAAGAAATAGAGGAAAAAATACTAATAAATGCACCTTCATCTATCAACGTCTCAAGAATGTCCCGACCACAAACTTGTACTATAATATTGAAAGGAATGTGAGAGGTAAGATGAGGTCCAATTAGCACACCCCAATCAAAAAGGATGGACTTGTAACTTGGAGGGGGTTCCATGGGAGGAGGAATGTCCCCTGGCACAGTAGAATCTGTATCAGTGAGAAAAATATGGGAAGTATTGGATTTAATCTCTAGCAAGAGAGTAGGATTAGTTGATGATGAGATCAAATCGACCACTTGAGTTTCATTCTCCAAGGGGAGAATGGGGTCGACGGTTGGAAACAGATCGACCTCTTGGGTTTCACTCTCTAAAAAGAGAGTGGGATCGACTAAGGATGGGACTGGATCAACCACTTTATCAACTGGTGCAACTAAGGATGTGACCACATTGACTACATGAAGAATCGAAATGACCGACGAAGGGACCAGATTGATCATTCCATCAACTACAGGTGGGTCGAGAGTAAGCTTGTGATAAGAAACTGGAAGTTGAGGTTAGGACACGGTCATGTGTTCCAGTAGTTTCGAGGCTTCATCCATATGAGGGAAAAGGTAAGTTTGATGAATCCCTCTGCATAACATACAGGGGAACTTGACTATACTTTTCTTCTTCCCAACGATATCCTGACTAGTTGGCGGGAGGTCAACAACATGTTGTTCAGAGGCTGATGAAATGGGTTGGCGAGGGTGTGTAGACCATGCTTCTATAACCATGGATAGACTAGGGAAATACTTAAGAAGATGGATACCCTTACAAATCCTACAAGGTTACTTGGACTTACGAGTTGTTTGGGTGGTCTTGGCATCATCAACACTCCTAGCATGAATAAAAATAACTGGTGGCTTTCCAACATGTTTGGTAGTGATTGGAGGTTTAGACCCTTACTTATTTTTCTTATTCTTATTCTTCCTCTTATTCTTCTTCTTATCCACCGAGTTACTAGCTTCATAGCTTTCACTCATTGAATAAGATGAAAAAAAAGAAGACCTTCCAAGTGGATAAGGTGAAGAAGATATTACTGGTGAAGATGGTGAAGGATCAAGATGAGGTTGATGTTCTTGGCAGAAATTTCTTACAACAGAAGCACTAGCTGCATTTGGGATTATCTGAGTGGAAAACAACCATACCAGAAATCCAATTGTGAGACCTGGAAGGCTCAAAGTAGAGATGTAAGGAGGACTAAGGTTTCTGTAAGAAGGAAAAGCAAAAGGTTCCCCTGGAAAAGGGGTTCCTTCATTGGTCATTCCAATAACTGATGCCATTAAACACAGATCCAAATTAGAGTATGCTAGGGAAAGAAAACAATACATGCTAAAAATCTAGGAAGCAAACAAGCAACCAAAACCTTCTTATAATGAACACACTAGTTGGTGATGAAATTCAACATCATGGGAACAATGTAAGAAGGGGATGAGATGGAGCTGGTGGAAAAGCTACGTTTATGACCTGCTTAACAGATTTACACCTTGGTGCAAGGTCCCACACATAATCATGGGTATACTCTCCAAGGATCTCGAGTGAGTTTGACCAACGTTGATTCCAGATACCGTGAATAATTTCCCCTCCATAGTCACCTTGTGTAAATACCCTAAAGAGAAAGGCCACTAACATTACCAAATACAACAATGATTCCTGGGGAAACAGTTGATAGTCTGATCCACGCACAAAGGCAGGGTATCTAAACCCAAAATCAACTCGAGAAGGTCCCCACATGATTTTCTTCTCAAGTGACCCCCGATAATATGTCCAATCTCTACACTAAGACCAACAAAGAAGTGTGAGTAACTATGCAAGTCCTAATGAGACCTCATGATTGACCCTTGTGTTATAATGGATTCCTAGGACAAAATGTAGCAAGTGGATTTGAACTCTCCCTATCACAAAATACTATGTTTGTTTGCAGCTTTGGAAAGTTATCTTTCACACCTATTCCAAAGCCCTACAACTAATCTAATGTAGGTTCTCTACCAAAAAATATAAAAATGTCTAATCAATTTTTATAAGCGCTTTATTTTGAGAATTTTGTTACTCAACATGAAAATGGAATCGACTAAATGATGTTTTGACTGACTCTAAACAATGCAAATAAATGAGAATGCAAATATTTCACTTCGATGAAAGATATATTACGAGAAGGAGAAAACATTTATCATTCCCATATGCACAATGTCCCAAAATTTTATTAAACTCATCAATATCAAGAAATTTAATAAATGAGCTAAGAGACAATACACCAATACATGATTCAAGATTAAAAATGCCAAAAAACATGCAATTTTAATACTTCAAATGCAAAGATGCCCCCAATCTAATGCAAAGGAAGAAATTAAAATTTTTGTTTCAAAGATAGCTCAAAGAATATTCAAAGCTGTCAAGCAAACTGTAATCAGACCCAACAAATCACCCTAAAACCATATCTAATATATGGGCAAGAAAAACCATTAAAAATCAATTTTTTCACAATCGTCATAGGTCATAGACTAACACAGCGCGACGATCCTTGATCGTTGCAGGCTAGATAACAAATATAGTGCGACGATGTCGCACTGTGTCAAAAGGTAGGGTGCATCGATATAATATCATCACACTATCCCTCAAATAAGGATGCGATAATCAAAATAAAAATGGAAAAAATAAAAAGAAAGAAGGTTTTCGAGTGAATTTAAACAGTGAGAGAGTTCATCTGGATCTCGCAGTTACTCAGAAAACAAAGCCCAAGAATTCAAGACAAACTAGGAAAACAATTTGTTCCCCAGTGGAGTCACCAATTTTGTTATTAGACTAATCCTTAAGTGAAAACACAAACATATCTCCCTAGTTTCACCATGAAACTAGAACAAAACAAGACAAAACATAAAACTTTCCCTAAGTTTTAACTATCGAGCATACTAACTAATAAGATATAAATGACATACCTTTTAAATGTCGTTTGTCCTCACTAGTTTCATCCTTGCTCCATTCCAAGGTTTATGGGATGATGAAACTGTAAAAATATACAAGCCCATGAAGTGAAAGAAACAAAGTATACTCAACAAAACCTATGTATGTGATCAAGGAGTCATACAATAAAATAAGACCAATTTTATGGGAAATAAATATATCACTGTATTAAATAATGTGGAAGAAAGATACAACTAGTTGCCTTGATGTTTTTAGGTTCCTTCCAATAGTTCCTTTATTCCCACACACCTATTGATCCAAGGATTCTGAGATCAACAATCTATCTTGACAAAGAAAATCTCAAATCCAACATACAATCTCCAAAAACTCCAAGCTACAAAACTCAAGCTCACACGAAAAACTATCCAACTAACGTTTCCCATGAGAAATATTCTCCTTTTATAAGCTGAAAAGGATAGGGTGAGGATTTTAGGATGATCCCTTGATATCAGGGATGTGAATCAGATTCAAACCAATCGGAGGCCAACTCACCCTCGAAGCTTCTATATTAGAACTTTCGAGAAATTCCTCTTTTTCCTTCTTACGAAAGAAAATTGATGCACCCTCAACACTAAGAAAACTGTGACAATGTCATAGGACAATGTGGTGAAACCTATGAATATCCTATATCATCGCACCGTTAACACTAATCAAGGTGTGACAATCCCTTTTTCTATGGTTTTTGACAAAGGAAAAGTATAATTTCATCTCTCTGGAAAACGTATATTCATTCTTCTTTAGGGATTGAGTCAATTGATCCTTTTAAAGAAAAAGGATAGGTTTACATCATTAAGGGTCATAGGGGTGACAAAAATAATGTGTAACAATTGGTTTTTCTTCCCTTGTTTATAAGGGTTTCCCGGGATACTTCTTGTGTACTTGTGCATGGTGTTTTCTTCTTGTGATCTTGGTTGCTGCAACAAATTGTTAATGGTGAAATTGAAAATGTCTATGGTTCAACTAAAATGAAAAAAATGGAATGAACTTCATGATTGATCCTAGATTATTGGAAAATCATCATGGTATCAGAGCATAGGTATGGAAGAACCCTTTGAAAAATCAAATTCTAGCCATCCTCTCACTTCTGAAAAACCGTACAACCCTCCTAAGGTTTCCAGAAATTTCGTACGAACTTCATTTCTGGGGTCTTTTATAAATTGATACTTGGAATATATCACTAAAAAGTGCATAGAAGTGTATGGCCTCCTTCAGATCACCTCCAGAAAGATTCAGCTTTCATTTATAAGCATTTTGATTTTTTGGCCCTAGGGTTTCTCTAATTTCTGCAGAAATTTCAGAATTAGGGTTTTTGCAACTCATTGAATGAGCTCTTCGAAACACTATTGTTTCTATTATCTTTCAAGGATCATTGTTAGCATTCATATTCCCAAAAACACCTAAAATTTCTATCCTAGACTAGCCGTTAGGTTTTCTAGCCCAGTTGACAAGGGTTTGTGAAGAATCTAAAATATGATGAACATAATCATGATGGAAGATATGCTTGGTGGATCAAGAAAACACATTTCCTAGAAGCCAAAACTTCAAGGATATGAAGAAATAAACATATCAACACTCTCAGGTATTGTCCCTACCAATGAAAATACTTGGTTAATTGACAATGGTTCCTTTAGGTCAATGACCAATTTTAGAGATCACCTAACAAATTTTGTTGAGAAAGAGACACATCTACATGTTGTCCTTGGATACGATTCTAGATATAATGTGAAAGGGGTTGGAACTTGTACCTTCCAATGAGATTCAGACATGAAGCTTCAACTAAATGAATTACTATATGTAACTGAAATGAAAAGGAGCATTGTCTCCATTTCTGCCTTGGAAGACAAAGTATAGAAGGTTACCTTTTTAGAAGGAAGAGTTTTTTCATGGCACAAAGATTCACATATAAATTTTTCCAAGGTAATTGGTGTTCGAGAAAGTAGCTTGTACAGATTAACAATGAGACCAATGTAGGGTTTGTTACATGAAATTATCAGTTTGATCGAGATGTGACATAGAATACTTTATCACATTCATTATAGAGCTCTCCTATCTGTAGGGAAAATGGTAACAGGACTTTCGGAGATACAAATTCAGCATAAAGGTGTTTGCAAAGGTTATGCCATTGGAAAGAACATTAAAGGGTCCTTCTTAATTAGTGACAATAGATCCAACAAAATCTTGGACTTGATACATTCAAATGTGTGTGGGCCAATGATTGTTGCATCTATGAATGGGTACTTGTACTATGTACTCTTCATAGATGATCACTCTCAGAAAAATTGGATTTACTTCCTAAAGAACAAGGATGGAGTCCTTGCAAAATTTAAATAATTCAAAGCTCAAGTTGAGAACTTGACCGAAAGAAAGATCCAGGTACTAAGATTAGATAATGGAGGAGAATACTCCTCCAAGGATTTCAAAAATTTATGTGTTGAAGCAGGGATCAAGAGGGAGTTCATAGTTCCTTACAACCCTCAACAAAATGGGGTTGCAGAGAGGAAGAATAGAACTATCATCAAGGCAACCAAATCAATCATACATGATCAGACTCTACCTATGACTCTATGGGAAGAAGAATGTATGACAAGAGTGTATGTTCATAATAGGAGTCCTCATTAGATCTTGAAGAACATAACTCTAGAAGAATCTTTCACCAGAGTGAAGCATGAGATTGGACACTTTAGAATATTTGGATGCCCAGTATATTTTCATGTACCCAAAGAGAAGAGATCCAAGCTAGACCCTTCAAGGAGAAAGGGTACGTTTGTAGGATATAGTGAATCCTCAAAGGCATATCAGATCTACATTGTTGGTCATATACATATTGATATAAGCAGAGATGTTAATTTTGAGGAAGACATAGCCTTCCAATGATCTAGAGAATACCATATGGAAATTGATAGTCGTATAATACATTCTCCCCTTCAATAGTTCAGAGGGAGACAAAAATTATTCAATTGCTCCAATTGGCATGCCTAGAGATATTGCAGTAGGACATAAAAGTCCTGCTTGGGCCCGACAAACTCTACAGGAAGGAGAGGGACATATAGCCTCTCAAGGGACAACCAAAGAGAGAAAGAAACCAAATAGATTCTCAAGATACCTTTCATCCATGAGCCACATCATTGAATATGAGCCTTCTTGTCATGGAGAAGCTTCAGGTGAATAGGTATGGAAATATGCCATGATAGAAGAATATCAATCTATATTGAAAAATGATGTATGGGATATTATTCTGAGACAATAGGGAAAGTATGTAGTAACTTCCAAATGGATTTATAAAATCAAGCATGCAGCTGATGGAAGCATTGAGAAATACAAAGCAATATTTTTAGCTAGAGGGTTCTCACAAGTAGAGGGATTTGACTATAATGAGACATTTTCTCCATTAGCCTAATACACTTCCATCCATTTTATCATTGCACTAGCTGCTTCCATGGGTTGGAAACTACATTAGATGGATGTAAAGACAACCTTTCTCAATGGTGAAATTGAGGAAGAAGTTTATATTGAGTATCCATAAGGAATCATTATACATAATGAAAAATCTCATGTGTGTAGGTTGAAGAAATCCCTATATGGACTAAAGCAAGCACCTCATTCTTGATACGAGAAAATGGATGGATTATTGATGATTTTGGAGTTCAACAAGAGTGTTGCTAATCCAAACCTATACTATCACATTGATGGCAATGAGTGCTTAATCTTGGTCCTATATGTGGACGACGTTTTCCTCATAGATTTAGAGAGACTCATTACTGAATGCAAACAAGCACTGACTGCTAAATTTGAGATGAAGGATTTAGGCTTGATGAATTACTTCTTGGGGCTAGAAGTATGGTAGATGATAGATGATATTTTATTGAGTCAAGGAAAATATAGTGTGGAGATATTGAAAAAGTTAAGGATGACAGAATGAAAATCCATGGTTACACCAATGGTGATGGATTTGAAGAAAATGAGTGATGATGATTCAAGAGAGATTGATCCAAACTTGTACAAACTTTTGATTGGATCATTGATGTATTTGATTAACACCAAACTTGATATATGATATGCAGTGAATGTTCTTATCTATTTCACGAGCCAACCGATATAGACTCACTGGATAGAAACAAAACATGTATTGAGATACCTACGAAGCACATTTGGATATGGCATGAGATATGCCTTTAGTGTGGACTTGATATTGTAGGGATATGACAATGCAGATTGGGCAGGGAGAAAAGTGGACCGAAAGAGCACCTCTGGTTTTTTCTTTACTTTAGGGTCTTCCATGGTTTCCTGGTGAACTAGAAAATATATCTTTGTGGAATTGAGTACCATAGAGGTAGAGTACATAGCATTGAGTGTGGAAGTCTGCAAAGAAGTGTGGCTTCACAAACATCTAATAAATTTATTCGATCATGAGATGGATCCTACTACTATTCATTATGATAACAAGAGTTGTGTGAAGCTCTCTTAGAAACCTGTGTTTCATGATAGATCAAAACACATCGAGATAAAATATCACTATATCAGAGACATGGTGTAGAGGAAAAAATTACACTTGTAGTACCTTCCTACCCATGAGAAGATTGAAAACATATTCACCAAACCACTTTCCAAAATGAAGTTTGAGTACTTCCATAAGAGACTTGGCCTAGTGGAGAATGCCTCCCTAGCTAAGAGGGCATGTTGATTATTACAACTGCGTGAAACATCCTCCAAGACATAAACTGAGTGAGTCGACTTGATATAAAGCCCATGAGTTGGGTGTTCCCATGAGATGGGTGTGTGGTTCCTCTATGAAACGGAGATGGAGCGTTGTGTGCCCTTGTGTGGGGTGAGGAATACCTTGAATTGGTTGTGTGGTTCCTCTCTGAGATGAAGATGGAATGTTGTGTGCCCCTATGTGGGGTGAGGAAGCCCATGATTTGGGCATGTTGTTCTCTTTGAGATGGAGATGAAATGGTGTATTGGTATCCTCTATGCAAAGAGTTGAGATGATGTGATACTCTAGATGATTCGCCCATGATACACAGTGAGAAAGTGATATGTTGAGTTGGACGTGCATGTGGCTGAGTACAGGTGAATGTGATCCTAGTGGCTGAGCACTAGTGAGTGTGATTCTCCTATGAGACGTAGTGACATAGAGATGTGGAAATCTCTATGGATGAGCACAGATGGATGCTCCCCTAATGGTTAAGAACTAGTGGGTGTATGATATCCCTTCCTATATTGTCCAAGAGTTAGACTTACCTGTCACCCTATTTGAGATGTAAAGGGTATAGGTTGGCCCCACCATAAAGTGAAATATAATTAATGTAAAAGATAATAAATGTAAAATATAATTAATATGGTAATTATTAATTATATTTTGATTTATTGAGGTCGGCCCTATTGTTTGAATATAAGCTACTTTTGATAGGATCATTCTAATATAAATAAATGAAATTACCCATTGAGGAATCATATCACAAGTGTGAGTTTGGAAATTTCAGCAAGTACTTGTTCTTGAGTAAAAGTGCGCACCTCTCTTAGGAGCTAGTATTCTAGGGTTTGTGAGAACCCTTTTGTGTGCTAGGTTTATAGAATGGGAGGTATTTCTCTTGAATAAGATAGAAAAGGATTGGATGGGTTTTATTCCCTTGTTGAGAAGGGTTTCCCAGGATACTTCTTGTGTACTTTTACATGGTGTTTTTGTCTTGGGATATTGGTTGTTGCAACAAATTATTAATGGTGAAATTGAAAATGTCTATGGTTCAAGTAAAATGATAAAAATAGAATGAACTTAATCCTTGAGCCTAGATTATTGAAAAATAAACATCTTTATTTATCTCTCTCTCTCTCTCTCTCTATATATATATATATATATATCTCCCTCCTCCA
>JZKD02S1012045.1:0-13480 GCA_000966675.3 Picea glauca
TCTTGGGAGTGAACCTTCAATGGAAAATCTCAGCAGGCCTTGAAGGAAACAAAAGCAAGGTTGGAGACATTGTTGGTGGATAGGCCGAGAGGGTCCCTTTTTCCATAAGACAAAAAAAAACATATTTGCAATGGAAGAAGATAAATTGCGCCTAAAAATCCGATAAGTTTGACTAAAAGAAGTTGACAATAAAATGAAATTTTTTCATAAGTATGCTTAGCACTGGAAGAATTTAAACACAATTAGTGAAATAAAAAATCTGGAGGGGGAGATAGTATCCTCTCACGAAGACATCTCAGCAGCAAAGATGCCCCATTGCTGATATTTTGAAGGTGATTGATTTATTCCNCCAATCACAAGTCATTCAATTCAAAGGTTCTTTGTGTTTTATAGAGATGAAGCAAAAAGGTAAATAAGGTGTACCTTCCTAGAACAAGACAACAAAGAGTGGCAACTTCCAAGTACCAAATGATGTTAGTGATTCATAATACCATGAACCTCTAAAAGAACAAGTAATTTAATATAAAATTGCAGCAATGTAATTATTTACAACAACAATAAGTATTTTGCAACAACGACAATAATTACGCCTTGAAATTGCTTGAAAAAGACAAGGAAATATAGCTTTGAATTGGCAGAATGATAACTGCTTTTCACAAGCAAAATTGGCAATGTCTAATCAACATTTAATGTCATTTTTGAAATGAATTTGCTATTGTTAGATGGATGTAGCAATATTTTGCAACAACATCAAGTTAGTCAATGAATTAGTCTAGTTCAAGGTTAGTAGAGGTTAGTAAATGTTTCAAGGAAGATAGTTTGAGAGTTGTTTTGATCAATCAATCACTATAATGAGCAGACTAGTGCCTTTATAGGGTAATGGAGTCTATAGGTGATGGTTTTCTCTTGGAATAAATGAAACAATGATTATATTTACCTAAGGATAATAGATGGATGGAAGAGGTGTTAGCTCTTCAAGGTCTCAAACATCCAAACCCTAAGGATAAACTTGCTAGAGTGTAAGCAATTTTAGGCTCTAGCATAATCTCCCTTCCTTAGACTATTGAAAGATACTTGAAGCAACAATTGACTAGATAATGACTTCTAAAGTGCTAGTATTTATGGCTCTATAAGTTTACCTATATCAAAATCTTATTAGCAAGGTCTAGCAAATGAAGAGTAAAGAAGTAGCAAATTAAGTCCTTTACTCCTAGGGTTTTTCAAGCAAGCAATTTCATAATATTTAACATGAATAAGAAAATTCACCATAAACCATTCAAATAAAATGAAGAATTGCATATTTACTTACTTCACCAAGAATAATCAAGCCATAAAACCCTATAATGCCAAGTAAATTCAGCAAGAAATGATCCAAGTTGCAAAATTTAGCCTCCAACAGAAAGTGCACCTAAAATTTCAGCCAATAACTCCCAAGAAGGGCACAAATTTCATACCACACCATTTGTGTGATGAGTGATATGATGAAAAAATGAGAGTAATTTCTATCTATTTATACAGTTTCAATGACCTTTAACTAAAATTAGGTCATAAAAAGGTCGACCTCACCAAATTACATCAAAAACCCAATTTTTACATAATTGAAAGTAATTAAACCCTAAGATCATTTCCAAGGGTGACATCATGCCCTTCTAGGGTAACGTTGAGGGCCTGGGGTGGAACGTTGCGCCCCACATGCAAAATGTTTGGCATCTAAAGGCTCTGTATGATGCCACACATGCCAACCAGCACACAATTTCCCTCATAAATGCACACCCCAGCTTTGGATGACAATTAGGGTCAAAATGATGATGTCATGGGATTTCAAGGCTCAATGTCCAAGTGGAAGGGCAAGATCCCCCTGGGTCTAGGTCTTCTAGAGTGTCTCAAGGGAAACATCCTTCTTTCTTCTTGGTGCAAGTCTCTGGTGTCTTTGTGTCCTTGGTTAGGGTCACAATATCCATTTGTTGGGCTTTCAGCCCCATGGAGTTCCAAACTAATCATTCCCCCATATGTCCCTGTCCATCGGGAAAACTCCTACAACAACAACAAGTATTCCCTCCAGGGGTTCATAAGTCACAGGGATCATAGCAATCTCAATAACATATAATAATCAAATTACCCAAACATGTGCATCAAAAACCCCTTTACCCAGAAAAATGTTCAAAGACGTTATGTATTTTAACAAGTCATGTTTAGAGAAGGTCTCAAGGTGTCCTATTGTGCTAATCCTACTCAAGTTTGGGGTATTTCACAGGTGAGAACCAACCTAGGTCATGTAAGTGTGTGTGAGGTGGTGTGGGGTAAGTTTTTGGGCATGGGGTGCAGTGATAACAGGGAAATGTAGATATTACCTGTGGGTGCCTCTGTAGAGGGTGAGTTTCACCTTGCCATAGATGTCATTCTTTCCTAGACCATTCAATTCCTTTTATTCTTAGCTTTATTGCTTTTTATATTTTTCTTTTATGCTTCAAGGGAAGAGTTCAGGGACACTGTTCTGACTTGGTGACCAGAGGTGAAAGCGTTACCCACAATCATTTCACGGAGATGAGAAGGCTTTCTCATGATGAGAACCCCTTTCTCTTGGCTATGCCACCAAGAGACACTACCCTAGTTTGGTGACCATATAGATGGAGGTTTCATACCGCTACATACCCATGGTCATAATAGTTTGTCTCATTATGAGACCTCCCATCCTCCAACTAATACCTTGAGTGTTTATTTATCTTATGGGTTCCTTTTCTTACTAAGAAGCCTTTTACTGCTTTTTCGGGAATCCCTGGGTGAAGCATCTCAAAGGTTTCATTTTTTCTTTTAACTCCTACTAGCTACTTTTACCCTCTGGTCATTTATCCCCTTCTTCCCACAAGGCAAGGTACAACCCTTCCTAGTGTGGAAACCCCAATGCCCAAACAAAGGTAGGGAAAGATGACAGGAGCAAGGATGGAAACTGGTAAGCATGGAGGGAATGGACGATGACCTTTCATAGACCCACCCAGTGGAAACCCATCCTAAATGGATATCAACTTACTAGGGCATCATGTCACCCTTCTAGGTATGAATAAGTTAAAGCACATAATTTCCAAGAAAGCGTTATGAAATGAAGGAGAACTCAATGCAACATATTCAAGTGCTTAAATAATCAGAGTGACACATACCATGATATCCAGACTCATTACCTCATGGAGAAAGACTTAATACTACTTCAGGACGAGGCTGGTGGGATGGATACTTTTGTTGTTGATATATGGGTTGCACTGAAGAAAAGAGGGGCCATGCTCAAGCCATCCATCTCTTGACACTCCATGTCTAGGACCCGTGGGCCTCAAGACATGATCTCCTTAGTTATCCCTAGGATATGGGATAACATCTAGCTCTAACTCAGGGACATGTGCTCACTGTAGAGTGCATGAGAACCTCAGCATCTCTAGTATGACATATGCTTGCTATATCTCAACAAAATACATTAGTAATCCTCAGGGTGGTGATATCACCCCTCACTCATATATAATATAATAATAAGCATGCATATATACATAATTGAGAAGTACAATATGAAAATGAAACTACAACTACACTAACATGATATGCATATGATATATAAAATGGATGCAAATGCCTACCTACATCTACTTACCTATTGGTTGAATGTTAGGTGTATTCAAATAACTAGTGAAACCATCCTAGCAATAACTCATAATGCCTTCCTATGTGCTTCATCATAAACCAAAACACTGACAATTCAAGCACAAAAACAACATGAGTTGGAACATATATCACATCATCAGAAATCACAGAGTCTAGCTCATGGAGGCAGGAAAGAGGACAAAACTATGCCAACTCACACTTCTAGGAAAGTTTTCAATCCATCTTAGAAAGGGATCGTGAAAAATCAAGGCCTCAAAAGATTGACTCAAAGAGTGTGAAGGTTGGCTACTTTGGACACCTTCACATCCTGATGTCTGGGAAAGGACTAATAAGAACTTAAAGGATGACTGACAACTTTTTAAAGGAAGGTTGAAAGACTGAGATAGTAAACGTATTCTCAAGGTATTCAACCTACCCTTGAATTCTAAAAGTACTCTTTTCTCCGGACATGTTTTCCAACTACACCCTTAGTGACATAGCGAGGTAAAGTAATCGAAGGAGGCTTTAGGAAAGCAATTTCCTCGCCCCTGTCAATATCTGATCGCAACATTGGTTGATATTCTTCTTCATGGACTAAATCCAAGTTCTCAAAGGAATACTCATCAAAATCCTCAAGGTATGAACAAAAATCATCGTGAGAACATAGAACTAGGTCATCCTAGGGTTCTTGAAAAATACATGCAACCACATCATCTCCTTGTCGCCAAATGTCAAAATTATCAGTAACCTCATATGATAGTTGTAAAGGAAAAATTTGGAAATGACCCTCAATGTCGTAAATGGGATTCCCATCATACCCAATCACATCCCATTTACGTTTACCAATGTGTATGAACACATCAATATTATTAACAAAGTCATTACCTTCATCACAACATGAAGGGATTAAAAGATCCAAGGGCTCTTCTAACACTTCTTCACTTTCCAAATCATAAAATAAAGCATCATCAAAATCTTGGAAATGGAAATAACTTATCATGTTTACTTATTCATGTGTAGGAGATTCAAAGGATTGGATAACTTCATCAAATGGAGGAGGAAGAAGTAGTGCCTCATCCTCATGATTTTATCTTACATCTTCAACTTCATAATATGGAGGGTCTAGCTCATCCAAGGGTTCCCTTTCTTCCTCACCTTCTGAATCATAGAATAAGGTATCATCAAAAACCTGAAAAGGAAAGTGGATAACCTCATCCTCTTATTTTTGTGCAAGAGGAATAGGATCTTGGATGGCTTCATCAGAGGGAGAAGCACACATTAATACTTCATCATCATGTTTGATATCTTCAGGCTCTCGCTCTTCAACCAGGTCTTCATTATCCTCAGTAGAAGCATGAGTAAATTATTGATCTTCCACATGGGATTGGAAACCTTCAATAGGATCCTTCTCCTCAACCTCTTGTTGGTCGATGAATTGTTCCCTTTTTTCCTGGAATTTACTAACAAAGATTTCAAGGGAAACTAATATTTCCATACTAACAGCATCTGGGGTATCTTTGGGGTCATCGACTTTAGTTTCTGGAGTAAAAAGGTCTTCTCCCTTGAACAAGGAGATATTTTCCTTGATTTGTATAACCATGCAATAATATCCTTGGGTTGATCTTGGACCTTTTTTATGGAGGAGAAACCCTAAATGCACTAAGAGTGCATTGGTATAGACGTAAGCAAGGTACCTTTCTTCAGGTTGATGGCTTCTAGGAATTTGGTGTAGCAAATTCTCAAATCTAGTATGGAATTCCTGGACAGACTCGTTTTGAGTTTGTTTCATGTATTCAAGTCTTTTTATCAGCATGTGTATATATTCTATTTTAATATTCCATCTTTTGAGAAAGGTTTCTTCTAATTGGTCCATAGATGTAATGTTGGCATCAGGGAGACTGTCATACCATTTCCAAGCATTTCCATGAAGAGTGGAAGAGAAACATTCATTGCCAAATATTCAGTATCATCATTGATAGGGTGGAGTTGAAAGAAAGCCCAAAAATTATCCATGTGATCCTCAGCTATAACCCCATCATTACCAGTGAATCTAGGGAGATAATTTTCATACCTCAGAGGCATTTGTCGAGGGTAACCCGATATTTTATTCATATCTAATGGTTTAAAATTACTCAGGTCCCATTGAGACGCCATGGTTGGCTTTTTAATTACTGGATTCGCCAGATAATCCTTCTAGATATCATTAAAGGGAAAAGAGGTAATCACCTTCAGTGGAGTCGCCAGGTAAGCTTTGTGAAGTAAAGGGTTTGGATAAAGGCTTACCGAAAAAGTGTCATTCAAGGAATATTGACTCATTGTTCCCCAAAAATGACACCAAAATGTTAACACACAATATGGACTTTCCCAAATCCCAAGGCAAGTGGATGAAATATTTGCGTAATAGGGGGTGACCTATCACTGTCACCTTAACAAGAAACCCCTTTCTATTTAGGGATATATCAAGATTTACCCCATGGGAGACATCCCTAGTGACCTAAAGGTTTGATAAGGCCAAGTTAAAAGCCCCCAGAAAGTCCCTCCACCCTCTGACAGGTCACTCAAGTGAAAGGTTCTTTGTGTTTTATAGAGATGAAGCAAAAAGGTAAATAAGGTGTACTTGCCCAGAACCAGACAACAAAGAGTGGAAACTTCCAAGTACCAAATGATGTTAATGCTTCATAAGACCATGAACCTCTGCAAAAAAAGTAAGTTGATATAAAATTGCAGCAATGTAATTATTTACAACAACAATAAGTATTTTTCAATGGCCACAATAATTATGCCTTGAAATTGCTTGAAAAAGACAAGGAAATATAGATTTGAATTGGAAGAATGATAACTACTTGTCACAAGCAAAAATGGCAATGTCTAATCAGAATTTAAAATCATTTTTGAAATGAATTTGTTGTTGTTAGATGGATGTAGAAATATTTTGCAACAACAACAAGTTAGTCAATGAATTAGTCTATTTTAAGGTTAGTAGAGGTTAGTAAATGTTTCAAGGAAGATAGTTTAAGAGTTGTTTTGATCAATCAATCACTATAGTGAATAGACTAGTGCCTTTATAGGGTAATGGGGTCTATAGGTGACGGTTTTCTCTTGGAAGAGATGACACAATGATTATATTTACCTAAGGATAAGAGATGGATGGAAGAGGTGTTGTCTCTTCAAGGCCTCAAACATCCAAACCCTAAGGATAAACTTGCTAGAGTGTAAGCAATTTTAGGCTCTAGAAAAATCTCGCTTCCTTAGACTATTGAAAGATGCTTGAAGTAACAATTGACTAGATAATGACTTCTAAAGTGCTAGTATTTAGGGATATAGAAGTTTACCTAGGTCAAAACCTTCTTAGCAAGGTCTATCAAATGAAGAGTAAATAAGTAGCGAATTAAGTCCTTTACTCCTAGGGTTTGTCAAGCAAGCAATTTCATAATCTTTAACATGAATAAGCAAATTTACCATAAACCACTCAAATAAAATGAAGAATTGCAGATTTATTTACTTCACCAAGAATAATCAAGCCATAAAACCCTAAAATGCCAAGTAACTTCACCAAGAAATTATCCAAGTTGCAAAATTTAGCATCCAAGAGAAAGTGCGCCTAAAATTTCTGCCAATAACTCCCAAGAAGGGTGCAAATTTCAGACCACACCACTTGTGTGATGAGTGATATGATGAAAACATGAGAGTAATTTCTCTCTATTTATACAGTTTCAATGACCTTTAATTAAAATTAGGTCATAAAAAGGCCTACCTAGCCAAACTACAACAAAAATACAATTTTTACATAATTGAAAGTAATTAAACCCTAAGATCGTTTCCAAGGGTGACATCATACCCTTCTAGGGTGACGTTGAGCCCCTAGGGTGTAACATTGGGACCCAAATGCAAAACGTTTGGCCTTCAACGGCCCTGTATGATGCCACATATGCCAACCAACACATGAATTCCCTCATAAATGTACACCCCAACTCTCGATGATAACTAGGGTCAAAATGATGACATCATGGGTTCTCAAGGGTCAACATCCAGGTGGAAGGGAAATATTCCCTTAGGTCTAGGTCTGCTAGAGTGTCTCAAGGAAAACACCCTTCTTTCTTCCTGGTGCAAGTCTATGGTGTCTCTCCACCCCTGGTTGGGGTCATAACATCCATCCGTTGGGCTTTCATCCCCATGGAATTCCGAGCTAATCATTCCCCCATATGTTCCTATCCACCAGGAAAAGTCCTGCAGCAACAACAATTATGCCCTACAAGGATTAATAAGTCATAGGGATCATATCAATTTCAATCACATCTAATAATCAAATTACCCAAACATGTGCATGAAACCCCCCTTTACCCAGACAAATTCTCAAAGACGTTATGCAGTTTAACAAGTCAAGTTTAGAGAAGGTATCATGGTGTCCTATTGGATAATCCTCCTCATGTTTGGGGTGTTTCNACCACACCATTTGTGTGATGAGTGATATGATGAAAAAATGAGAGTAATTTCTATCTATTTATACAGTTTCAATGACCTTTAACTAAAATTAGGTCATAAAAAGGTCGACCTCACCAAATTACATCAAAAACCCAATTTTTACATAATTGAAAGTAATTAAACCCTAAGATCATTTCCAAGGGTGACATCATGCCCTTCTAGGGTAACGTTGAGGGCCTGGGGTGGAACGTTGCGCCCCACATGCAAAATGTTTGGCATCTAAAGGCTCTGTATGATGCCACACATGCCAACCAGCACACAATTTCCCTCATAAATGCACACCCCAGCTTTGGATGACAATTAGGGTCAAAATGATGATGTCATGGGATTTCAAGGCTCAATGTCCAAGTGGAAGGGCAAGATCCCCCTGGGTCTAGGTCTTCTAGAGTGTCTCAAGGGAAACATCCTTCTTTCTTCTTGGTGCAAGTCTCTGGTGTCTTTGTGTCCTTGGTTAGGGTCACAATATCCATTTGTTGGGCTTTCAGCCCCATGGAGTTCCAAACTAATCATTCCCCCATATGTCCCTGTCCATCGGGAAAACTCCTACAACAACAACAAGTATTCCCTCCAGGGGTTCATAAGTCACAGGGATCATAGCAATCTCAATAACATATAATAATCAAATTACCCAAACATGTGCATCAAAAACCCCTTTACCCAGAAAAATGTTCAAAGACGTTATGTATTTTAACAAGTCATGTTTAGAGAAGGTCTCAAGGTGTCCTATTGTGCTAATCCTACTCAAGTTTGGGGTATTTCACAGGTGAGAACCAACCTAGGTCATGTAAGTGTGTGTGAGGTGGTGTGGGGTAAGTTTTTGGGCATGGGGTGCAGTGATAACAGGGAAATGTAGATATTACCTGTGGGTGCCTCTGTAGAGGGTGAGTTTCACCTTGCCATAGATGTCATTCTTTCCTAGACCATTCAATTCCTTTTATTCTTAGCTTTATTGCTTTTTATATTTTTCTTTTATGCTTCAAGGGAAGAGTTCAGGGACACTGTTCTGACTTGGTGACCAGAGGTGAAAGCGTTACCCACAATCATTTCACGGAGATGAGAAGGCTTTCTCATGATGAGAACCCCTTTCTCTTGGCTATGCCACCAAGAGACACTACCCTAGTTTGGTGACCATATAGATGGAGGTTTCATACCGCTACATACCCATGGTCATAATAGTTTGTCTCATTATGAGACCTCCCATCCTCCAACTAATACCTTGAGTGTTTATTTATCTTATGGGTTCCTTTTCTTACTAAGAAGCCTTTTACTGCTTTTTCGGGAATCCCTGGGTGAAGCATCTCAAAGGTTTCATTTTTTCTTTTAACTCCTACTAGCTACTTTTACCCTCTGGTCATTTATCCCCTTCTTCCCACAAGGCAAGGTACAACCCTTCCTAGTGTGGAAACCCCAATGCCCAAACAAAGGTAGGGAAAGATGACAGGAGCAAGGATGGAAACTGGTAAGCATGGAGGGAATGGACGATGACCTTTCATAGACCCACCCAGTGGAAACCCATCCTAAATGGATATCAACTTACTAGGGCATCATGTCACCCTTCTAGGTATGAATAAGTTAAAGCACATAATTTCCAAGAAAGCGTTATGAAATGAAGGAGAACTCAATGCAACATATTCAAGTGCTTAAATAATCAGAGTGACACATACCATGATATCCAGACTCATTACCTCATGGAGAAAGACTTAATACTACTTCAGGACGAGGCTGGTGGGATGGATACTTTTGTTGTTGATATATGGGTTGCACTGAAGAAAAGAGGGGCCATGCTCAAGCCATCCATCTCTTGACACTCCATGTCTAGGACCCGTGGGCCTCAAGACATGATCTCCTTAGTTATCCCTAGGATATGGGATAACATCTAGCTCTAACTCAGGGACATGTGCTCACTGTAGAGTGCATGAGAACCTCAGCATCTCTAGTATGACATATGCTTGCTATATCTCAACAAAATACATTAGTAATCCTCAGGGTGGTGATATCACCCCTCACTCATATATAATATAATAATAAGCATGCATATATACATAATTGAGAAGTACAATATGAAAATGAAACTACAACTACACTAACATGATATGCATATGATATATAAAATGGATGCAAATGCCTACCTACATCTACTTACCTATTGGTTGAATGTTAGGTGTATTCAAATAACTAGTGAAACCATCCTAGCAATAACTCATAATGCCTTCCTATGTGCTTCATCATAAACCAAAACACTGACAATTCAAGCACAAAAACAACATGAGTTGGAACATATATCACATCATCAGAAATCACAGAGTCTAGCTCATGGAGGCAGGAAAGAGGACAAAACTATGCCAACTCACACTTCTAGGAAAGTTTTCAATCCATCTTAGAAAGGGATCGTGAAAAATCAAGGCCTCAAAAGATTGACTCAAAGAGTGTGAAGGTTGGCTACTTTGGACACCTTCACATCCTGATGTCTGGGAAAGGACTAATAAGAACTTAAAGGATGACTGACAACTTTTTAAAGGAAGGTTGAAAGACTGAGATAGTAAACGTATTCTCAAGGTATTCAACCTACCCTTGAATTCTAAAAGTACTCTTTTCTCCGGACATGTTTTCCAACTACACCCTTAGTGACATAGCGAGGTAAAGTAATCGAAGGAGGCTTTAGGAAAGCAATTTCCTCGCCCCTGTCAATATCTGATCGCAACATTGGTTGATATTCTTCTTCATGGACTAAATCCAAGTTCTCAAAGGAATACTCATCAAAATCCTCAAGGTATGAACAAAAATCATCGTGAGAACATAGAACTAGGTCATCCTAGGGTTCTTGAAAAATACATGCAACCACATCATCTCCTTGTCGCCAAATGTCAAAATTATCAGTAACCTCATATGATAGTTGTAAAGGAAAAATTTGGAAATGACCCTCAATGTCGTAAATGGGATTCCCATCATACCCAATCACATCCCATTTACGTTTACCAATGTGTATGAACACATCAATATTATTAACAAAGTCATTACCTTCATCACAACATGAAGGGATTAAAAGATCCAAGGGCTCTTCTAACACTTCTTCACTTTCCAAATCATAAAATAAAGCATCATCAAAATCTTGGAAATGGAAATAACTTAACATGTTTACTTATTCATGTGTAGGAGATTCAAAGGATTGGATAACTTCATCAAATGGAGGAGGAAGCAGTAGTGCCTCATCCTCATGATTTTATCTTACATCTTCAACTTCATAATATGGAGGGTCTAGCTCATCCAAGGGTTCCCTTTCTTCCTCACCTTCTGAATCATAGAATAAGGTATCATCAAAAACCTGAAAAGGAAAGTGGATAACCTCATCCTCTTATTTTTGTGCAAGAGGAATAGGATCTTGGATGGCTTCATCAGAGGGAGAAGCACACATTAATACTTCATCATCATGTTTGATATCTTCAGGCTCTCGCTCTTCAACCAGGTCTTCATTATCCTCAGTAGAAGCATGAGTAAATTATTGATCTTCCACATGGGATTGGAAACCTTCAATAGGATCCTTCTCCTCAACCTCTTGTTGGTCGATGAATTGTTCCCTTTTTTCCTGGAATTTACTAACAAAGATTTCAAGGGAAACTAATATTTCCATACTAACAGCATCTGGGGTATCTTTGGGGTCATCGACTTTAGTTTCTGGAGTAAAAAGGTCTTCTCCCTTGAACAAGGAGATATTTTCCTTGATTTGTATAACCATGCAATAATATCCTTGGGTTGATCTTGGACCTTTTTTATGGAGGAGAAACCCTAAATGCACTAAGAGTGCATTGGTATAGACGTAAGCAAGGTACCTTTCTTCAGGTTGATGGCTTCTAGGAATTTGGTGTAGCAAATTCTCAAATCTAGTATGGAATTCCTGGACAGACTCGTTTTGAGTTTGTTTCATGTATTCAAGTCTTTTTATCAGCATGTGTATATATTCTATTTTAATATTCCATCTTTTGAGAAAGGTTTCTTCTAATTGGTCCATAGATGTAATGTTGGCATCAGGGAGACTGTCATACCATTTCCAAGCATTTCCATGAAGAGTGGAAGAGAAACATTCATTGCCAAATATTCAGTATCATCATTGATAGGGTGGAGTTGAAAGAAAGCCCAAAAATTATCCATGTGATCCTCAGCTATAACCCCATCATTACCAGTGAATCTAGGGAGATAATTTTCATACCTCAGAGGCATTTGTCGAGGGTAACCCGATATTTTATTCATATCTAATGGTTTAAAATTACTCAGGTCCCATTGAGACGCCATGGTTGGCTTTTTAATTACTGGATTCGCCAGATAATCCTTCTAGATATCATTAAAGGGAAAAGAGGTAATCACCTTCAGTGGAGTCGCCAGGTAAGCTTTGTGAAGTAAAGGGTTTGGATAAAGGCTTACCGAAAAAGTGTCATTCAAGGAATATTGACTCATTGTTCCCCAAAAATGACACCAAAATGTTAACACACAATATGGACTTTCCCAAATCCCAAGGCAAGTGGATGAAATATTTGCGTAATAGGGGGTGACCTATCACTGTCACCTTAACAAGAAACCCCTTTCTATTTAGGGATATATCAAGATTTACCCCATGGGAGACATCCCTAGTGACCTAAAGGTTTGATAAGGCCAAGTTAAAAGCCCCCAGAAAGTCCCTCCACCCTCTGACAGGTCACTCAAGTGAAAGGTTCTTTGTGTTTTATAGAGATGAAGCAAAAAGGTAAATAAGGTGTACTTGCCCAGAACCAGACAACAAAGAGTGGAAACTTCCAAGTACCAAATGATGTTAATGCTTCATAAGACCATGAACCTCTGCAAAAAAAGTAAGTTGATATAAAATTGCAGCAATGTAATTATTTACAACAACAATAAGTATTTTTCAATGGCCACAATAATTATGCCTTGAAATTGCTTGAAAAAGACAAGGAAATATAGATTTGAATTGGAAGAATGATAACTACTTGTCACAAGCAAAAATGGCAATGTCTAATCAGAATTTAAAATCATTTTTGAAATGAATTTGTTGTTGTTAGATGGATGTAGAAATATTTTGCAACAACAACAAGTTAGTCAATGAATTAGTCTATTTTAAGGTTAGTAGAGGTTAGTAAATGTTTCAAGGAAGATAGTTTAAGAGTTGTTTTGATCAATCAATCACTATAGTGAATAGACTAGTGCCTTTATAGGGTAATGGGGTCTATAGGTGACGGTTTTCTCTTGGAAGAGATGACACAATGATTATATTTACCTAAGGATAAGAGATGGATGGAAGAGGTGTTGGCTCTTCAAGGCCTCAAACATCCAAACCCTAAGGATAAACTTGCTAGAGTGTAAGCAATTTTAGGCTCTAGAAAAATCT
>JZKD02S1012056.1:18330-41445 GCA_000966675.3 Picea glauca
TGATATTTGTATGCATTTTCTCATAATATAAAAGTAACGATAATTTTGTTTAGGGTAATGTCATTTGCATTATAAGGCAAAGGTAATGATGGTGCTAGCAAAAGCGAATGAAATTATAGCCACAGTTACTGAAATATGGTTATTCTGTATATTGCCATTCTATATTGTAATTTTCAATTAAGATGTTACTTATAAATATGATGTTATTTATGGCATTATCATTAAAATTTATGATCATTTGACATCGCATGGAGAGCTCCTCTTGTTTAATGAAATGTTTTTATCTTGTAAGGTCATTAAAATTTCGGTAGTTGTAGCCTATAAGAGGTATTGAAGTTGTAAGATCATGGTCAGGAAATGTGAGATAAAGGAAAGATGGTTAATATTTCGTGACAGTGATATCGTAGTTTTTATTGTTGTTAATAAAAAATATGGTGCAATAACCTTGAATTACGTACAATAAATTACTCCGAGTTAGTGAATTAAGGTGGTTGTTCATTTAAACAATGTTGAACTTGGGTTTCATTGTCGGAGTCCTTTAGTCACGCGCCTTCCGTAAGGGGCATAATTGTTCTTCTTATTTTTTTATACTTGATTGTGGTCAATTTTACCTTGTCGCTAAATGTTTGCGTTGGGCACCTTATGCCTATGGTCCTTTATTGATGCAGTTACTTGTCATGTGTCTTTAGTCTTCTTGTGATGAATATCGTTGTCGCGTCTTGTCGGTTTTCCAGGGCGTCGCATAGTTAGCATGTTGTTACTTCTACACGCGTGCACACACTTAAGGAAAAAAAAAAAAAATTGCACCTGTTATTAGAATGGTTTTCGTAACGAGGCGGTTCGTTACACTCAATGCCACAAGCCTCCAGAGTGTACGTCCCTGACTGTCAACGGTCACGATGAACTCTGACACTTTGGCCTTCGGGAGTTCTCAACCAATGCGACCCCACTTTCTTTCGAAGTGGATATCCTCTGAAGTGAAGGAAATGATGACACTTGTCCTTAGCTAATGGACAACACATATGAACTCCAACTCTATGACCTTTGGGAGTTCTTTCTCCATTCAAATCCATTTTCCTCTGGAGCATTCTTGCTCCAGAGTGAAGGATCTGGTGACACTTATCCCTGCAGGATCAACAACCTAGATCTGATTCGACCACCAATGAATTTGGAAGTTCTCCAGCCTTTTGCATTGGCTTCCTCCGAAATGCAGAAACTTTCGCCATGTGATTCCAAATGTCATACAAATAATATCTTCTCCACTACTCTGAGCTTCAAGTATTTCTGACGTACGACACTTCAAATACCCCAGAGTTAACGATCAACTGTCACGTGTCCTCCTGCACCAAAGACTAGGATTCACTTCTATTCTTTGATCCTTCGAAAGTTATGCAAACTCCTCAATTGAAATCTCTCAAAGTGTTGCTTCTTTGATTTTAAAAATTTGTTGACATGTACTTCCTAGCGCCAATGACCAAGATCTACTCTAGCCTTTGGAGCTTCGGCAATTTCACTCTCATGTGCACTCCATCTCTAAATTCCATAATTTTACGAAGTCCGAAGGACTTCGAGAATTAACCTTCATGAAACTTACCTGAATCTGAGGACTCTCTACTATTTGTGCTCAGATCTAACGACGAGGATTTGTCTTCCTCCTCTGCATACTCCTCCTTGTATAGACATAGATATTTGACAGTCTAGATCAAATCTCACAACTAATATAACGACTGTAGTATCTCTTGCCTCCTAAGATTTGTTACTTCCTTCCGATGAAGGAACTTTTATTTCTTTCAAATGATGAACTAACGAACATGCTGAGTGTCGTGGATCTATGGTCCATGTCTCCTTAGCCACTGAAGACTAATATTTACTAAGGAGCTCCATCTTCGTGATTTCCAGACTGTCCATACCCCCAATCCTTCCAGAGTGTCAAGTCTCCGGAGTGTTGCATTTATTTCCAAGTGCCATTTCCCGATCAACAGTCGAGATTAACTTCGACCTTCTGGGTTTCGGGCTTCAGGGCTCTGGGACTTCGGGGTTCCAGGATTTTGGAGCTTTGAGGTTCCGGGACTTCAGAGTTTTTCACATATGCACACCCCAAAACTCCCAAACCATGAAACTACGAATACTTCCACGTCACCATATCACGGGACTTCAGAGATTTATTTCTCTCACTAAATATTGAACCATTTATTTCATAGTTTCAAGTCTCTGGACTTCAATATTTGGTGCCATGTGTCCTCTGTGACCATCAGGGCCCCTACTAACCATGCTGAGGAAGAGTGCCATGTAGCGAAATACTAGAAGTGGACACGTGGCCGATTATGATGGGTGACATTTGTTAAGTTCTAACTGGTTTTTCTATCTTCCAATAATTCTTAAGTAACTGACACATGGCACAGATCCCATATGTCCATGTCATCCATGGTGACGTCAGCAGGTCAGGTCACTTCCAGACTTCAGGCTTCAAAATATTTTATGCTTGGATTCCTCAAATCTCTCGAACTCCGAACTTCCAAACTACTTTATCTTACGTGTTCCACATGGTACAACTGTGAAAAATTAAGTTGGTGGAACATGGAATGTCTAGGAAAGGTCCATGTCACCACTAGAGACATCATCATGCCACACCACTTCTTTTCTTATGCATTAGAACTTCGAGCTTCAAGGTTTCCGAAGATTCCACACTAGTACATTTCAATTCTCCCAAACATCGAACTCTTGAAGTAGTTGATCTTCTGACACACGTCTCCTTTCGATAAACGGTCCAGATTAACTCCGGTCTTTGGAACTTCGGGAGTTCCACCTCTGCACCCTTTGTTTCTCCTAAATGTCGAATTTCCAAATGATGCAATCTTCTGAAATGTGTCACTATTGATGAGAGGTCTTGATTAACTCTAGACTTCGAGGCTTTAGGAGTTTTTACACTCTACCACACCATTTCTCTTGAAGTTCCAAAATTATGAACTACTTTGAGATCTATGGCTCACAATCATCCATGCACATATTTGATGGCTGATATCTTTCTTTCATCACTATGCCTTACCTTCTTGATATTGGCTTGATCTGATGACTCTGATCTATCTTCATCCAAAACCAATGGTCAAGCATTTATCCCCGAATCTATAGTGTAGATCCACCTCTGGACTTTGGAACGTCGGGATTCAACCCATTCAACTGTATCACACATAAACTTCTCTGAAGTTGTGAAGTCCTAAGTACTCAGGGGTTAATCCTCATGCACCTTTCTCCAGATTTTATGGTTGTGAAGGATCCTCCTTCTCCCGAACAGATTCTACGACCCAATTTCAAACCTCGCGGCCCAACACAATGGTGGTTGTGTCTTGTTTCTTTATTTCCATTCCTTAATTGTTATACCTCTTGATCTTCTAAACATAGTCCAAGTGTTCTCTTGGAACCTAGGGATGATTTGAGGCTCATAATTTGTCCCTCTCAACAACAATTCACTCTGAAACATTTGTTTCGTTAACCACTAACATGGCCCATCCAAGATCAGTGTTGAAACCATGGCTCTGATACCATTTTGTAACGTCCCCAACCACCAATAGGCCAGGAAACATAACTCCGTCAACATAATTTTTTCTCTGATACCATTTTGTGACATCCCTGACCATCAAACCTATGCTAGGAAATGCTATCTATTCAACAGTATCTTTGCTACATCCCCGACCATAGACCAACAGAACAACCATGAAACCAAAAGAAACTTTCATGCTCTGATACCATTCTGTGATAGCCACAACCTTAATCTACTAGGCTATGCCACACATAGATACTTGTGGAAACGTCATACACATCCATATAAATATCAAAATGACAATTATCATATACCTATATATAAACACATACATACGACATACTCTAATAATGCATATATTAATGCGGAAATAACAGTAATCCTACACATACAACAAATACAATAAGCCCATATTCAATGTCTCAAACCTGTATCCTTATAGGAAGGACGAAATAGAGGGATCAACATATCAAGAGAAGATTCAGTGGGAAAAACAAATTCCTATAGAAAAAAACCACAGATGGAAAAGATCGTTGATCAGAGGATTGGTAAGAAGACTTGAAGAAAGACTTATTTCGAGTATCTAGTCAAGTGGAAGGGATATCCAATAGAAGATACTAGTTGGGAGAATGAAGCTAATATCTAGAAGCATAGAAAGTTGATGCAAGAGCTCATGGATAGGAGTCCATGATTTTTTTCTCAGGGGAGTATGATGCAGGAGCATCATCAACAAGTACACGTGGCAGGACAACTCAGCGCTTGAGGACCAATCCGGGGTCTCAAGTAATAGCCAACACTGAAAATATTTTGAACCTAACAGAAAACAATAAAAGGAAATATCACGCGCATAGACATAATGAGCACGCGTGACCTGGAAATTTAACCCTAGTCTCGTTGTAACCACAATTAGGTAGTTGTTAGTTTGTTTTCTTTTGTATAAAGAGAGGTTTTGTACACCCAAAAGGGGGTTACGATAGATGTGAGAAAGTAGGAATCTCAAAGAAGTGATTGTTGTTTGAATTTTACTGTAACCATTTTATTTATTTTGAATGAAGATAACAAAGGAAAATTGATCGAATGTATGGTGTAAATATTGTTTGCAATTTCCTTGTTGTTGTCATAATATTTTCAAGAATGCATGAATCTTGCTATGATTGTATGTAGCTTTGAAATGCTTGCATAAGAATTTAAAAATGATTTTCTTCGTGAGATGATGCAAGGTGTGCACACAATCCGCAAGGAGTGCATTGACAGGGTTTGTTTCGAATGTAAATCTCAGAGGAAATAGCGTAATATTTCCTTTGCAGGTAGTGCAAAGTGACTGTTGCAAAGAGTGTGTAGTCATCTACAAGAATACAGATCTTTCATAAGAATCTGCTGCAAGGAGTGCATAGATTCATAATTTGACTCAGTGTCAAAGTGAGTTTGTAAATAAGTCAAAGGACAAGAACAGAGGAATGCCAGGAAGGCGGGAAATAATTCTTTTCAAGAATCTTTACATCTAAGTTTGATGAATTTCCCGAAAAAGAAGAAGTGCTTGGGAGATCGAAACCTTTGAGGAGATCAAGCTCAAGAGGGATAATACTTTACAAGAAGTGTGGACATGAAACAAGTAACAAACTCACAGGAAATACAAAGGTCGAAGCCTTTGAATATTTCAAAAATCTTCTAAGTCTGAAGAAAATGTAATCTCAGGGAGAGAGATCTGGACCATCCGATAAGAGTCAAGAGAATGAGAAGCAAGTGTAGAGGAGGAAAGGTCTCAATCGTTCGATCTGATCACATAAAAATCCTATCCATCCAATCAAGGTAAAGTTCACTAACATTAAATCTTTGAAAAAGTACAGGAGAATTAGACTTACAAAATTTTGAAATCATCAAAACCATCCAGATAGGACACGTGGCAAGAGTTCAACATTTCGCTGACTTGGGACTCAAAGAAGTCAAAGGATGATTTATAATAATTGACGAGTTGTGAAATCACGATTTGATCACAGTCGTTGATCAAAAGAGGGATATGAACCATATATCTAGTTTCATCAGGAGTTCGCAACTTGGGAAATAAGAGGTAAGAGTTCAAGGAACTCGCGAATTATGAAATCATGATTTGATATGAGTTGTTGGATTGATGGAGGATATGGACCATTGAATCCTTTCAAAGAAAAGGAGATATCAGAAGTTCAGATATCAGGAGTTCAGATATCGGGAGAAGGGAGGTGAGCGATATTCCAATTTCGTGAAATGCGAAGTCTCTATATGCGAAAAATAGATCAGGACCGTTGGATTGCAAGGATTGGGGACAATTGATCTGGTGATCGGAACTTGCAAGTTTGGGTTTCAAAAGAACAATCAAGTAAACAAAATTCTTTTTGATTTAGGCGAATGGTCATAATGAATGGTCACATCTGTGAAGGAGAACATAGGGCTAGCACACGCTAGGCTCCCGTCGGGATTTCAGAATTTGGGAGAGTCGAGGTGACTCATATGCAAAGACCAGATAGATGAAATCATGACGCTCCTTTCAATTAGGAAGTTGGTCACAACCTTGGTCACGTAAGGAGAGGGGATTAAACAAGAGAGATAGCACCTAAATACATTGAGTCTTTAAAATCATTAAGGAGAAGCCCATGGGTTCCATATAACCTTCACCTTAAGGGAAAGAGGTCCTATTCAGTTGATTGAAGGTCCTTGAGGGACTGAAGAGTCAATCAAACTTGGTTTCTTGATCGATCCTAGATCGAGATTTCACACAACTCCTAGGAGAGAAGGGGGGGGGGGTTGCATCATGCATATATGCTTGAATTTCCTGCATCCATGACTATACATAATTTGTTTCAAGTTTCATTGCTTAATAAATATATACCTGATGCTAATCATGTTATTGATTGGAATGTGATTCAGGTGGAGCAAGAAGGCGTCTTGCAAGTTCATCTGGTGCGCATATTGGACTGAAAGAGAAAACAACTCCGGAATCAAGCCATAGGGATTATAAAGTTCCAATGGGCCCGGTATAGTCCCGAGGATGCGACATGGGAGCATGATGATGCTCTGCTAGAAGAATACCCATATCTTTTTGAATATTTTGAAAATCTTGTTTATGATGTGTAAATAAGTTGCACTGAGGACAGTGCAAAAATAAGGGGAGGGGATTGTAATACCCCAAGGACGAGACCCAGTTTTACTTATGAATTTTAAACATGTTTTGTAGGCTAGTGAGTTGAGTGGTTATAAGTTGGTAAGATTATGTGCGTACATGTAAATATTCATATTATTAATATAAAAACATCATTGCGTGTAGACCGAACACAAAGAAAGAGTGATGGGGGACTAAGATCCACTAGGTTGGGTAAGGGAGAGGGGGTTCAGAGTTTGGAAAGGGGGCCTAAGTCTAGGGGATTAAGTCCAAGAGAATAATAATTTATTATTAGTATTCCAAAAGCTGTGTCAAAGGATATGTTTTTATCCTAAGTTCCTGGGAAAGGGAACGAATGCTAAATGGAGTGCATGCAACTCCAGCAAGATAGGTTTTGACCTAGGCACATCCAGTTAAAGATGAAGATTCAGTTCGTGTTGGGGATTCGCTCCACATTTTTTCATCCTCTGTCTAACTTGTTTGGCCTCTGTTGTCGACCTATGCACACTCATGCACCCGTGCAGGCACTCAGGAACTCACTCACACATAGAGTTTGGCTCACACTTGCAACATCATGTCTATGCTAGACCAGTCTGCCTCATTTCCTCCTATGAAGTTCACTCACGCACTGAGAAAGCCCGTATCCAACCATCTCAGCAATTACTGAACCTATGACCATTTTTAACCTCTATAATTTACTCATCCATCCTTTTCCTTACCCGATTTATCTATTATGGATTGAAGAAGAAAGTTGTCGGACCTGTGGAAAACTCTCTCTCCAGGTGAGAGAGGTGGTTGTGGATTGAAGAGGAAGGTTGCCAGGCCTGTGAGAAACTCTCTCTAGGTGAGAGAGTGTGATGAGGAGGTGAGTTACCCTAGAGGGAGTCTCGTAGATGCTACAGATCTCTTATAATTCCAGTCTGGCTTATTGCTGAAGCCCAAGGTAAGGGAGGTGGAGTAGCTGATGGACTATGTGACAGTGAAGGTGTAAACGCCTGGGGTGGGACAAGCATGTCGGTAATGAGAGTCTATGAGTAGTGAGCATAAGTGGCTCCTGGGAGATAATTTTTCCTCTAAACTGTGTGACTTTCTTGTTGACCTTGCCTAGCCTAGGAATCCCTTTCCCGGTGGAGTTTAGTTCCATCTCGGGGGTGACCTACTGCTGAGAGTGATGAGCAGTGTGGTATAAGGCTGGGAGGTTCATGGAAGGTCTGCATGCATTTGGTGGTTTTATTCCAGTTAAAAGATAAGTATCACATCCATGATTAATTATATATGTTATGCATGATTGTGATTCTTAAATGTTATCATGTATTACGTTGCATGTTTGAATTACTATTAATTCCATTTGAGTCTATATGGTAGAAACAACTCTGAGTTATGTGATTGAATTCATTAGAAATGCATGTTAAACATATATTTATGTTTCACATTAGC
Source organism: Picea glauca (assembly GCA_000966675.3). NCBI lineage: Eukaryota > Viridiplantae > Streptophyta > Pinopsida > Pinales > Pinaceae > Picea > Picea glauca. The sequence continues at coordinate 26,439 of JZKD02S1012056.1, forward strand.
ATTGCCTGGCCTGTGGGTGGTCGATGATGTTACAATTTGGTATCAGAGCAGTAAAGGAAGCAAAGCTAAGGTGTTTTTGTAGAATTACCTAGCTTGTTGGTGGTCGGGGATGTTACAAGTACACAAGAATCCACCGTGAAAGTCGGTATGAATTGTTTCATGTATTCTATCAAGGTATGTTCAATCTTAGATGAATTTCTCTAAAATATCATCTTCAACAACTCTCTCGAACCAATCGTGCAAATTATTTCATCCTTTGTTTGTAAGCTTGAGGCAAAGTTTCTCGCCGACTGTCAAATTATGCATTACCTGAATTTTTGATGTACTGAAATAGTACTTCATGGATGGCCTCTAAAAATATTTCATGGGTTTCTAAAAATAACCTTTCTCTTGCTTCTGTGAGTGAAATATTATTTCTTTTGGTGTAATTTTTAATGTATTTCTYAGTCTTTCACTCCCACCATTCATGTATGTCTTACAGGGTTAACATCTATATATCCTTCTGCATACCCAAGTTCAAAACTACTAGTAACAAAACCAATTTTGTAGTCTAGGGCAAAGTAGAGAGTGTTGCCAGTAGTCCTTATATATGCATCATAGAATATACACACACATATATATCCAAATACATACACAAGTAGTGAGAGCCCAAATATCTATATTTACTAAAGGATATAGCAATGTATTATAACATATACAATCTCTCCCACATAGTTATCAAAGTATCTATTTTCTTGTCTATTTATATTGATATAGGTCTAGTTACCAGGTAGTTATAACTACTTAAATTCCTCGATCAATGAATTAGTAGATACTTTGAGAAAATTAAATTTCCAACTACCACATTCGACCAACTATTTCTATTCGACAAAGTTGACTATCCCCTACATTAGACACCAATCCTTGCTACATGCACCAATTTGTAGAGATATAGGTGGCAAACTGCACTTCAAGCACCCANATCATAGAATATACACACACATATATATCCAAATACATACACAAGTAGTGAGAGCCCAAAGATCTATATTTACTAAAGGATATAGCAATGTATTATAACATATACAATCTCTCCCACATAGTTATCAAAGTATCTATTTTCTTGTCTATTTATATTCATATAGGTCTAGTTACCAGGTAGTTATAACTACTTAAATTCCTCGATCAATGAATTAGTAGATACTTTGAGAAAATGAAATTTCCAACAACCACATTCGACCAACTATTTCTATTCGACAAAGTTGACAATCCCCTACATTAGACACCAATCCTTGCTACATGCACCAATTTGTAGAGCTATAGGTGGAAACTTGCACTTCAAGCACCCACTTTCTAATAAATAAGGCACCAACATTCAATGTAAGCACCAACTTATAATGAGGACTTCGATCCTCTCCCTAGTGCCACCCAACCACGCTGAAGTAATATCCAACAATATCTTCATTAGAACATGGAAGTCAATATCAATTCTATTCCTTTATCTCTCTAGAATGCTTAATCTTCTATATGATTGAACCTTAAACCATATTCATCACTTTCGACATTTCTCACGGGCCTCAAAACCCAATCTATTTCAATTCTCTCCCACCATAGTTTTTCCCTTTTCTCAATTAGGGAATCATCATTTATAGATCTTCCTACATCCACATATTTTTCCACATGAAAGGTTTTATGGGGTGGGATACAACTCTCTTTGATTCTTTCTCAAAATCAGGCTCTAAATATCCTTTGAAACTCCTCCATGAAAACTAGTCTTGGATCCTTTATGTTGAATGCAATATTGTTCACTAGTTCTCAATGCTCAACCACCATTCAATCAAATCCCTGATTGATATCAACCATTGATTTCTTACTTGATATAAGGATCATCGGGGTACCAAAACACTCAACACAAGCTCGACGCTCACCAAACGTTTGATATTCCCTTAGTACTAATCTCTATCATGGATTTATTCATCAGGACCTCAACACACATCCACCATTAGATCAAGTATAGATTTGATCTCGTCCATCGATATTTTATTTCATATTTGACTCATTGGGACATGAAAACGCTCAACAACATTTCTATTCACAAAATTCGTCTGATCATTGATCAACATTTATCGTTGGTCCTCAGATTCCTCCTTATTGGAGTCCATTAGTCAACTTCACTCTAATGGTAGGTATTGTGATAACTCCAACGACCCTTGAAGAGCTAGGATCAACAATGTTTATTTCATCACTCCTTAAACCTGCATTATAGCTATATCCATCTCTCTTAATTGATCATGAATGGTAAAGTGGGACCCAATATAGATCTACTATTTTTTTTGTGTCTCTCCTTCTTGTTGATCTATGATCTGAATTTCTCCTTTGGAAACCTTCATTAGAGTATCTCTACAGACTCTAATCCAACAAATAGTTCTCAGATGAATGACTGATATATACCATTCAAATAAAAGGTTTTTGTTTTCTCTGAGAGTTCTTCATTGTTGGAGCATAGTTACTATAGGTAACTTTGACTAGAGCCTCTTCAATGAACTATGGATATTCACTCGTAGTTCTAAATCAATGGATGAGATGAAGACATAATATGTTTGCATATAAATTGACCTACTCTTGTATGGCACAATCAACAACGGACAGGTGTCACCATTGGGATAGTCTATCTTCAATACTCGAATCCTTGTCACCTTGAAGGTTGAGTTATCACAATACATCATGTAGACATCACAAATGATGTGGCACTTGATATAGACATGATGTTGTTGGTTATGGAGCCTGATTATCTTCCTGATTCATCGGTTTTGTGTTTTTCAGCCGTGTTTATACCACATGAATACTTTACACCCCAGAAGTATGTACACTCTTCCACATGGGGGAGTGCCGAGGGGGGGTTACCCCTCTATGGGATCCAGGGGGGATATCCCCCTGGCTGGGGGGTTCGGTGGAAAATGGCCCCCCGGTGGGGGTTCGGGGGCAAAGCCCTCGAAGGAAAAATTGCCTTGTAAACGTATATTGTAATTTCATTGTAAATCTGGACTGTTCATTATAAGGTTGCAGATCTAATGGTATAAATGTTGTTAGGGATTTTTTCCTTAGAAGGCAACCCTCTGTTATGAGGGCAATGTATTATGGCTATGCAACATAGAGAATATTGTATTCTGAGAGAGGAGGATGTGAGAGAAAGAAGAGGAATTTACAACAGATTTGTTGTAGGTTGTATCGCTTCATTTGCTGGATAATAATAAAGCAAGGACCTGGGAATTTCTCTGGTGGACATAGCCCACACTGGGTGAACCACGCAAATTTGTGTCTCTATAGTATTCTGTATCTTTAGTGTTTTTCTTCCACATTTGTTTTATTTTATTGCTCCACGGTCCTGTTTTTCTAACAGATGTGGGATTCATCTACATAGGGATGATTTTAAGGATGAAAAATTATATTATAATGTAGAAACATGGGCTAATGTTACGAGACCTGAATATGCAAAATGTAAAATGTTTGACGATAATTTTGTAAAAATATTAAAATTTCAAAGGATTTTATATATTGTCTATAAAATTTTGGCGATTTTTAAGGTAAAATAATTTTATTCAATGGAATTTGGGAGAATTGTTTTTAGAAAAAATGAAAATTCGAGAATCATTTTTTGGGAAAAAACCATGGAAAATTAGCCCATTTGTGAAATTTAGCCCCTAAAATCATCTATGCATCTACACATCATGATTGATGTTTCAATATACAAGGTCTAACACATGGCAAACTTAGGTGGCTTGCATGTGTATCTAAGGTGGCATTTGATGTGGCATATGAGCACATGTAACTTCTTTCTATGACATGTCTTCCTCATGAACCCCTTCCAAGGGTGCTAGATGACATGGCATCTATGTGATTTTGATGTAACCAATTCCTCCTACTTCGATATGGATCATCATATATCCAATAATTTAGGTAGATCCTTCAATATATCTATGGTCCAGATCACATTTCTAAGTATGGTGATGCAGCCCCCACTTCTCTCTTGAGATTTTGTGACCTCTCGGTCAAGGATCTTCAACTACTTGAGTCAAATTAGCTCCTTGGGCCTCTAATAGACCTTGAAACAATTTACACAAGTCCCTGATTGTTACCTTGTAGGTTTGAATTACCCACATAATCGTTTTATGGCACCTCAAGTAACTTTATATGGCAGACGCTAGCTCCATTGGATAGGATCTTCTTCACATATGATTGTGGGTTATGACCTTGGGCCATTCCTCTTCATAGCTTGAGGCTTCATAAATTTTACAACCTCCACACTCGTTTCCTTATGAAATTCCTTTTTGTCGAAACACACAGATCTTTGTCGCGACTTCGCGAAGCTTTCACTTTATCCACATAATCTCTTAAACTCTACCTCCCGAACTCTCTAATCAGTTGCCATGTATCCTCCTCACAACCAACATCTAGGATCACTTAGTGACTTCGTGACTTTGGCAATCTCCACTCCTCAAACTCTTTAAAGCCTCTAAACTATGAAGTGTCAAAGGACTCCATGAGTATCCTCCATGCAACTCTCCCAGATCTGACGTTTTGTAATGATCTCACTTCCTCCTGAACAAATATTTCTCATTAATTTGGAGAATCTTCAAGGACTCCTCCCTATCAAAGGATTCTCCCTGCTACCGCTTTTGAGCTTGTCCTCCCTCAAACACTTTGACTCCTCAAAACGTATTCTTTGACACTTAGTCGAATTTGACCCTGTGCATGCCTTGCAATAGGTCTTCCTCCATGACTTAACATTTTTATGGAGGACTACGCACACCTTGCGACAGTTCCTTACAACTATCTACAAACAAAAATACACTACTCCTCCTAAGCTCCTGAGTCAAAATACTCTGTCATGCACTCCTTGCAGACATGATGCACTCCTTGCATATAAAGCTCCAAGTTTTCTCTCTTAGAATTGTTCCTCTTCGACACTCTGAACTTCTTAGAATGACTTCTTCGATACTTAGACAAGTATCGACCTTGTGCACACCTTACGACATACTTCCTTCAACTTAAATTTTGACGGGTGAATGTGAAATCCTTGCAACAATCCTTCCATGGCTTAATTGTTGCTCCTGAACAATATGACTCTGAGTGTGTTTCCTCCTACGCACACTCTCAAACTATCCCTCCTAGATTTTTGATTCAAAACAAACTCTGTCGACGCACACCTTGCCAAATCTTATGCACTCCTTGCATACAAAAGTTTCACGTAATCTCTTATGAGCTTCTGAATTGAAATAGGATCTGTCGATGCACACCTTGTAGACACTATGCACTCCTTACATAGGATAATAGAAGATAAATAATTAAAACTTATCTAATATCTCACAGATTCATACATTCAACCATGTAAATGAATTCATAACATAAGAACAAGTAATAACAGAGAATTGCAAATAACAAAAAGCCTATCATTTATTCATTTAGATAGACACAATAACAACAACTCCAAACATTTGGAACAACTCTTCTCTTTTATATTCATTCAAATGGTATGTACATGGATTCATACAATGCTCTTCAACATCTCTCAACAATTCTCAGCTACAATACTCTCAACAACCTTCAACTAAATTGCAACAACCTCATTTGGGAAACAATACATTTATTTATACAAGAGGTCTCATAGAGATTTTCCTTCTGACTACCTTAGTGGTATCATATCGAAATAAAATATTTCAACTACTAAGAATTTATTACAATAAATGTTTTGAGATATACAAATAAGAGAAAACGCTTCGAATCTATATTGTAATCTACCACAATAAAATAAAATACATTCCTCATCAATCTCATGCAATGGTCCAGCTGGAAAACATTTAATATGTTCTTTTAACTACAATATTTCCATAATATTTGTGTGATTTGCATTCTTAAATTCAAAATCATCACTTCAAAATTCATGCTAGTACGCTGAGTTGTCTTCCACTTGCGCTTGATGACGATTCTCCTGCATCATACTCCTTTGGACAACAATTCAAGGAATCTTGTCCATGAGATCATGCACTGACTTTTCATGCTTCTTAATATATTCTTCTTTTACCCAACTGGCATATTCTATTGGGTGTCCTCTCCGCTTTACCAGATACTCAAAATAAGTCTTTCTCCTGGTCTTCTTGCCAATTCTATGATCTATGATATTCTCCATATGCGGATTTTCTGCTACAGGCATCTCCTTCTTCCACTGAATCTCTTTCTGATATTTAGACTCTCTGGTGTCGTCTTCCCTATAAGGATACATATCTAAAATGTTGAAAATGGGCAACATACCCACATCTTTTGGAAGCTCTATCTCATAAGCATTTTCATCAAATTTTCTTAGTATCTTGCATGGTCCTATCTTCTTTAGCTTCATTTTATTATATGTTCCTCTTGGGAACCTTTCCTTCCTGAGATGTGCTATAACTTGATCTCCCACTTCAAATTGAAGTTTTCTCTTATGTTGATCAACTATGTGTTTATACTCTTTGTTGTTGTTCCGCAACTACTCTTTGATCTGATTGTGAAGCGTCTACATTTCTACAACAAAGTCTTCTTCCCCGACACTTATGAATTCATTCTACTCCAGATCTCTCAAATATGATACTCCTATTGGATTCATCCCATATACTATCTCGAATGGGTTATTTCCTGTAATTCTATTTGGTGAGTCATTGTATGCAAACTATGCTTGTGACAGAATTTGATCCCACTGGCTATGATGTTCAGTGACCAGACTCCTCAAAAAATTTCCTAAACTCTTATTTACCACCTCATCCCGTACATCCGTTTGAGGGTGATATGCTAAACTAAAAGACAATTTTTTCCCCAGTTTCTTCCACAATGTTCTCCAAAAATGACCAACAAATTTAGCGTCTCTGTCTGAGACAATACTCTTGGGAAACCCATGAAGTCTCACAACTTCCTTAAAAAACAAATTTGCAATGTGTGTTGCATCATTATTTTTCTGGCATGGGATAAAGTGTGCCATCTTTGAGAATCTATCAACTACCCCAAATATGGAATCACTTCCTCTTTGTGTCCTTGGCAATCGCCAAAAAAAATCCATGTGTATTGCATCCCAAGGCCTATATGGAATAGGAAATGGTTGATACAATCCAATGTTCTTCTTCTTTACTTTTTCATACTGGAAAATTTTATGTCTGTCCACAAAATTCTTCACTTTTTCCCTCATACCTGACCAATAGTATGAATTGTTCAACTGTGAAAATGTCTTGCCATGTCCAAAATGTCTTGCTAGACCTCCACTATGTTTTTCCTTCAGCCGATTCTCTCTCATCNGACATGAAAACGCTCAACAACATTTCTATTCACAAAATTCGTCTGATCATTGATCAACATTTATCGTTGGTCCTCAGATTCCTCCTTATTGGAGTCCATTAGTCAACTTCACTCTGATGGTAGGTATTGTGATAGCTCCAATGACCCTTGAAGAGCTAGGATCAACAATGTTTATTTCATCACTCCTTAAACCTGCCTTATAGCTATTTCCATCTCTCTTAATTGATCATGAATGGTCAAGTGGGACCCAATATAGATCTACTATTGCTTTTGCGTCTCTCCTTCTTGTTGATATATGATCTGAATTGCTCCTTTGGAAACCTTCATTAGAGTATCTCTATAGACTCTAATCCAACAAATAGTTCTCAGATGAATGACTGAGATATACCATTCAAATAAATGGTTTTTGTTTTCTTTGAGAGTTCTTCATTGTTGGAGCATAGTTACTATAGGTAACTTTGACTAGAGCCTCTTCAATGAACTATGAATATTCACTCATAGTTCTAAATCAATGGATGAGATGAAGACATAATATGTTTGCATATAAATTGACCTACTCTTGTATGGCACAATCAACAATGGACAGGTGTCACCATTGGGATAGTCAAGCTTCAATACTCGAATCCTTGTCACCTTGAAGGTTGAGCTATCACAATACATCATGTAGACATCACAAATGATGTGGCACTTGATCTAGACATGATGTTGTTGGTTATGGAGCCTGATTATCTTCATGATTCATCGGTTTTTTGTTTTTCAGCCGTGTTTATACCACATGAATACTTTACACCCCAGAAGTATGTACACTCTTCCACATGGGGGAGTGCAGAGGGGGGGTACCCCCTCTATGGGATACAGGGGGGATATCCCCCTGGCTGGGGGGTTCGGTGGAAAATGGCCCCCCGGCGGGGGTTCGAGGGCAAAAKCCCTCGAAGGAAAAATTGCCTTGTAAACGYATATTGTAATTTCATTGTAAATCTGGACCGTTCATTATAAGGTTGCAKATCTAACGGTATAAATGATGTTAGGGMTTTTTTCCCTAGAAGGAAACCCTCTGTTATGAGGGAAATGTATTGTGGCTATGCAACATAKAGAATATTGTATTMTRAGAGAGGAGGCTGTGAGAGAAAGAAGAGGAATTTACAACGGATTTSTTGTAGGTTGTATCCCTTCATTTGTTAGATAATAATAAAGCAAGGACCTGGGAATTTCTCTGGTGGACATAGCCCACACTGGGTGAACCACATAAATCTGTGTCTCTATTGTATTGTGTATCTTTAGTGTTTTTCTTCCACATTTGTTTTATTTTATTGCTCCACGGTCCTGTTTTTCTAACAGATGTGGGATTCATCTACATAGGGATGATTTTAAGAATGAAAAATTATATTAAAATGTAGAAACATGGGCTAATGTTACGAGACCTGAATATGCAAAATGTAAAATGTTTGATGATAGTTTTGTAAAAATATTAAAATTTCTAAGGATTTTATATACTGTCTATAAAATTTTGGCGATTTTTAAGGTAAAATAATTTGATTCTATGGAATTTGGGAGAATTGTTTTTAGAAAAAATGAAAATTGGAGAATCATTTTTTGGGAAAAAACCATGGAAAATTAGCCCATTTGCGAAATTTAGCCCCTAAAATCATCTATGCATCTACACATCCTGATTGATGTTTCAATATACAAGGTCTAACACATGGCAAACTTAGGTGGCTTGCATGTGTATCTAATGTGGCATTTGATGTGGCATATGAGCACATGTAACTTCTTTCTATGACATGTCTTCCACGGGTGCTAGATGACATGGCATCTATGTGATTGCAATGTAACAAATTCCTCCTACTTCAATATGGATCATCATATATCCAATAATTTAGGTAGATCCTTCAATATATCTATGGTCCGGATCACATTTCTAAGTATGGTGATGCAGCCCCCACTTCTCTCTCGAGATTTTGTGACCTCTCGGTCAAGGATCTTCAACTACTTGAGTCAAATTAGCTCCTCGGGCCTCTAATAGACCTTGAAAAAATTTACACAAGTCTCTGATTGTTACCTTGTAGGTTTGAATTACCCACATAATCATTTTCTGGCACCTCAAGTAACTTTATATGGAAGATCCTAGCTCCATTGGATAAGATCTTCTTCACATATGACTGTGGGTTATGACCTTGGGCCATTCCTCTTCATAGCTTCAGACTTCATAAATTTTACAAGCTCCACACTCCTTTCCTTCTGAAATTCCTTTTTGTCGAAACACACAGATCTTTGTCGCGACTTCGCGAAGCTTTCACTTTATCCACACAATCTCTTAAACTCTACCTCCCAAACTCTCTAATCAGCTACCATGTATCCTCCTCACAACCAACGTCTAGGATCACTTAGTGACTTCGTGACTTTGGAAATATCCACTCCTGAAACTCTTTAAAGCCTCTAAACTATGAAGTGTCAAAGGACTCCATGAGTATCCTCCGTGCAAATCTCCCAGATCTGACGTTTTGTAATGATCTCGCTTCCTCCTGAACAAATCTTGCTCATTAATTTGGAGAATCTTGAAGGACTCCTCCCTATCAAAGGATTCTCCCTGCTACCGCTTTTGAGCTTGTCCTCCCTCAAACACTTTGACTCCTCAAAACGTATTCTTTGACACTTAGTCGAATTTGACCCTGTGCATGCCTTGCAATAGGTCTTCCTCCATGACTTAACATTTTTATGGAGGACTATGCACACCTTGCGACAATTCCTTACAACTATCTACAAACAAAAATACACTACTCCTCCTAAGCTCCTGAGTCAAAATACTCTATCATGCACTCCTTGCAGACATGATTCACTCCTTGCATACAAAGCTCCAAGTTTTCTCTCTTAGACTTGCTCCTCTTCGACACTTTGAACCTCTTAGAATGACTTCTTCGATACTTAGACAAGTATTGACCTTGTGCACATCTTGTGACATACTTCCTTCAACTTAAATTTTGACGAGTGAATGTGAAATCCTTGCAACAATCCTTCCATGGCTCAATTGTTCCTCCTGAACAATATGAATCTGAGTGTGTTTCCTCCTACGCACACTCTCAAACTATCCCTCCTAGTTTTTTGATTCAAAACAAACTTTGTCGACGCACACCTTGCATACAAAAGTTTCACGTAATCTCTTATGAGCTTCTGAATCGAAATAGGCTCTGTCGATGCACACCTTGTAGACACTATGCACTCCTTACACATGATAATAGAAGATAAATAATTAAAACTTATCTAATATCTCACAGATTTATACATTCAACCATATAAATGAATTCATAACATAAGAACAAGTAATAAGAGAGAATTGCAAATAACAGAAAGCCTATCATTTATTCATTTCGATAGACACGGTAACAACAACTCCAAACATTTGGAACAACTCTTCTCTTTTATATTCATTCAAATGGTATGTACACAGATTCATACAATGCTCTTCAACATCTCTCAGCAATTCTCAGCTACAATACTCTCAACAACCTTCAACTAAATTGCAACAACCTCATTTGGGAAACAATACATTTATTTATACAAGAGGTCTCATAGAGATTTTCCTTCTGACTACCTTAGTGGTATCATATCAAAATAAAATATTTCAACTACTAAGAATTTATTACAATAAATGTTTTGAGACAGACAAATAAGAGAAAACGCTTCGAATCTATACTGTAATCTATCACAATAAAATAAAATACATTCCTCGTCAATCTCATGCAATGGTCCAGCTGGAAAACATTTAATATGTTCTTTTAACTACAATATTTCCATAATATTTGTGTGATTTGCATTCTTAAATTCAAAATCATCTCTTCAAAATTCATGCTAGTACGCTGAGTTGTCTTCCACTTGCACTTGATGGTGATGCTCCTGCATAATACTCCTTTGGACAACAATTTATGGAATCTTGTCCATGAGATCATGCACTGACTTTTCATGCTTCTTAATATCTTCTTCTTTTACCAAACTGACATATTCTATTGGGTGTCCTCTCCGCTTTACCAGATACTCAAAATAAGTCTTTCTCCTGGTCTTCTTGCCAATTCTATGATCTATGATATTCTCCATATGAGGATTTTCCGCTACATGCATCTCCTTCTTCCACTGAATCTCTTTCTGATCTTTAGATTCTCTGGTTTCGTCTTACCTGTAAGGATACAGATCTAAAATGTTGAAAATGGGCAACATACCCACATCTTCTGGAAGCTCTATCTCATAAGCATTTTCATCAAATTTTCCTAGTATCTTGCATGGTCCTATCTTCTTTAGCTTCATTTTATTATATGTTCCTCCTGGCAACCTTTCCTTCCTGAGATGTGCTATAACTTGATCTCCCACTTCAAATTGAAGTTTTCTCCTATGTTGATCAACTATGTGTTTATACTCTTTTTTGTTGTTCCGCAACTACTCTTTGATCTGATTGTGAAGCGTCTACATTTCTGCAACAAAGTCTTCTTCCCCNCTCTATTGTATTGTGTATCTTTAGTGTTTTTCTTCCACATTTGTTTTATTTTATTGCTCCACGGTCCTGTTTTTCTAACAGATGTGGGATTCATCTACATAGGGATGATTTTAAGAATGAAAAATTATATTAAAATGTAGAAACATGGGCTAATGTTACGAGACCTGAATATGCAAAATGTAAAATGTTTGATGATAGTTTTGTAAAAATATTAAAATTTCTAAGGATTTTATATACTGTCTATAAAATTTTGGCGATTTTTAAGGTAAAATAATTTGATTCTATGGAATTTGGGAGAATTGTTTTTAGAAAAAATGAAAATTGGAGAATCATTTTTTGGGAAAAAACCATGGAAAATTAGCCCATTTGCGAAATTTAGCCCCTAAAATCATCTATGCATCTACACATCCTGATTGATGTTTCAATATACAAGGTCTAACACATGGCAAACTTAGGTGGCTTGCATGTGTATCTAATGTGGCATTTGATGTGGCATATGAGCACATGTAACTTCTTTCTATGACATGTCTTCCACGGGTGCTAGATGACATGGCATCTATGTGATTGCAATGTAACAAATTCCTCCTACTTCAATATGGATCATCATATATCCAATAATTTAGGTAGATCCTTCAATATATCTATGGTCCGGATCACATTTCTAAGTATGGTGATGCAGCCCCCACTTCTCTCTCGAGATTTTGTGACCTCTCGGTCAAGGATCTTCAACTACTTGAGTCAAATTAGCTCCTCGGGCCTCTAATAGACCTTGAAACAATTTACACAAGTCTCTGATTGTTACCTTGTAGGTTTGAATTACCCACATAATCATTTTCTGGCACCTCAAGTAACTTTATATGGAAGATGATAGCTCCATTGGATAAGATCTTCTTCACATATGACTGTGGGTTATGACCTTGGGCCATTCCTCTTCATAGCTTCAGACTTCATAAATTTTACGACCTCCACACTCCTTTCCTTCTGAAATTCCTTTTTGTCGAAACACACAGATCTTTGTCGTGACTTCGCGAAGCTTTCACTTTATCCACACAATCTCTTAAACTCTACCTCCCAAACTCTCTAATCAGCTACCATGTATTCTCCTCACAACCAACGTCTAGGATCACTTAGTGACTTCGTGACTTTGGAAATCTCCACTCCTGAAACTCTTTAAAGCCTCTAAACTATGAAGTGTCAAAGGACTCCATGAGTATCCTCCGTGCAACTCTCCCAGATCTGACTTTTTGTAATGATCTCGCTTCCTCCTGAACAAATCTTGCTCATTAATTTGGAGAATCTTGAAGGACTCCTCCCTATCAAATGATTCTCCCTGCTACCGCTTTTGAGCTTGTCCTCCCTCAAACACTTTGACTCCTCAAAACGTATTCTTTGACACTTAGTCGAATTTGACCCTGTGCATGCCTTGCAATAGGTCTTCCTCCATGACTTAACATTTTTATGGAGGACTATGCACACCTTGCGACAATTCCTTACAACTATCTACAAACAAAAATACACTACTCCTCCTAAGCTCCTGAGTCAAAATACTCTATCATGCACTCCTTGCAGACATGATTCACTCCTTGCATACAAAGCTCCAAGTTTTCTCTCTTAGACTTGTTCCTCTTCGACACTTTGAACCTCTTAGAAAGACTTCTTCGATACTTAGACAAGTATTGACCTTGTGCACATCTTGTGACATACTTCCTTCAACTTAAATTTTGACGGGTGAATGTGAAATCCTTGCAACAATCCTTCCATGGCTCAATTGTTCCTCCTGAACAATATGAATCTGAGTGTGTTTCCTCCTACGCACACTCTCAAACTATCCCTCCTAGATTTTTGATTCAAAACAAACTTTGTCGATGCACACCTTGCATACAAAAGTTTCACGTAATCTCTTATGAGCTTCTGAATCGAAATAGGCTTTGTCGATGCACACCTTGTAGACACTATGCACTCCTTACACATGATAATAGAAGATAAATAATTAAAACTTATCTAATATCTCACAGATTTATACATTCAACCATGTAAATGAATTCATAACATAAGAACAAGTAATAAGAGAGAATTGCAAATAACAGAAAGCCTATCATTTATTCATTTCGATAGACACGGTAACAACAACTCCAAACATTTGGAACAACTCTTCTCTTTTATATTCATTCAAATGGTATGTACACAGATTCATACAATGCTCTTCAACATCTCTCAGCAATTCTCAGCTACAATACTCTCAACAACCTTCAACTAAATTGCAACAACCTCATTTGGGAAACAATACATTTATTTATACAAGAGGTCTCATAGAGATTTTCCTTCTGACTACCTTAGTGGTATCATATCAAAATAAAATATTTCAACTACTAAGAATTTATTACAATAAATGTTTTGAGACAGACAAATAAGAGAAAACGCTTCGAATCTATACTGTAATCTATCACAATAAAATAAAATACATTCCTCGTCAATCTCATGCAATGGTCCAGCTGGAAAACATTTAATATGTTCTTTTAACTACAATATTTCCATAATATTTGTGTGATTTGCATTCTTAAATTCAAAATCATCTCTTCAAAATTCATGCTAGTACGCTGAGTTGTCTTCCACTTGCACTTGATGGTGATGCTCCTGCATAATACTCCTTTGGACAACAATTTATGGAATCTTGTCCATGAGATCATGCACTGACTTTTCATGCTTCTTAATATCTTCTTCTTTTACCAAACTGACATATTCTATTGGGTGTCCTCTCCGCTTTACCAGATACTCAAAATAAGTCTTTCTCCTGGTCTTCTTGCCAATTCTATGATCTATGATATTCTCCATATGAGGATTTTCCGCTACATGCATCTCCTTCTTCCACTGAATCTCTTTCTGATCTTTAGATTCTCTGGTTTCGTCTTACCTGTAAGGATACAGATCTAAAATGTTGAAAATGGGCAACATACCCACATCTTCTGGAAGCTCTATCTCATAAGCATTTTCATCAAATTTTCCTAGTATCTTGCATGGTCCTATCTTCTTTAGCTTCATTTTATTATATGTTCCTCCTGGCAACCTTTCCTTCCTGAGATGTGCTATAACTTGATCTCCCACTTCAAATTGAAGTTTTCTCCTATGTTGATCAACTATGTGTTTATACTCTTTTTTGTTGTTCCGCAACTACTCTTTGATCTGATTGTGAAGCGTCTACATTTCTGCAACAAAGTCTTCTTCCCC
>JZKD02S1012056.1:48138-60011 GCA_000966675.3 Picea glauca
GAATCACATCACACAAAATATCATCCCTATATCCTTCTATCTTAAATTCAACTAGACATTGTTTAGTTACCGTTACCTGGTGTCCATTTTGCAACCATGAAACTCTATATGAAATCAGATTTGTAGTTGTCTTCGGCTCCAATTTCTCCACCATCTCTATGGATACTAAGTTATCAGTTATCCCACTATGAACTCTCACCTTTCATACTCTATCTTTAGTCCTAAACAAATTGTTCCTCTCCACTAGTTTTTCAACCTCTGGCTCTGGATTCAAGAGACCTTCTTGATCATCAAATATATCCCATCTTTTGCACCTTCTACTTTTGTGCTTCCAAAATGTCAGCTTCACCTCCTCCTTATTTCTTTCTCTTAGGGAATTCCAAAGACATGTCTCATGTCTTTCCACATGCATAACACTTCACTTCTCCTCCTCTGCCTCTTCCTCTTCCTCAAGGAAAAGAGTTTCTTCTACCATACTGTCTCCCTCTGGAAATTCCTCCTCTTTCTAAGTGACTATGTGGTTTTTAAGTCTCAACCTTGGGCTTCTATGCCTTATCATGGACAATTACCTTACCTTTGTTTAGACTTGTTCCTCTGCTTCAGTACCTCTATTTCCTGGCCAAATTCTCTTCTACTCTCAACACAATTTGATAAGCATCCTCCACATTCCTCACTGTCACCATGTTGATTTCGTCCTAGATTTCATATCTCAGGCCATTGATATACCTAGAAACCTTTTCATCATCATTTTCTCTTTGTCCATCCTTGATGTTCAATTTGTAGAACTCCTCTATGTACTCCTTCACTGTCATTCCCTTCTGTTTAAGGTTTTGCAACTTCCTAAACAAATTTATCTGGTAATCCTTGGGTATGAATTTAGCTTTCAACTTGGCTACCATTCTATTCCAACTCTTTATATTTTTCTTTCATTTGCATCTCTTGTCAGCCTATAGTTCATCCTACCATAGTGTTGCATGTCCCTTTAATATGGTGACAACATGTTTCACCTTCTTCTCCTTAGTTGAAGTACTTGTCCATCGACCTTAACCAATCCAACAATTCTTCATCATCTAAATTTACTTCATACATTGGTATGTCTATCTTCACTTTAGCTCCCAATGTGACAACTGCTTTCAGAAAGCGTTCCTCTGCAACATTCTCTCCTACAACTTCTTCAACTTCCACTTCTTCATTCTCTGCATCACCGATGTCTCCAACAATAGGTTCTATCCTTTGTGTTTTCTCCATAGCATCTAACGTTTCATGAAGTTCTCTCATCTCCCTTTCTACATATTGATTTGCTATAGCTGGCTCTGCACATCTTCTAGAAGACATTGTGCTGGAATTTCTCCTTTACATAGATATCACTTGATGTATCTGATACCACTTGATGATATCAAGATACTCTTTTCACCTTATCACATTTGCATGTTGTCTGCAAGAAAATTGTTTCTTTGATACAACTTGATGCAACGCCCCCCCTTCTCACCGAGGTTCTGTGATATCCCGACCAAGGATCATCAACTAATTGAGCCAAATTAACTCCTCGTGCCTCCAATAGACCCTAAAACAATTTACATAGGTCCCCGATTGTTACCTCACAGTTTGAATTACCCGCACAACCATTTTCTGGCGCCTTTGGTAACTTTATCTAGTGGGCTCTAGATCCACTCACTAGGCTCTTATTCTCATATGATCACGAGTTATGACCTCGAGCCAGTCCTCTTCATAACTTCCAGCTTCAAAAATTTTACGACCTCCACCCTCGTTTCCTTCCGAAATTCCTTTCTTCCAAAACAAATGGATCTCTGCTACATTTATTCCTAGATCCGATGGTCCATATTTACTTCATCCTTCGCAACTTCACGAAGATTTCACTTGCTCCACATAATATATGAAAATAAACCTCCCAAACTCTCTAATCCACTGCCATGTATCCTCCTCAAAACCAACGGCTAGGATCACTTCGTCACTTTGGCGATATCCACTCCTCAAAATATTTAAACCTCCGAACTATGAAGTGACAAAGGACTCCACGACTATCCTTCGTGCAACTCTCTCATATCTGACGGTGTGGAATGATCTCGCTTCCTCCTGGAGGAATATTTCTCTTTAGTTTGGATAATCTTCAAGGACTCCTCCCTATCAAAGGATTCTCCCCTCTACCTCTTCTGAGCTTATCCTCCCTCGAACACTTTGACTCCTCAAAATGTCTTCTTCGACACTTATTCAAATTTTACCCTTTGGATACCTTGCAATAGGTCTTCCTCCACAACTTAAATTCTCTATGGACGACTACACACACCTTGTGACATTTCCTTAAAATCCTCTGCAAACAAACTTATGCTACTACTCCTGAGGTCCTGAGTCAAAATACTATGTCACGCACTCCTTGCGGACAAGACGCACCCTTTGAATACAAATATCCAAGTTGTATCTCTTGGAATTGTTCCTTTTTGACACTCTAAACTTCTCAGAATGTCTTCTTCAATACTTAGCCAAGTATCGACCGTATGCACACCTTGCGAAAAAATTTCTTGAACTTAAATTTTGACAGGCGACTATGCACTCCTTGAGACAATCCTTCCATGACTCAATTGTTCCTCCTGAGAAATATGAATCTGAGTGCATTTCCTGCTATGCACACTCTCAAACTATCTCGCCTAGATTTCTGAATCAAAACATACTCTCTCGACGTACACCTGTGGACTCTTATGCACTCCTTGCATACAAAAGTTTCGCGTTATCTCTTTTGATCTTATAAGTTGAAATAGACTTTGTTGATTCACTCCTTGCAGACACTATGCACTCCTTGCACAAGCTCGTAGAAGATAAACAATTGAAACTTATATAATATCTCACAGATTCATACATTCAACCATGTAAATGCATTCAACATAAGGACAAGTAATAACATAGAATTGAAAATAACAAAATGCTTACCATTCATTCCTTCAGATAGACACAATAACAACAACACCAAACATTTGGAACAACTCTTCTATGTTATATTCATTCAAATGGTATGTACATGGATTAATACAATGTTCTTAAACATCTCTAAGCAATTCTCAGCTACAATACTCTTGACAACCTTCAACTAAATTGCAACAACCTCATTTGAGGAACAATACATTTATTTATACAAGAGGGCTCATAGATATTTTCCCTCTAACTACCTTAGTGTTATCCTATCAAAATAAAAGCTTTCAATTACTAAGGATTTATTACAATAAATGTTTTAAGATAGACATATAAGATCAAATGCTTTGAATATGTATTGCAATCTACCACATTAAAAGAAAATACATTCCCCATCAATCTCATGCGATGGTCAAGCTCTAAAAAATTCAAGAGGTTCTTTTAATTACAATCTTTTCAAAATATTTTCGTGATATTCCTTCTTAAATTCAAAATCATCACTTCAAAAAGCACGCTAGTGTGCTGATATTTCTTCCACTTGCACTTGATGACGATGCTCCTACATCATATGGGCGTCAAATTTTTTTTAGCAGAGAAATCAGAGTAGGAAACTCTAGCGGATCACTCTGAAACAAAGGATGCCAAATTATTTGGTGTCTTAATTGAGGTATGGTAGGGGAATATTAATTTCTCCGCTTTTGATTTCAACAAATTATTTTTTAATTATTTTCTTAATGCAACCACTCAACCCATGATTATCTCCTAGTTTCACCCACTTGACTAGTCAACTTCTTCTAGTAGCTTCTAGAATAATTGAATTTCTTTGACCTTATAGGGGATTCTATATAACTCATTAGGGTTATCAAACTTCACATGGCCATAACTCTCTAACCGTGAGGGTTTATGTGATGTTCCATGTATCACTAGAAACGACGTGACATATACTATCCATATGAAATAGTTTCTCCTGCAAATTCATTGATCTTCATTACATTATTCCTCAATAAAACTTGTGTTCCCTAAACAGACTGCTAGGATACTCAACCATCTAACCATTTGACCTTTACAAAGCATCTTCCCATGAGGGATTTCACCATAAGGGGACCACTTTGAGAACTTTATCCAAGAGCGTATTCCTGTGAGGGNTCTATTTCCTAGCCAAACTCTCTTCTACTCTCAACACAATTTGATAAGCATCCTCCACATTCCTCACTGTCACCATGTTGATTTCATCCTAGATTTCATATCTCAGGCCATTGATATACCTAGAAATCTTTTCATCATCATTTTCTCTTTGTCCAGCCTTGATGTTCAGTTTGTAGAACTCCTCTATGTACTCCTTCACTGTCATTCCCTTCTGTTTAAGGTTTTGCAACTTCCTGAACAAATTTATCTGGTAATCCTTGTGTATGAATTTAGCTTTCAACTTGGCTACCATTCTATCCCAACTCTTGATATTTTTCTTTCATTTTCATCTCTTGTCAGCCTATAGTTCATCCTACCATAGCGTTGCATGTCCCTTTAATATGGTGACAACATGTTTCACCTTCTTCTCCTTAGTTGAAGTACTTTTCCATCGACCTTATCCAATCCAACAATTCTTCATCATCTAAATTTCCTTCATACATTGGTATGTATATCTTCACTCTAGCTCCCAATGTGACAACCACTTTCAGAAAGTGTTCCTCCGCAACATCCTCTCCTACATCTTCTTCAAATTCCACTTCTTCATTCTCTGCATCACTGATGTCTCCAACAATATGTTCTGTCCTTTGTGTTTTCTCCATAGCATCTAACGTTTCACGAAGTTCTCTCATCTCCCTTTCTACAACTTGATTTGATATAGCTGGCTCTGCACATCTTCTAGAAGACATTGTGCTGAAATTTCTCCTTTACATAGATATCACTTGATGTATTTGATACCACTTGATGATATCTAGATACTCTTTTCACCTTATCACATTTGCATGTTGTCTACAAGAAAATTGTTTCTTTGATACCATTTGATGCAATGCCCCCCCTTCTCACCGGGGTTTCGTGATCTCCCGGCCAAGGATCATCAAGTAATTGAGCCAAATTAGCTCCTCATGCCTCCAATAGACCCTAAAACAATTTACATAGGTCCTCTATTGTTACCTCACAGTTTGAATTACCCGCACAACCATTTTCTGGCACCTTTGGTAACTTTATCTAGTGGGCTCTAGATCCACTCACTAGGCTCTTATTCTCATATGATCACGAGTTATGACCTCGAGCCAGTCCTCTTCATAACTTCYAGCTTCAAAAATTTTATGACCTCCACCCTCGTTTCCTTCCGAAATTCCTTTCTTCCAAAACACATGGATCTCCGCTACGTTTATTCCTAGATMTGATGGTCCATCTTTACTTCATCCTTCGCAACTTCACTAATATTTCACTTGCTCCAMATAATATATGAAAATAAACCTCCCAAACTCTCTAATCCACTGCCATGCATCCTCCTCACAACCAACGTCTAGGATCACTTCGTGACTTTGGCGATATCCACTGCTCAAAATATTTAAATCCTCCGAACTATGAAGTGACAAAGGACTCCATGACTATCCTTTGTGAAAATCTCATATCTGAGGGTGTGGAATGATCTCGCTTCCTCCTGGAGGAATATTTCTCTTTAGTTTGTATAATCTTCAAGGACTCCTCCCTATCAAAGGATTCTCCCCTCTACCTCTTCTGAGCTTTTCCTCCCTCGAACACTTTGAGTCCTCAAAATGTCTTCTTCGACACTTATTCAAATTTTACCCTTTGCATACCTTGCAATAGGTCTTCCTCCACAACTTAAATTCTCTATGGATGACTACACACACCTTGTGACATTTTCTTAAAATCCTCTGTAAACAAACTTACGCTACTACTCCTGAGGTCCTAAGTCAAAATACTATGTCACGCACTCCTTGCGGACAAGATGCACCCTTTGCATACAAATATCCAAGTTGTCTCTCTTGGAATTGTTCCTTTTCGACACTCTAAACTTCTTAGAATGACTTCTTCAATACTTAGCCAAGTATCGACCCTATGCACACCTTGCAACAAACTTTATTGAACTTAAATTTTGACAGGCGATTGTGCACTCCTTGTGACAATCCTTCCACAACTCAATTGTTCCTCCTGAGCAATATGAATCTGAGTGCATTTCCTCCTATGCACACTCTCAAACTATGTCGCCTAGATTTCTGAATCAAAACATACTCTCTCGATGTACACCTATGGACTCTTATGCACTCCTTGCATACAAAATTTTCACGTTATCTCTTTTGATCTTATAAGTTGAAATAGACTTTGTTGATTCACACCTTGCAGACACTATGCACTCCTTGCACAAGCTCGTAGAAGATAAAAAATTGAAACTTATATAATATCTCACAGATTCATACATTCAACCATGTAAATGCATTCAACATAAGGACAAGTAATAACATAGAATTGAAAATAACAAAATGCTTACCATTCATTCCTTCAGATAGACACAATAACAACAACACCAAACATTTGGAACAACTCTTCTATGTTATATTCATTCAAATGGTATGTACATGGATTAATACAATGTTCTTAAACATCTCTAAGCAATTCTCAGCTACAATACTCTTGACAACCTTCAACTAAATTGCAACAACCTCATTTGAGGAACAATACATTTATTTATACAAGAGGGCTCATAGATATTTTCCCTCTAACTACCTTAGTGTTATCCTATCAAAATAAAAGCTTTCAATTACTAAGGATTTATTACAATAAATGTTTTAAGATAGACATATAAGATCAAATGCTTTGAATATGTATTGCAATCTACCACATTAAAAGAAAATACATTCCCCATCAATCTCATGCGATGGTCAAGCTCTAAAAAATTCAAGAGGTTCTTTTAATTACAATCTTTTCAAAATATTTTCGTGATATTCCTTCTTAAATTCAAAATCATCACTTCAAAAAGCACGCTAGTGTGCTGATATTTCTTCCACTTGCACTTGATGACGATGCTCCTACATCATATGGGCGTCAAATTTTTTTTAGCAGAGAAATCAGAGTAGGAAACTCTAGCGGATCACTCTGAAACAAAGGATGCCAAATTATTTGGTGTCTTAATTGAGGTATGGTAGGGGAATATTAATTTCTCCGCTTTTGATTTCAACAAATTATTTTTTAATTATTTTCTTAATGCAACCACTCAACCCATGATTATCTCCTAGTTTCACCCACTTGACTAGTCAACTTCTTCTAGTAGCTTCTAGAATAATTGAATTTCTTTGACCTTATAGGGGATTCTATATAACTCATTAGGGTTATCAAACTTCACATGGCCATAACTCTCTAACCGTGAGGGTTTATGTGATGTTCCATGTATCACTAGAAACGACGTGACATATACTATCCATATGAAATAGTTTCTCCTGCAAATTCATTGATCTTCATTACATTATTCCTCAATAAAACTTGTGTTCCCTAAACAGACTGCTAGGATACTCAACCATCTAACCATTTGACCTTTACAAAGCATCTTCCCATGAGGGATTTCACCATAAGGGGACCACTTTGAGAACTTTATCCAAGAGCGTATTCCTGTGAGGGATTTTACCATAAGAGGACCAAATCCTTTATAGTTTATACATTTGGTTCTTCCTATAAACCATAACATGACATCAATGATAAAAATCCCTTTAATATCAACACATCATTATGAAACCACTTGAAATCAACCCTTTGACAACAATTACATCAATGACCATATAACCAATAATCAATATATCAATGATACAAACACATTACTATGACAATACTTGACATAACCCTTTGAAATCAATCCTTTGACATCAACGAAAACATAGTAAAACAACAAGTTCTAATAAAGACACTGGGCAAAGGTCAAGATTGTTGGAAGATTGTTTGTTGTCATTGATGTCAACCCTAGTCATGAGTTTTGGACCGCAAGATTGATGAAGGTATTTGGACATGAAGGAAAATGCACATGCAGATACAACATTGATGGATGGATAGTATACATCATGTTGTTTCTGGTGGTATGTGGCATGTCACGTGGATCCTCATGGTTGAAGAGAAATGATTTTTTGAAGATGACAAAGTGAATTGAAGAAGGAAGTACATGTAGGCCCTGAACATAATTAAAGAAAAGAATTACAAAATAAGAATGTTTCAGGTCGGCCCTAATGTTAAAATAAAGTGACATAAATGGTATAAATTAACATCATTATACATTCATTTGATACAAGTCGAATTTCAGAGGAAATAAGAAGTAAAGAAGGTCAGATTTCAAGGGAGGATGAAGTCTTTTGGTGATGTGTTCTAACGTATGTTATTTTCAGGTCATCTTACTATTTTTTCTATAATTTTTTTTCTAGAATGATTCAGATGGTGAAATCTCTATGGTATTGATAAGACATATCAAGTTACCTTTGGTAAAAATTTTAACTCTTGATTCACTATAATTATGGAGATACACTCTGTGGAAGATAGGGTTTGTGACCAGTCCTGAAGCTAGTCAATTAACATGTGTTATGGGTAAAACAATCATAACTTACTCATAAAGAATAGAAATTAAGTGGGACCACTTCCATTGGAAATATTAAAGACTTTAGTTTCTTTTGTGCAAGTTTTAGAATCAGATGTTAAATATTGAGCATGGGGCATGTTGTACACGTTGGGTCTTCTGAGTAGACCAGAATTGAATAAAGTCACCATTCTTTCTATAACCTCTTTTTGGGGAGGATTCAAGGAGTGAAAATTGGAGGAGTTTTATAGAATACATTGAGTAATATTATCTATAGGATCATAACACTCCAAGAAATGAAGAATTGCAGAAATTGAAGAAGTCTCAGGAAGCATTATCAAGTTCTATGTGATGATTGGTTGATGGTGATGATTTAATGTAAAGTTTTATTATCTCTCATATATTCTTGGGTNCAATTACATCAATGACCATATAACCAATAATCAATATATCAATGATACAAACACATTACTATGACAATACTTGACATAACCCTTTGAAATCAATCCTTTGACATCAACAAAAACATAGTAAAACAACAAGTTCTAATAAAGACACTGGTCAAAGGTCAAGATTGTTGGAAGATTGTTTGTTGTCATTGATGTCAACCCTAGTCATGAGTTTTGGACCGCAAGATTGATGAAGGTATTTGAACATGAAGGAAAATGCACATGCAGATACAACACTGATGGATGGATAGTATACATCATGTTGTTTCTGGTGGTATGTGGCACGTCACGTGGATCCTCATGGTTGAAGAGAAATGATTTTTGAATATGACAAAGTGAATTGAAGAAGGAAGTACATGTAGGCCCTGAACATAATTAAAGAAAAGAATTACAAAATAATAATGTTTCAGGTCGGCCCTAATGTTAAAAGGAAGTGACATAAATGGTATAAATTAGCATCATTATACATTCATTTGATACAAGTCAAATTTCAGAGGAAATAAGAAGTAAAGAAGGCCATATTTCAAGGGAGGATGAAGTCTTTTGGTGATGTGTTCTAAGGTATGTTATTTTCAGGTCATCTTACTATTTTTTCTATAATTCTTTTTCTAGAATGATTCAGATGGTGAAATCGCTATGGTATTGATAAGACATATCAAGGTACCTTTGGTAAAATTTTTAACTCTTGATTCACTATAATTATGGAGATACACTCTGTGGAAGATAGGGTTTGTGACCAGTCTTGAAGCTAGTCAATTAACATGTGTTATGGGTAAAAAAATCATAACTTATCCATAAATAATTGAAATTAAGTGGGACCACTTCCATTGGAAATATTAAAGACTTTAGTTTCTTTTGTGCAAGTTTTAGAATCGGATGTTAAATATTGAGCATGGGGCATGTTGTACACGTTGGGTCTTCTGAGTAGACCAGAATTGAATAAAGTCACCATTCTTTCTATAACCTCTTTTTGGGGAGGATTCAAGCAGTGAAAATTGGAGGAGTTTTAGAGAATACATTGAGTAATATTATCTATAGGATCAGAACACTCCAAGAATTGAAGAATTGCAGAAATTGAAGAAGTCTCAGGAAGCATTATCAAGTTCTATGTGATGATTGGTTGATGGTGATGATTTAATGTAAAGTTTTATTATCTCTCATANGGTATCAAAATTTCTTTCTTGGTCATTGTTATACTTGCAAAAATTTTGGACATAAGCCAATTAATTGCAGAATCAATGAAAGGAACAAATACGCAAGAAACATGAATGGTGTAAACAGAAGATATGGAAATAATCGTGGATTTGTAAACATAAGTTATAATTCATTTTACACGTTGATGGACAAAAATATTCTATTCTACAAATGGAATTATCTTGGTCACAAAGAACGTGATTGTCGATATATGAATGAAGATTTCCCTATGCCAACCATAGTATGGAGAAGGAAAGATATTCAAAACAATGAAGATTGTTGAATATCATTGACCATTGAAGAATGTAAAGAAGAAGATGAATGGTACATAGACAATGGATGTTATTCACACATGACCGGGGATCAAGACAAATTCATCAGCTTGAAGAGAAAGGGTGGCAATGTTGCATTTGGAGATAACTCATCTACCAAAATACTTGGAGAAGGTGTAGTAGAGATTGGAAGAAAAAATGTAAAAGAAAAGAATGTTATATTGGTTGAAGACTTGAATCATAATCTACTCAGTGTTAATGTGTGATCAAGGATACACTCTTACGTTTGATTCCCGAAAATGTAAAATCAGAGAAACTAACTAAGGAATATTGGTTGCAACTGAAACAAGAAGACTGAACAACATATAAATCCTAGACATGAAGAAGAGAGAGAAGACAGAAGCCACACAAAAGCATTCTAAGGAAGAAAATGTTCTCAAGACCAAAAATAAGGATGAAGTATTATTGAGTGCCACATGTTCAAGGGGAGAAACCCCAAAGAAGAGAGTTACATTTTTCCATTAAACTCAGAGGGAGAATCCATAACCTTTGCCAGTAATGTCAAAGGAGCAGAGAAATTTGGATCATGATGATAGGGGGAGCATGAGTGTTGCCATCAATGACAAAGGGGGAGATTGTTGGAAGATTGGTTGTTATCATTGATGTCAACCCTAGTCATAGGTTTTGGACCGCAAAATTGATGAAGGTATTTGGACATGAAGGAAAATGCACATGCAGGTACAACACCCATCGATGGATAGTATACATCATGTTGTTTCTGTTGGTATGTGGCACGTCACATGGATCCTCATGTTTGAGGAGAAATGAATTTTTGAAGATGACAAAGTTAATTGAAAAAGGAAGTACATGTAGGCCTTGAAGATAATTAAAGAAAAGAATTACAAAATAAGAAAGTGTCAGGTCGACCCTAATGTTAAAAGAAAGTGAAATAAATGGTATAAATAAACATCATTAGACATTTATTTGATTCAAGTCGAATTTCAGAGGAAATAAGAAGTAAAGAAGGCCGAATTTCAAGGGAGGATGAAGTCTTTTGGTTATGTGTTCTAAGGTATGTTATTTTCAGGTCATCTTACCATTTTTGCTATAACATTTTTTCTAGAACAATTCAGATGGTGAAATCGCTATGCTACTGAGAAGACATATCAAGGTACCTCTGGTAAAAATTTCAGCTCTTTATTCGCTATAATTATGGAGATACACTCTATGGAAGATAGGGTTTGTGACTAGTCCTGAAGCTAGTCAATAAACAAGTGTTCCAGGTAAAACAGTCATAACATATTCATAAAGAATCCAAATGAAGTGGGACAAATTCCATTGGAAAGAGTACGGAATTTAGTTTCTTTTGTGCGATTTTAAGAATTGGATGTTAAATATTGAGCACAGGGCATGCTGTACAAGTTGGCTCTTCTGAATATACCAGAATTGAATAAAGTCTACCATTCTTTTTATAACCTCTTTTTGAGAAGGATT
>JZKD02S1012056.1:60021-71158 GCA_000966675.3 Picea glauca
GAAGACTTGAATCATAATCTACTCAGTGTTAGTAAAATGTGTGATCAAGGATACACTCTTACGTTTGATTCCCGAAAATGTAAAATCAGAGAAAATAACTTAGTAAGATTGGTTGCAACTGCAACAAGAAGACTGAACAACATATACATCCTAGACATGAAGAAGAGAGAGAAGACATAAGCCACACAAAAGAATTCTAAGGAAGAAAATGTCCTAAAGACCAAAAATAAGGATGAAGTATTATTGAGTGCCACATGTTCAAGGGGAGCAACCCCAAAGAAGAGAGTTACATTTTCCCATTAAACTCAGGGGGAGAAGCCATAACCTTTGCCATTGATGTCAAAGGGGGAGAGAAATTTGGATCATGATGATAGGGGGATCATGAGTGTTTCCATCAATGACAAAGGGGGAGATTGTTGGAAGATTGGTTGTTATCATTGATGTCAACCCTAGTCATAGCTTTTGGACCGCAGGATTGATGAAGGTATTTGGACATGAAGGAAAATGCACATCCAGATACAACACCCATGGATGGATAATATACATCATGTTGTTTCTATTGGTATGTGGCACGTCACATGGATCCTCATGTTTGAGGAGAAATAAATTTTTGAAGATGACAAAGTGAATTGAAAAAGGAAGTACATGTAGGCCTTGAAGATAATTAAAGAAAAGAATTACAAAATAAGAAAGTGTCAGGACGGCCCTAATGTTAAAAGGAAGTGAAATAAATGGTATAAATAAGCATCATTATACATTTATTTGATAGAATTGTAATTTCAGAGGAAATAAGAAGTAAAGAAGGCCGAATTTCAAGGGAGGATGAAGTCTTTTGGTTATGTGTTCTAAGGTATGTTATTTTCAGTTCATCTTACCATTTTTTCTATAACCTTTTTTCTAGAACAATTCATATGGTGAAATCGCTATGGTATTGAGAATACATATCAAGGTACCTCTGGTAAAAATTTCAGCTCTTGATTCGCTATAACTACGGAGATACACTCTATGGAAGATAGGGTTTGTGACTAGTCCTGAAGCTAGTCAATAAACAGGTGTTCCGGGTAAAATAGTCATAACATATTCATAAAGAATCCAAATGAAGTGGGACAACTTCCATTGGAAATAGTACAGACTTTAGTTTCTTTTGTGCGAGTTTTAGAATTGGATGTTAAATATTGAGCACAGGGCATGCTGTACATGTTGGCTCTTCTGAATATACCAGAATTGAATAAAGTCTACCATTCTTTTTATAACCTCTTTTTGAGAAGGATTCAAGGAGTGAAAATTGGAGGAGTTTCAGAGAATAAATTGAGTNAATCTCTTGGCACAACAATAAATTACTACGTTAGATAACCCTTTCCCATAAGGGAAACATCTTGCTCAATTTTCCTCATCCACGAATGTTCCTAGGGGAAATTAGGGAGCCCCCATGATTAATTCTAATAATGGAGATACATACATATACATGATGATATCTGATTATCATATGTAGACTAGGGCTCACAATTGCGAAATACTAGAATCTACTGACAAGGGAAAAGAAGCTTCCAACCCACCGCCTTCTCTTCATATTGAGAATACTATGTGAGAAGCTATGACTCGCATCCCTAAGGGTGCATTTAAGAAGGATTCCCACAACATGAACGCAAGGGATTCTCATAAATACTCCGTCGTGGAGGATATGGAACAAGCTCCTTGTGCGATGTCTACTCTGGAAGTTCTCCAGAGTTTCCCCTCATGGAGAAAACAATTGTTTTCTACCTTGGGTGTTGTCGAGACTACTAACCCGGGAATGAATTTTTTTTACCCTACCAATTATAAACCTCTTCTTCCTCACCACATCACTTTTCAAATAGTAGTGTCTTGTGCCACGAAATCATTGACACAAAAAAATTTTTGCACGGTGGCAGACTAGGTTTCCTTGACTTGCATGATGTCATTGGCATGTTGGAAGGCCATTGGCCAACCTGAGTAGTCTCTACCGCTGACATTGTTAACTACATTTGACGACCATTCTTTTATACCACATGGCATAATTCCCCCCTTCCCCGTGCAGTTGGAGGGAAAATCCATGTGCATCGAGGTAGAAGTAGTTGATGCGTCTATCTAATGCAATATTTTGTTAGAACAGAGTTATAACTACTCTATGACAGTGGTTGTATCCACCATTTTTCGGTTCTCATGTTTTCCTCACGAAGGTTGGATCATAACCATTGATCAATTATCCTTCTCTTGTCTTCAAAATTCATCAGGAGAATATGCGGTCCTAATGATTGACAACCCACAACCAAGTACCATCAACTTAGGTACCGAATTGTTTCCATCTCTAATGGGGAATTTTTATTATCCACCACCTTCAAATGATGTAAATTTTATTTTTGTTGTTCTCGATGAGTGAAAGGTTGTGATATTTCAAGTAGCTTCTTTTCAAACGATTTATTTTAATTACCCGCGGACTTTACCATCCCCGTCATCCTTGATGGAAGGGGTAGGGAATCATGGAATGGTTATGCCCCTCTCCACTGATAAGGTTTCATATAGAATTTTCCAAAAAACCTTGACCAACGCTGATATGGCTCCCCCACAGGAGTTATATACCATTCTCAAGCCTATTTGGGCTCAAGAATCTCTTACTACTCATGATCCTTTAGAATTGGTCTTGCCCTATGACAAGGTGATTTTGGAGGAAATGAATGGGTCAGATAGACCTTGGGAAGATATTCGCCATAGATATTTTTTTTACTCGAGCTGAGGAGAGTAGATAANCTTCCAACCCACCGCCTTCTCTTCATATTGAGAATACTATGTGAGAAGCTATGACTCACATCCCTAAGGGTGCATTTAAGAAGGATTCCCACAACATGAACGCAAGGGATTCTCATAAATACTCCATCGTGGAGGATATGGAACAAGCTCCTTGTGCGATGTCTACTCTGGAAGTTCTCCAGAGTTTCCCCTCATAGAGAAAACAATTGTTTTCTACCTTGGGTGTTGTCGAGACTACTAACCCGGGAATGATTTTTTTTTACCCTACCAATTATAAACCTCTTCTTCCTCACCACATCACTTTTCAAATAGTAGTGTCTTGTGCCACGAAATCATTGACACAAAACATTTTTCGCACGGTGGCAAACTAGGTTTCCTTGACTTGCATGATGTCATTGGCATGTTGGAAGGCCATTGGCCAACCTGAGTAGTCTCTACCGCTGACATTGTTAACTCCATTTGATGACCATTATTTTATACCACATGGCATAATTCCCTCCTTCCCCATGCAGTTGGAGGGAAAATCCATGTGCATCGAGGTAGAAGTAGTTGATGCGTCTATCGAATGCAATATTTTGTTAGGACAGAGTTGTACCTACTCTATGACAGTGGTTGTATCCACCATTTTTTGGTTCTCATGTTTTCCTCATGAAGGTTGGATGATAACCATTGATCAATTATCCTTCTCTTGTCTTCAAAATTCATCAGGAGAATATGCGGTCCTAATGTTTGACAACCCACAACCAAGTACCAACAACTTAGGCACCGAATTGTTTCCATCTCTAATGGGGAATTTTTATTATCCACCACCTTCAAATAATGTAAATTTTATTTTTGTTGTTCTCGATCAGTGAAAGGTTTTGATCTTTCAAGTAGCTTCTTTTCAAACGATTTATTTTAATTACCCGTGGACTTTACCATCCCCTTCATCCTTGATGGAAGGGGTAGGGAATCGTGGAATGGCTATGCCCCTATCCACTGATAAGGTTTCATATAGAATTTTCCAAAAAACCTTGACCAATGCTGATATGGCTCCCCCACAAGAGTTATATACCATTCTCGAGCCTATTTGGGCTCAAGAATCTCTTACTACTCATGATCCTTTAGAATTGGTCTTGCCCTATGACAAGGTGATTTTGGAGGAAATGAATGGGTCATATAGACCTTGGGAAGATATTCACCATAGATATGTTTTTTACCCGAGCCGAGGAGATTAGATAAGGTGATTTACACATGACCATGAATGGATATGCCACTTGTCTTGTTGACCCTATGGCCACGCATAAAATCGATGTTGAGGGAAATGTGGAGATTATAGATGAAATGATTCCAATTGACATCTCTTGAACCTCTTGCATCATTGAAAACATCTTCATCAGAAAAAAATACTCCTCCGAGGAGATTCAAGTATACACTGAATTATTTAAAGAGTTTCGCGATGTTTTTTCTTGGTCTTATGAGGAGATGTCAAGCATTGAACCTCGTATACTTGAACACGAGATTAGGACTTACCTCAATTCTAATCATGTTCTATAGAAGCTTCACCCAGTCAATCCTCGAAAGGAAACAAGTATCAAGGTTGACGTAGAGAAACTAATTAAGGTCAGTTCCATATATCCAGAGAAATTGACTGAATGAGTGTCAAACTCTATTCCTATCAACNACAGGGGAAATCTAAACTTCTTCGGTGATTTGTTTACAACTATACCAATATTACTAAAGGGTTTATGCGTCTCTTGAAAAAATGGGTCCCATTATGTTGGGATGAAGTGGATAAAATCTCCTTCGAATCATTTCAACATGCTCTGATGTATTTCCCTTTTCTTAGTCTAGCAGATTATGGAAAGGATTTCTTGTTGTACTTGGCTATAGCAGAGTCTATTATTGGTATGATCTTGCTTCAATAGGATGACATGCTCAAGGAGCATATTATATACTATCTCAATCAAGTCTTAGTCAGATCGGAACTTAACTACACCCATGTTGGGAAATCGGCTTTGGCAGTTGTCCATGCTTTCCAAAGGTCCCATTGTCACATTATACTGCGCGATACGACCGTCGCAGTTATCGTGAATCCTTTTCAATATGTGTTGACATGGAAATTCATCAACAGGAAGATTATTCGATGGATATTCATCCTTCATGAATTTTACTTGGAATTTGTTTTGGTGATGTCTAACAAGAGTTTGGTCCTTTCCGAATTAATTTCACAACTCCCAGCTGAAAGTGGTAATGAATTTCTTGAAGATTCATTGATCAATGGGAATCTTTTCCTTATTTCATATTCATAACCTTGGTATGGATATATACTTATGTATCTTCATACTTTGAAGTTCCCTTCATATACTTCTCACGATGAGCGTTGATGGATATGCCATCAAGAACGAAACTATCTTATCATTCATGATACTTTTTATCATCAAGGAGTTGATTATGTTCTCTTTCGTTTCTTGACTCATGAAGAGGAAGAATTTGCATTGAATGACTATCACATTGAAGCATGTGACAGTCACTTGTCTAGGTTGGAAAAAACCCATATAATTCTTCATGTTGGATACTTCATGTTGTCATTGATCAAGGATTGTGTAGAGGTAGTCAAGAAGTATTAAGTGTGCGAGATCGTATCTCGGAAGATGCGAGCACAACTTGCACGCATATTTTACGTTATTGTTGTTGGTTCCTTCACTAAGTGGGGGATTTATTTCACTACATGCCACCCATATTCATCTATGGGGCATCGTTATATCATCGTGGTAGTAAAATAATTCACTAAGTGGGTCAAGGCCATGCCAATATTTAGTAATGATAGAGAAACGATTGCACTTTTTGTTTTTAACCAGATTGTAGCCAGGTTTAGTATTCTAAAGGAGATTGTCACAAACCATGGAAGTCACTTCCAAAATAAGATGGTGACTGAGTTAACATCAAAAATTGGGTTTAATAAAGAACATTCTTCACCATACCATCCACAAGAGAATGGTCAAGTGGAGGTTGTCAATAAGTCTCTCAGGACTATTCTCCAATGGACAATCAATTCGGCCAAGTTGAATTGGAATTTGATGTTGTAATTGACACTTTCGGTGTATCAAACCTGAGTCAATAATGCTACCATTTTCTCTCCTTTCCATCTCATTTATGGGATGGAGGCAGAATTTCCCATAGAGTGTCAAATTCCGTCTCTTAAGTGAGCAGTGGAATTACTTCCCGACACAACTCCACTTGAAGAGNCTTGGAATTTGTTTTGGTGATGTCTAAGAAGAGTTTGGTCCTTTCCGAATTAGTTTCACAACTCCCAGCTGAAAGTGGTAATGAATTTCTTAAAGATTCATTGATCAATGGGGATCTTTTCCTTATTGCATATTCATAACCTTGGTATGGATATATACTTGTGTATCTTCATACTTTGAAGTTCCCTTCATCTACTTCTCACGATGAGCATTGATGGATATGCCATCAAGCACAAAACTATCTTATCATCGATGATACTTTTTATCATCAAGGAGTTGATTATTTTCTCTTTCGTTTCTTGAATCATGAAGAGGAAGAATTTGCATTGAATGAATATCACATTGAAGCATGTGATAGTCACTTGTCTAGGTTGGAAAAAACCCATATAATTCTTCACGTTGGATACTTCCTGCTGTCATTGATCAAGGATTGTGTAGAGGCATTCAAGAAGTGTTACGTGTGCGAGATCGTATCTCGGAAGATGCGAGCACAACTTGCACGCATATTTTACGTTATTGTTGTTGGTCCCTTCACTAAGTGGGGGATTTATTTCACTACATACCACCCATATTCATCTATGGGGCATCGTTATATCATCGTGGTAGTAAACTAATTCACTAAGTGGGTCAAGGTCATGCTAAGATTTAGTAATGATAGAGAAACGATTTCACTTTTTGTTTTTAACCAGATTGTAGCCAGGTTTAGTATTCCAAAGGAGATTGTCACAAACCATGGAAGTCACTTCCAAAATAAGATGGTGACTGAGTTAACATCAAAAATTGGGTTTAATAAAGAACATTCATCACCATACCATCCACAAGAGAGTGGTCAAGTGGAGGTTGTCAATAAGTCTCTCAGTACTATTCTCCAACGGACGATCAATTCGGCCAAGTTGAATTGGAATTTGATGTTGTAATCGACACTTTGGGTGTATCAAACCTGAGTCAATAATGCTAGCAATTTCTCTCCTTTCCATCTCATTTATGGGATGGAGGCAGAATTTCCCATAGAGTGTCAAATTCCGTCTCTTAAGTGAGCAGTGGAATTACTTCCCGACACAACTCCACTTGAAGAGCATCTCCTATACGTCGAGCAACTCAATGAACAATGCATATATGCTTCCTTGGTCAACGAGGCTCACAAACAACATTTCAAGTGTCAATATGATCGGTCGTTCCACACTATATTTTTCTTCAAAAGCGATACTGTCTTATTCTATGACAAAGATAAAGATCCATTGGGGGCAGGAAAATTGAAACCCATGTGGTTTAGATCGTTCATTATTAAGAAAGTCTTAGAAAAAGGTGTTTATCAATTGGTTGACTTCGAAGGTAATGCTTTTTCTTTGCCTAGAAATGGGTTCTACCTTAATAAATATTATTCTTAGGTCGGTAACCTCAATGTGACTTGTATATAATGTATAGTTCTATTTATACATTTTTGTGTATTTTTGTCTTATGGACGTGTAGTTTATTATTCTTTTTCACTGTGGAAGATGTAAAGTAAATATGAGGTTTATGTTGGGTTCGCGAATGGTGCTAACCGTCACACTCGTAGGATTTCTTCCGCAGCTTGGGTGATCAGTTAGTGTCTTCTGGAGTTGTTTGTCTAGGTGAAGCAACCAATAAAATTTCTGAGTATAGTGTTATAATATAATTACTATGAGATGCATTGTCACATGGTATTTCTAACCTTCGGGTTCATTTATATGCTCAAATAGTTCTGTCTCAATTAAATGAGGTATACTGTGTTTAAGATCACGCCCTTCACCAATGATTTCGTAGGGTACGTCTCTTAGAATGCTATTTTGATTATATTACTTGTATTCATGTTCCAAGGAGATATAAACAACTAACTAATGCATTGTCTAATCATGTATTAGATTGGCATATTGCACACACATAAAAGTAAAATCACACACATACACACATGTAAATATATTTGTACAAATATGATTACTCCATAAAAAAAAAAGATGTATATATATAATATGTCCAAAATAATGTCATAAGTACAAAACATGGGACAAAAAGCCTCAAATAGAGCCAATATACATCATTGGGATCAAGCCTTTCTACACTCCTTCTTAGGGGGAACATTCTTATCAAGTTCCCTCTGGAAATTGATCCCTGCGTAGGGGTAGTCTTCAGTCATAGGGATTTGACGAGCTCACCAGTCCAAAAACTTGTCGTCGAATGCCTCTTTCACTCACCCTGCTCCTTGTCGAGGAATCAATGCATCCCATATTCATATTGGAGGAAAGGAGGAAATATCTCCTCTTACTATCTCCCTATGTGTTGAGGCTTGATGCACTCTCAAAAACGAATGTGCACGATACAATCCCAAAGACGAATTCTTTGTTCATTCTTCTCCTTCAGTCGGTTAGTTGTTTCTTCATACAAGTGAGAATCGTGGTGCTCTAGTTAAATATAGTGACCTATAAACATGGAGTTTCACAATGCATATGTGAATGTGAGGCCTGGTGAAGTGTTGCAGATGTTGTAATNTGATTCTCCCTGGTTTTGGTTTATCTCTTTTTCAAGCCTCTAAGATTATTTACGAAAAAGGAAAACCCTTGGAGTCCATAGTTAATCTATTTTCAAAATCCCTAAATATGAAAAGATCATCGAGTCACCTTGTTCCTTTAACACTCATTAATTGGTTAAGAAGGAATATCTATTTCGCATAAGGTTAACCCTTTTTCCGGCCATTAGATTACCTAGGAAAAAGGTACGCATCGGGAGACATGTATCGCTGAGAGAGTTCTCATAAGTTATGATTTATACTTTTTTGGTACCAGGAGATTAAATTACGAAAAAGGATGTGAGTCCATAGTTAAGTTATTTTCAAACTCCTTAAAATTGAAAAAATAGTCGAGTGATCTTGTCTCATTCACACTTGTTAAAATGGTTTTGAAGAGACGTCCTTTTGGTATAAGTTTAACCCTTTTTTCGACCGATTGGACTAATTAAAAAAAATGAATAATTTGGCCCTAGTGACCGGAAGAGTTCTCCTTCATATTATTTTATTCTTTTTTGGGCCCTGGAGGCTAAGCTTACAAAAAAGATCACTCTGAAGTCTTCTTTTAGTGTTTTTCAGGCTCTCTAAAAATGAAAAACCACCAAGCTTACCTTCTCTAGGCTTGTAAAACTTTACATGAAAGGAGTCTTGTTGTTTCATGTTGTAATTGCATGGAATTTCTCATCCTTAAATATTTGGACTAATGTGGGATTCATTTTTTTATTACTAAACCTTTAGAGCATTCCTTAGGTGTAAGCCTTGTAGCATTTTTTCCATTGCGATCTGACACCTTGACCCATGGAGGAATTTTTCTCGAGTGTCCTTATCCTGCACATGTCTCCTTGCACTGAGCATCAATATGTTCCATGCACTTGGAACTAGTTTTATTTCTCGCAAAACTCAATCCTCCTTTGTAACATAGCATTATTTTATTCTTTTTCTAGATCGTTAAATACATGAAAAAGACAAAAAGATAAAATACTCCAAAAAGAGGGGACGGGATATACATTCTCTTTTATCAGTAGCAAGATATTCTCCCTTGGACAAAGAACATCCTTCTATTTGTTCTGCAAGCATTGGGATCTAGTATGACCTTAAGAAGTTGTTCTCGTTACATAGACTTGTTTCCTCCTCCATTTAGTTACTCTTCCAAACATATGGAGAGCTTGTGGTGCCTCCTGTGTCAGAGAATTATGTCAATTATATGTTTCCTGAGTCTCATCATTTTGGTCGTGATTTTTTCGAAGGGAATTTTTTCCAAATTGATTCGGCCATTATACATTTAGTCTCTTGACATTCACGAGTCGACCATCCTGAGAGTCCAATCAAGTTCACATTCATAATTAATGAATTTTTGTTCCTAATGATCGAGGTCCTCCATTCTTTCCACAACGACATGTCAAAGATCTCATAGTAGTGAGTCTTACACTCCTATTGTAATCCTACCTGAGTTTTGAATATATTTAATTTGTTTCTTGATATATGAAGTTATCATCTCCAGCGAGATGCATTAATGCCTCCTAGATGTTTCTATGACATTGTATATCTTATAATGATTTTGAGATGAAGATCCCCTGTGTATTGTTCGTGGCTACACTTTATATTGGCAAACACATTAGTCATTTAGCCATGATTACTATATATATGGCATGGATCTACAATGTACTTGATTGGTANATACTTTTTAGGGATTAGGAGATTAAATTACGAAAAAGGATGTGAGTCCATAGTTAAGTTATTTTCAAACTCCTTAAAATTGAAAAAATAGTCGAGTGATCTTGTCTCAGTCACACTTGTTAAAATGGTTTTGAAGAGACGTCCTTTTGGTATAAGTTTAACCCTTTTTTGAACCGATTGGACTAATTAAAAAAAATGAATAATTTGGCCCTAGTGACCAGAAGAGTTCTCCTTCATATTATTTTATTCTTTTTTGGGCCCTGGAGGCTAAGCTTACAAAAAAGATCACTCTGAAGTCTTCTTTTAGTGTTTTTCAGGCTCTCTAAAAATGAAAAACCACCAAGCTTACCTTCTCTAGGCTTGTAAAACTTTACATGAAAGGAGTCTTGTTGTTTCATGTTGTAATTGCATGGAATTTCTCATCCTTAAATATTTGGACTAATGTGGGATTCATTTTTTTATTACTAAACCTTTAGAGCATTCCTTAGGTGTAAGCCTTGTAGCATTTTTTCCATTGTGATCTGACACCTTGACCCATGGAGGAATTTTTCTCGAGTGTCCTTATCCTGCACATGTCTCCTTGCACTGAGCATCAATATGTTCCATGCACTTGGAACTAGTTTTCTTTCTCGCAACACTCAATCCTCCTTTGTAACATAGCATTATTTTATTCTTTTTCTAGCTCGTTAAATACATGAAAAAGACAAAAAAAAAAAATATTCCAAAAGGAGGGGACGGAATATACATTCTCTTTTATCGGTAGCAAGATATTCTCCCTTGGACAAAGAACATCCTTTTGTTTGTTCTGCAAGCATTCAGATCTAGTATGAACTTAAGAAGTTGTTCTCGTTACATAGACTTGTTTCCTCCTCCATTTAGTTACTCTTCCAAACATATGGAGAGCTTGTGGTGCCTCATGTGTCAGAGAATTATGTCAATTATATGC
>JZKD02S1012056.1:83627-95445 GCA_000966675.3 Picea glauca
TGATGCCCTCGAACATCAACCCTTTGCGGGGAAACACTACCTATTCAATTGTATATTTTCTACATCCCTAACCATAGACCAATAGGCCAGTCATGACACCAAAATAAATGTTCATGCTCTGGTACTATTCTGTGACAACCACAACCTTAATCTACTAGGCTATGCCACACAAAGACACTTGTGGAAACATCATACACATACATATAAACATAGAAATAAAAATTATCATATACCTATATATAAACACATACAAACGACATATTCTAATAATATGCACATTAATGTGGAAATAATAGTAAGACTACACATACATCATATAAAATATATCCAGGCATTACTCATCAATTATATCACATGTAAAATTACACATGTAAATGAACATAGAAGTGAGACTTATATTTTAATAGAATACCACCAACTGTGTGCAGACCTTCCACGAACCTCCCAGCCATAGACCATGCTTCTCATCACTCTCAGCATTGGGTCACCCCCGAGCTAGGACTAAACTCCACTAGGCAAGGGATTCCTATGCTAGGAAAGGTCGACAAGGAAGTCACACAGTTCAATAGGATGGAATTCCTCAAAGGAGCCACTTAGGCCCACAAATCATAGAATCTCATTCCCCGCATGCTTGTTCCATCTGAGGAGTGTACACCTTCACTGTCACACAATCCATCGGTTGCTACACATCTCTTTTCATTTCTTAAAAAATATTTCAGATCAGGAATTCTCAGAGCTCTGTAGCTGCTACTGGACTTCCTCAAGGAGATATTACTTCCTCAACACACTCGTCTCACCTGGAGATAGTTTCTCACAGGCATGACAACTTGCTTATTCTATCTAGCTCCTAAGTCTAGAGGGTAACCATAGGAACACAATTGGGTATGGGATATGTTAATGACATCAAGCCACATATCTCCATAGAATACGTGAGTATAAACAACAAATGAGAAAGGTATGATCTGGCTCAGGCACTATGCAATCATGCCCTGCTTTACAAGAAAAAATAGTTAGCTTCATAACATGGTTTGTCGGTTTCCCCCCGAGGTTGCAGAGGTAAAAAATGGAGGAAAATTTGGTTGCGTCAAGGCTCTCTCTGTTTACTTGTGTGCAAGCATGGAGAGTCTTCCCACCATGGAAAGGGAATCCCAATGAATTGACTTTCCCACCTAAAACTACATGCGCCTAGGTTGTCACATGTCTTCCTGAAGCAGCATGAGTTCCACTTAACATCCGTTCCCTTCCCATATGAACCTAGGACAACATAGTTATTTCCAAACCTTATCCTATATGAAATAATAATATAATATTATTCCCTTAGAGGTAATCCCTCTAACTTATCCCCTTTTCCTAAAATTTTAGCCCCTTCTCTTTCCCTACCTAGTGGAGCTTAGTCCCCCATAACTCTTTCTTCATGGTTGGTCTACACACAAAAATGAAATTATATTAATAATCTGAGTATTTACATATGCAAAATCAGGCTTAATGGCCTTAGAATCTAGGCTCTCCAGCCTAATAATCACATAGTCCTTCTAGCTTATTATAAATCGTCTCACCAGCCTATAAAACATGTTTACAATTCATTATTATGACTAGGGTTCTACCTGTGGATATTATAATCCACTCCCCTTATTTTTGTGTTTTCCTCAGTGCAACTTGTTTATACATATACAGTTCAAAAATTCTTCAAAAAGCTCCAAGCTTTACCTATTGGAAGCATGTTATCCACCTGGTGCTCTACTTTCAAGCACCAATTATGGTGTTCATACTGCAGTTGAAATTCGATTGTTCTATTCCATAGAGTTGCTTTAGGAAATCATTTAGCTCATTGTTCCTTATTACATGCTTCAATTAAACCTCCTTGAAATCACTGACTGGATGTAGATCCAAGATGTTCCACCCAACCTTAGATCTCACTGTTGAGAAACTCTCAAGAGGGACTATATCTCCACAGACATAAACACTCTGCTCATACACCTATTCATTTGGAAGGAACATTAGAACACACATGCAATATATATACCGATAATTCTAATAACATTATAACCTATATACAATATACACAACATACAATGAATGGAGAATTGATACTTATATTTTGATTGAGAAGACCTTCTACCCATGAGCAAGGATATGAATCCATCATGGAAATGGATTCCCAATATAGCCACAATTCACAATCCATATCAACATGGTCTAGGCCAAGGTACCAAGCCTCAATAGCAGTCCAACCAACGGTCTCCCATTCCCCACATGCTTGCACAACCTAAGGTAGTATGCACCTTTCTTCTAGTGCTCTAGCGCAAACCGAACAAGAAGTCTCAGAGCATCGTGGCTCCAGGAGTTCCAACTGCTCTCAGAGGTCTCTAGGTACCCTCCAAGCCTCAAACCAAGGAACTTATCCCCACATTTCTCCCTCCAGGGATTGATCCTTCTCTAAGGAAACCCAAGGAGAAGTGTACACACACCCATATCCACTAGGGATCCACAGGGTAAGATCTATTTTCTCGAATCAAGATCTTCCATGAGCTACTCTTTGTAGTCAACATTCCAACTTTAATCAATATCATCTCATCTGCATCACCCACATGCAGTTATCATCAGAGAACATAAAAGAATTAATTTAGGAACTCAAACTTAGTTAAAAAAAAGGAATTCAACTTTTCACCAAAACATGAGAATCTATTTCATAATTCTTCTTTCTTATTTCCATATCAGGAGTGTGGCCTTCTTGGTGGTTTTCCACAAGAACCAAACTACATACCATTTTTCCTGCAATGCTTCCTCTTCCATACAACCAACAATTGTCAGTATTTCCTATACATCATAATTCAATTATAATATGTACAAAACCATATGCAGTGATCTTATAATTTCCTGCACATAGAAATTCAATCATAATTACCAAACAATTTTAAAAAATAGAATGACTCATCATTCTAAGCATATGCATGTTCATAATTAATATATGTAAGTTCACTACTTCTTTTTTTGAACAAGAAAATTTCGGTAGTCAATATTCATGTGACTACTTGACTTGCAACTTTCCTGTTGCAATGTCTAACATCTTCTAAAATGTTCTCAACTTCATGAGTTAACAACATTTTAGTTGTTAGTAACAATTATTTCCATGAAATAATATATATGCATGTACTTACAAAACACATTCAACAATTGCATGTAGTATACAATTCTATCACTTACTATGCATGAGTGCAATTATCAATGCATACTTATTCAACACACCTTGCATTGAATTACATAATACTCTTTATCCGAGTCATCTATCTCACCATCCATAAGTTGGAATTATGGCCAATGTGTTGACACATTCTCC
This sequence comes from Picea glauca, assembly GCA_000966675.3. Taxonomy (NCBI): domain Eukaryota; kingdom Viridiplantae; phylum Streptophyta; class Pinopsida; order Pinales; family Pinaceae; genus Picea; species Picea glauca. Next base: position 86,965 of record JZKD02S1012056.1, read on the forward strand.
ACAAAATTCCTATTGTCTTCGCGATTAATTGGATGTCTTCCTTTTCGACCTGAACACTACACCAAGAATATAATCATGTGGTGTTCATTAGTGTTAGCAAAAAGGTTGCAGTCCAAGTTTTATTTAAAGGTAGGAATATTTTGGTACCTTTGTGATTCATAACCTTTCCATATCCATAATTTTTCATATCCAACCATGTCCTAGTCTCATGCATGACTAGATTTACTGGCATTCATTCCTATAACAAGTTCTTATCTTTTATTTCTTTGGTTATCACCCCATAACCAAATCAACATGAAATTCTACTATGTTAGCGTGTGGATTCAAAAAGATAAGAACTTTGAATTAGTATGGGCCTGCAACCTTTACCATATCCAGTGGTATGCATTCAAATAATATAATCATGTGATTTTATAAAATAACTCTGGATGAGGAAATTCTTACCTAAATTCCCTTCAACAATTATGCAATAAGAGTAATAAAAACTCATACCTACATAACTGTAATTAATAAATTTGATGCTACATGAATGGCTGATGGAAATAGAATATTTTCATGCCTCTCTTTGTCAGTTTTATGACCAACCCTTCAACTTTATGTTGTTTCCTTTCCTGTGAAGAAACATCATTAGAAACACTTTCAAACATGCAAGAATTCTCTTTCTGCATAGGGTTATTAAACCAACCCTAATTCAATTGTTGCTACCCAAATTTGAATAACTTATTTCTCCTTGTATCATATTTCTTGTTGATCTCAGAAGTATTCAATTCTTCCTGGATTCTTGAATCTTCTTTTTCTCTCATTGTAGTCACTTGACATGATTAGTTCTGACCTAGAAACTTTCTAACCAACCACTGTTGGTTGCCTTCAGATTTCCAATCACAAACTAAGCTGATATTAACCTTCAACTTTCATTAATTTCCTAGATCCAACTATTTCAGCTCAATTAATTTTCTCTTGGCTCTTGTATCCAACTGTATCAGCCAAGATTTCCCATGCTTTCTTCTTGGAAATTGCAATCTTTCCACTACCATCAAATCGATATAGCTATGACTAGCTCATGAATCAACTACAAATAGTAAATGCATGGTTATTGATCATACCTTCTACTTCAATCATGTGTGATTGAAAGTCTTCTTGTTCTTTTTCCAGGCTCATAGGTCCTTCATACATTTTTTATGTAAACCTCCTCTTCCTCTCGGGCTACACAACCTCCTGGCCTATGATCAATCAATTTGATGGAGTCGAATTGTCTCTCAGGCTCCTGCTGAGCCCCAAAACCTTATCTGTGGGATTCTATTTCCTTCCTTTTGCTCGAGATAGCGAATGAGGATCTTTTCAAAACCCACAGAATCCTTTAAGGGACTCTGTGCCAAGTTAGTGGCCAATATGATTATACCCTAGGTACTTCGGGACTTCTCACTCTACCTGGTGCAGGTCCAAACACACTTCACCTTTCAAGCGCTTCTCTAAGCTTCACGCACTTCAAAAATAAGATTTCATGCCCTAGCCCTTTTTCCTTCAGTGATGATAACATATGACCGTAGATATGACCAGGCCCAAAACCAACATACTCTTACTCTGTTCTTCAGAGTTTGTCACTTTGGGTTTTTTCAACTCACCACAATGCCAATTTACCAAACTTTGACCTTGCAAAGTTTTCCAATGACGTGAGAGGGATCATTGGTCCCCTCTCTATATCCAAATCAACGACCAAAAATAGCTTCAGGACTCCATGCTTCAGTGTTTCCAAATCCCTCAATGCCACAAACCTCCGTAGTGTGTGTCCCCGACTGTCAAGAGTCACGGTGAAATCCGACACTTTGGCCTTCGAGAGTTTTCAACCAATGCGACCCCACTTTCTTTCAAAGTGGATATCCTTCGAAGTGAAGGAAATGATGACACTTGTCCTTAGCTAATGGACGATCATATGAACTCTAGCTCTCTGACCTTTGGGAGTTCTTTCTCCATTCAAATCCATTTTCCTCTGGAGCATTCTTGCTCCAGAGTGAAGGATCTGGTGACACTTGTCCCTGCAGGATCAACGACCTAGATCTGCTTCGACCGTCGATGAATTTGGAAGTTCTCCACCCTTTTGCATTGGGTTCCTCCGAAATGCAGGAACTTCCGCCATGTGATTCCAAATGTCAGACGAATAATATCTTCTCCACTACTCTGGGCTTCAAGTATTTCTGACGTACGACACTTCAAATCCCCAAGAGTTAATGATCAACTATCATGTGTCCTCCTGCACCAAAGACTAGGATTTAATTCTATTCTTTGATCCTTCGGAAGTTTTGCAAACTCCTCGATTGAAATCTCTCGGACTGTTGTTTATCTGATTTTAACGATCTGTTGACACGTACTTCCTGGCGCCAATGACCAGTATCTACTTTGGCCTTTGGATCTTCGACGATTTCACTCTCATGTGCACTCGATCTCTAAATGAGATAATTTTATGAAGTCTGAAGGACTTCGAGAATTAACCTTAATGATACTTACCTGAATCCAAGGACTCTCTACTATTTGTTCTCAGATCCAACGATGAGGATGTGTCTTCCTCCTTTGCATGCTCCTCCTTGTATAGACGTAGATCTTTGACAATCTATATCAAATCTCACAACTAATATAACGAATGTAGTAGCTCTTGCCTCCTGAGATTTGTTACTTATTTCCGATGAAGGAACTTTCATTTCTTTCAAATGATGAACTGCCAAGCACGCTGAGTGGGGTGGATCTATGGTCCATGTCTCCTCAACAACTGAATACTAATATTTACTATGGATTTCCATCTTCATGATTTCCAAACTATCCATCCCCCCAATCCTTCCAAAGTGCCAAGTCTTCAGAGTGTTGCATCTGTTGCCAAGTGTCATTTCCCGATCAACAGTTGAGATTAACTTCGACCTTCCGAGTTTTGGGCTTCAAGGCTCTAGCACTTCGGAGCTTTGGGGTTCCAAGACTTTGGAGCTTCGAGGTTTCGGGACTTCGGAGATTTTCACATATGCACACCCCAAAAATATTGAACTGCGATTCTACAAATACTTTCTCACCACCAGGTCATTGGACTTCAGGGATTTCTTTCTCTCACTAAATATTGAACCATTTATTTCGTAGTTTCAAGTCTTTGGACTTCAGGATTTTTTTCCATGTTTCCTCTGCGACCATCAGGGGCCCCACTAACCATGCTCAAGAAAGTGCCATATAGCAAAATACTAGAAGCGGACACGTGGCCCATTATGACAGGTGACACTTGTCAAGTTCTAACTGGTGTTTCTATCTTCCAATGGTTCTTAATTAACTGACATGTGGCATAGATCGCATATGTCCATGTCATCCCTGGTGATGTCAGCAGGTCAGGTCACTTTGGGACTTCGGGCTTTGAAAGATTTTACGCTTTCATTCCTCAAATCTCTCGAAATCTAAACTTCCAAACTACTTTATCTTATGTGGTCCACATGGTACAACTATGAACAATTAAGTTGGTCGAACATGGAATGTCTAGGAAAGGTCCACGTCACCACTAAAGATGTCATCATGCCATGCCACTTCTTTTCTTCAGCATTATAACTTCGAGCTTCGAGGCTTTGGAAGATTCCACACTAGGACATTTCAATTCTCCCAAACATCGAACTCCTGAACCAGTTGATCTTCTAACGTGCAACTCCATTCGACGAACGGTCCAGATTAACTCTGGACTTCAAAACTTCAAGACTTCCCGCCTCTAAACACTTTGTTTCTTCTGAATGTCGAATTCCCGAATGATCCAATCTTATGAATTGTGTCCCTATTGATGAATGGTCTAGATTAACTCTGGAATTCAGGGCTTTGGAAGTTTTTATACTCTAGCACACTCCATTTCTCTTGAAGTGCCAAAATTATGAACTACTTTGAGATATATGGCTCACAATCATCCATGTACATATTTGACGGCTGAGATCTGTATTTCATCATTGTGCCTTACCTTCTTACTATTGTCTTGATCTGACGAATCTGATCTATCTTCGTCCAAAACCAACAATCAAGCACTTATCCCCGAATCTACGGTGTAGATCCACTTCAGGACTTTGGAGCTTCAGGCGTCAACCCATTCAACTGTATCACACATAAACTTCTCTGAAGTCATGAAGTCCAAAGTACTTACGGGTTAATACTCATGCACCTTTCTCGAGATCTTACAATTGTGAAGGATCCTCCTTCTACCGAATAGATCCTACAACCCAATTTCAAACCTCGTGGCCCAACAGAATGGTGGTTGTGGTTTATTTCTTTGTTTCCATTCCTTAAACTGTTATACCTCTTGAGATTCTAAACACAGTCCAAGTGTTCTCTTGGAACCTAGGGACGCTCTGAGGTTCATAATTTGTCCCTCTTGACAACAATTCACTCTAAAACCTTTGCTTCACTAACAAATAACATGGCCCATCCAAGATCAGTGTGGAAACCATGGCTCTGATACCATTTTGTAACGTCGCCAACCACCAACAGACTGGGCAACATAACTTCGTAAACATAATTTTCACTATGATACCATTTTGTGACATCCCCGACCATCAAACCTCCGCTAGGAAATGCTACCTATTCAATAGTATCTTTGCTACATCCCCGACCATAGACCAACAAGCCAACCATGCCACCAAAAGAAACTTTCATGCTTTGATACCATTCTGTGATAGCCACAACCTTAATCTACTGGGCTATGCCACACATACATACTTGTGGAAACATCATACACATCCATATAGATATAGAAATGAAAATTATCATATACCTATATATAAACACATACATACGACATATTATAATAATACACATATTAATGCATAAATAATAGTAATCCTACACATACAACATATACAATATATCCAGACATTACTCATCAATTATATTACATGCACAATTACACAACATGTAAATGAACATAGAAGTGGCACTTATATTTTAATAGAAGACCACCAACTATGTGCATACCTTCCATGAACCTCCCAACCATAGACCATGCTACTCATCACTCTTAGGAGTGGGTCACCCGCGAGCTGCGACTAAACTCCGCTAGGAAAGGGATTCCTAAGCTAGGCAAGGTCAATATGGAAGTCGCACAGTTCAATAGGAAGGAATTCCTCCAAGGATCCATTTACTCCCACAACTCACATACTCTCATCCCCCACATGCCTATTCCACCCCAGGAGTGTACACCTTCATTGTCACATAGTCCATCGGCTGCTACATCTCCCTTTTCAAGGCTTCAACAATAGCTTGGATAAGGAATTCTCAAATCTTTGTAGCTGCTATTGGAATTCCTCTAGGAGAGCTCACTTCCTCAACACACTCTTCTCACCTGGAGAGAGTTGCTCACAGGCCTGACAACCTTCTTCTTCTATCCAGCTCCTAAGTCCAGAGGGTAACCACAAAAAAAAAAATCGTGTATGGGCTCTGGTAATGACATCAAGCCACACTAGTCCAGAGAAGAGGCATGTAGAAACAAAAAATGTCTAAGGTGTGATCTGGCTCAGGAACTACGCATTCATGCCCTGCTTCATAGGAAAAATAATTAGCTTCATAACATGGTGTGCCAATTTCCCCCCAAGGTTGCAGAGGTCAACAATGGAGGAAAATTTGGCTGTGTGAAGGCTCTCTCCATCTGCTTGTGTGTAAGCATGGGGATTCTTCCCACCATGGCGAGGGAATCCCAATGAAATGACTTTCCCACCTAAAAATGCATGTGTCGAGGTTGACACATGTCTTCCTGAAGCAGCATGAGCTCCAGTAAACATTCGTTCCGTTCCCATAAGAACCTAGGAAAACATAGGTTATGTCCAAAACTTAGCCTCTAGGAAATAATAATATAATATTATTCCCTTAGAGGTAATGCCTCTATCTTAGCCCGTTCTCATAGACTCTTAGCCCCTTCCCTTTCCCTACCTAGTGGACCTTAGTCCCCCATAACTCTTTCTTCATGGTCGGTCTACACGTAACGATGTAATTGTATTAATGATGTGAGTATTTACATATACACAATCAGGCTCAATGGCCTTAGCATACAGACTATCTGGCCTAATAAACACATAATCCTTCTATCTTATTATAACTCATTTCAATAGCCTATCAAACATGTTTACAATTCATTATTTCAACTGGGTTCTACCTGGGGATATTATAGGTGGAGTGCTCGGTTGTACAACTTGGTCCAAGTAAACCTCTACTATGGAAACCTCGATGGATGGAATAGATGGAAATGGTGGTGGGGGTGGGTGGCATATAGGTTCATCCATTGTGGATGGATGCGATGTAATAGATGGTGCAAATGGGTGGACTATGGGTGCAACCACAGAGGATGCATGGAATAATAAATATGATGGGGGTGGACAATGATGAACCCCCATAGACTATAAAGTCATGGATTAATCCTCCGCCTAGAGTAAGGTAACTCAGAATATGAGGGAAGGTTCCTAGGGAGAGGACTAGTACTAAAACTAGCAAAAATATCAGTAGCATGCATATATATTAAAAGTATTGAACTATTAGTACAAAATAGTAAAATTCAACAACATAAATACAACAAATTTGATATATAAACGATATTTAACTCTACACATGATACCTATGATGGAGGTGACTTGTCCAACCTAGGTGGACATTTCTTGATTTCGCTTGGTCCCACATCTTGTAGAAACACACGAACATTAAAAATTAGAGGATGCCATAAAATAAAGAAATCAAAATGGTGAATTTATCAAACACAACACATACTACCTATGTATGGTGTAGACCATTTGAGAAGTTTTCCTCTACTAATGCATCAATGGGGAGATAAAGATTGATGCATCCTGGTGTGTAAAGGTTCTACTACATGAGCGTAGCAACTACAAAACAACATAAAATAAAAAATATATATAAATACATAGAATACTATATAAATATATAACGATGAAAAACATATAGAGGGTTAATATACTAACCTCCTCAATGAAGCTTCACTATCCACTAGCCTTAATAGGCCCATAGATAGTCTTCTTGCAACTCGAGCATCAGTGAGGTTCACATGGACGACTGTTATGTGCATGTGCCCTCTCCTCACTGAATTCTATTGTATGGGGTGAATCTCCAATCCCTCTATCAATGACACTGGCAGGCACCTCCTGCTGAGATAGTGCAACAAAGTTGTCATGTTGTACTAGGCTTTTAGTCAATGATGATATAGTGACTTGTACCTGCTACAAGTTATCTACAACAGAAGGATGCTAGGCAATGGGGTCAGGACTTTTCTTGGGGGGACGAGGACCTAACATAGGATCATTCCTACCATGCTCTCGGTCTTGTTCAGACCCTCGAACCACCCCATGGAAGTCACTTATGTCGAAGTACTTGACATGTTCACCCAAAATAAATTCAACCCATAATTTTCACAAAAAAAAATAAAGGCACATCCCTCTTATTCCAGGGAGGTTTATCAAATACCATGTACCACATATCCATCCAATTTTCACTAATTTATGGGTGGACGCACAATTGAATGCAAATACGTTTCTTGGTCACGAGTTGTTGTTGATATCGAGGATCGATAAAAATAGACATCAGTTGTTGTTTCGATATACAAAAGTCTCCAAATTTCTTCTATCCTATCCACTCTTGCAATACTCAAATAGTCTTTCCTTATATTCTGGTTCTCTCCTTCCCCTTAATTGATTTACAAGTGTTTTTAATGTGTCCAACCCCTCATAAATTTGGGTGGTTGTGGTGGGTTGGGGTTTTCCTCACCTTGGTCTGGTCATTTACATTATCTATGGGTTACATTTTATAATATATGTCACAAATTAATAAGACATGGCATGTAAATTAGGTCATTTTTTTTTAATTAAAATAGAAAATTACAAAACAAATCAATAGATATTTTAAGAAATAGAAAAAACCATAAAATAATCTCATTTCTTGTAAATTCTTTATAGTTATTTTTAAAGGGGAAATGATAAGCAATGTAAGAGGTGTCTCTCTTAATTTTATAAAGGATATTTCTCTATAAGATTACAAATTTATATAGTTTAGATTTTTTTAGAATATATTAAATTAATTGAATAAAAATAAAAATTGCTAAATTGAAAGGAGAAGAAGAGAAATAAAGCATATCTAACTTGAATAGGACATGGTAAGAAGATCTTGAAAGAGGTCATCCTCTTTATTTGCTCAATGAAAGTAAAACCACAAGCATAATGAGTGCAAATGGGCACAAACCGTGCCCTCCCCATTAAAAATGCTATATGAGAGGAAAGTACGAGTATTCTTCTTAAAAACGTTCAAGCTTTCTTGAAACACACAAGTATTCTTAAAAACATACACACGTTCTTACCAATGAACCTACCTGACAAGATGAGTGGAGTGAGGTTGGGGCTTTGTCAAACGTATAGCTTCAAAAACAGTAAGCTCATTCGTGATAACATGCACTGTCCCCTCTACTAATCATTAACCCTTTTACCACTTTTTTTT
>JZKD02S1012056.1:137790-148545 GCA_000966675.3 Picea glauca
ATCTCGAAAAACCTTCATTTAGGCCCTCACAATGGCCCTGGAAGTTAAAACCTACTAAAAATAGTAAATTGCCAAAATTGTCAGAAAACTGTTTTGAGCCAGTCAGAAAAGGTGGGTGGCCACCGATATCCACCTGGATCAAATGTGTTGACACAGTCTCCACAAAATTCCTATTGTCTTCCCAGTTAATTGGGTGTCTTCCTTTTTTTACCCAAACACTACACCAAGAATATAATTATGTGGTGTTCATTAGTGTTAGCAAAAAAGTTGCAATCCAAGTTTTATTTAAAGGTAGGAATATTTTGGTACCTTTGTGATTCATAACCTTTCAATATCCATAATTTTTCATATCCAACCATGTCCTGGTCTCATACATGACTAGATTTACTGACATTCATTCCTATAACAGGTTCTTATCCTTTATTTCTTTGGTTATTACCCCATAAACAAATCAGCATGAAATTCTACCACATCAGCGTGTGGATTCAAAAAGATAATAACTTTAAATTAGTATGATCATGTAGCCTTTACCACATCCAGTGGTATGCATTAAAATACTATAATCATGTGATTTTATAAAATAACTCTCGATGAGGAAATTCTTACCTAAATTCCCATCAACAATTATGCAATAAGAATAATAAAAACTCATACCTGCATGGTTGTCATTAATAAATTTGATGCTACATGAATGGATGATGGAAATAGAATATTTCCATGCCTCTCTTTGTCAGTTTTATGACCAACCCTTCAAATTTATGTTGTTTCCTTTCCTATGAAGCAACATCATTAGCAACACTTGCAAACATGCAAGAATTCTCTTTCTGCGTAGGGTTTTTAAACCATCCCTAATTCAATTGTTGCTACCCCAATTCCAATAACTTATTTCTCCCTGTATCATATTTCTTGTTGATCTCAGAAGTATTCAATTCTTCCTGGATTCTTGAATCTTCTTTCTCTCTCATTGTAGTCACTTGACATGATTAGTTATGACCTGGGAACTTTCTAGCCAACCACTATTGGTTGCCTTCAGATTTCCAATCAAAATCTACGTTGATATTAACCTTCAAATTTCATTAATTCCCTTGATCCAACTATTCCACCTCAATTTATTTTCTCTTGGCTCTTGTATCCAACTTTACCAGCCAAGATTTCCCATGATTTCTTCTTGGAAATTGCAATCTTTCCACTACCTACAAATCGATATGGCTATGACTAGCTCCTAAATCAACTACAAATAGTAAATGCATGGTTATTAATCATACCTTCTACTTCAATCATGTGTGATCCCAGGCTCATAGGTCCTTCATACATTTTTTTATGTAAACTCCCTCTTCCTCTCGAGTTGCGCGACCTCCTGGCTTAGGATCAATCAATTTGATGGAGTCGAATTCGCTCTCAGGCTCTTTTTGAGCCCCAAAACCTTATCTGTGGGATTCTATTTCCTTCCTTGTGCTCGAGATAGCAAATGAGGATGTTTTCAAAAGCCACAGAATCCTTTAAGGGACCCTGTGCCAAGTTATGGTCCAATCCAATTATACCCCAAGTACTTCGGGACTTCTCGCTCCACCTGGTGCAGGTCCGAACTCACTTCACCTTTCAGGCACTTCTCTAAGCTTCACGCACTTCAAAAATAAGATTTCATGCCCTAGCCCTTTTTCCTTCAGTGATGATAGCATATGACCACAGATATAACCAGGCCCAAAACCAACATGCGCTTACTCCGCACTTTAGAGTTTATCGCTTCAGGTTTTTTCAACTCACCACAATGCCAATTTACCAAACTTTGGCCTCGTAAAGGTCGCCACTGACGTGAAAGGGATCAATGGTCCCCGCTCTATATCCAAATCAACGACCAAAAATAGCTTTGGGACTCTGTGCTTCAATGTTTCCAAGTCCCTCAATGCCAAAAACCTCTCGAGTGCGCGTCCCCAACTATCAATGGTCACGATGAACTCTAACACTTTGGCCTTCGGGAGTTCTCAACCAACGCGACCCCAATTTCTTTCGAAGTGGATATCCTCCAAAGTTAAGGAAATGATGACACTTGTCCTCAGCTAATGGAAAACACATATGAACTCCAACTCTATGACCTTTGGGAGTTATTTCTCCATTTAAATCCATTTTCCTCTAGAGCATTCTTTCTCCGGAGTGAAGGATCTGGTGACACTTGTCCCTACAAGATCAATGACCTAGATCTAATTCAACTGCCAATGAATTTGGAAGTTCTCCACCCTTTTGTATTGGCTTCCTTTGAAATGTAGAAACTTCCGCCATGTGATTCCAAATTTCAGACAAATAATATCTTCTCCACTACTCTGAGCTTCAAGTATTTTTTACATACGACACTTCAAATCCCCCAGAGTTAATGATCAACTGTCATGTGTCCTCCTGCGCGAAAGACTATGTTTCACTTCTATTCTTTGATCCTTCGAAAGTTCTGCAAACTCCTCAATTGAAATCTCTCAAAGTGTTGCTTCTTTGATTTTAACAATCTGTTGACACGTACTTCCTAGCGCCAATGACCAGGATCTACTCTAGCCTTTGGAGCTTCGCCAATTTCACTCTCATGTGCACTCGATCGCTAAATTCCATAATTTTACGAAGTCTGAAGGACTTCGGGAATTAACCTTCATGAAACTTACCTGAAACCGAGGACTGTCTACTATTCATGCTCAGATCTAACGACGAGGATGTGTCTTCCTCCTCTGCATGCTCCTCCTTGTATAGACATAGATATTTGACAGTCTAGATCAAATCTCACAACTAATATAACGACTGTAGTAGCTCTTGCCTCCTGAGATTTGTTACTTCCTTCCGATGAAGGAACTTTCATTTATTTCGAACGTTGAACTAACGAACATGCTAAGTGTGGTGGATCTATGGTCCATGTCTCCTTAGCCACTGAAGACTAATATTTACTAAGGAGCTCCATCTTCGTGATTTCCAGACTGTCCATACCCCCAATCCTTCCGGAGTGACAAGTCTCCAGAGTGTTGCATTTATTTCCAAGTGTCATTTCCCGATCAACAGTCGAGATTAACTTTGGCCTTCCAGGTTTCGGGCTTCAGGGCTCTGAGACTTCGGGGTTCCAGGACTTCGGATCTTTGAGGTTTTGGGACTTCAGAGGTTTTCACATATGCACACCCAAAAACTCCCAAACCATGAAACTACGAATACTTCCACGTCACCATATCACGGGTCTTCAGAGATTTATTTCTCCCACTAAATATTCAACCATTTATTTCGTAGTTTCAAGTCTCTGGACTTCAATATTTGGTGCCATGTGTCCTCTGCGAGCATCAGGGCCCCCACTAACCATGCTCAAGAAGAATGCCATGTAGATAAATACTAGAAGTGGACACGTGGCCCATTATGATGGGTAACATGTGTCAAGTTCTAACTGGTCTTTCTATCTTCCAATAGTTTTTAACTAACTGACATGTGGCACCGATCCCATATGTCCATGTCATCCCTGGTGATGTTAGCAGGTCAGGTCACTTTTGGACTTCAAGCTTCGAAACATTTTACGCTTGGATTCCTCAAATCTCTCAAACTCCAAACTTCCAAACTACTTTATCTTACGTGGTACACATGGTACAACTGTGAACAATTAAGTTGGTGGAACATGGAATGTCTAGGAAAGGTCCATGTCACCACTAGAGACATCATCATTCCACGCCACTTCTTTTCTTAGGCATTAGAAATTCGAGCTTCAAGGTTTCGGGAGATTCCACACTAGTACATTTCAATTATCCCAAACATCGAACTCCTGAACCAGTTGATCTTCTGACACACGTCTCCTTTCGATGAACGGTCCAGATTAACTTCGGACTTCCAAACTTTGGGAGTTCCACCTCTGCACGCTTTGTTTCTCCTGAATGTCGAATTTCCGAATGATCCAATCTTCTGAAATGCGTCACTGTTGATGAGCGGTCTAGATTAACTCTAGACTTTGAGGCTTTGGGAGTTTTTACACTCTACCACAGACCATTTCTCTTGAAGTGCCAAAATTATGAACTACTTTGAGATCTATGGCTCACAATCATCCATATACATATTTGATGGCTGAGATCTGTCTTTCATCACTACGCCTTACCTTCTTGCTATTGTCTTGATTTGATGACTCTGATCTATCTTCATCCAAAACCAACGGTCAAGCATTTATCCCCGAATCTATAGTGTAGATCCACTTATGGACTTTGGAACATCGGGATTCAACCCATTCATCTATATCACACATAAACTCCTGCGAAGTTGTGAAGTCATAAGTACTTAGGGGTTAATCCTCATGCACCTTTCTCCAGATCTTACGGTTGTGAAGGATCCTCCTTCTCCCGAACAGATTCTACGACCCAATTTCAAACCTCACGACCGAACACAATGGTGGTTCTGTCTTGTTTCTTTGTTTCCATTCCTTAACTGTTATACCTCTTGAGCTTCTAAACACAGTCCAAGTGTTCTCTTGGAACCTAGGGATGCTCTGAGGCTCATAATTTGTCCCTCTCGACAACAATTCACTCTGAAACATTTGTTTCGTTAACCACTAACATGGCCCATCCAAGATCAGTGTGGAAAACATGGCTCTGATACCATTTTGTAACGTCCCCAACCACCAACAGGCTAGGCAACATAACTCCGTAAACATAATTTTTTCTCTAATACTGTTTTGTGACATCCCCAACCATCAAACCTCTGCTCGGAAATGCTACCTATTCAACAGTATATTTGCCACACCCTCGACCATAGACCAATAGGCTAACCATGACACCAAAAGAAACTTTCATGCTCTGATACCATTCTGTGATAGCCACAACCTCAATCTACTGGGCTATGCCACACAAAGATACTTGTGGAAACATCATACACATCCATATAAATATCGAAATGACAATTATCATATACCTATATATAAACACATACATACGACATATTCTAATAATACATATATTAATGCGGAAATAACAATAAGCCTACACATACAACATATACAATATATCCAGACATTACTCATCAATTATATCACATGCACAATTACACAACATGTAAATGAACATAGAAGTGGCACTTATATTTTAATAGAAGACCACCAACTGTGTGCAGACCTTCGACGAACCTCCCAATCATAGAGGATGCTACTCACCACTCTCAGCAGTGGGTCACTCCCGAGATGGGACTAAACTCCATTGGGAAAGGGATTCCTAAGCTAGGCAAGGTCGACAGGGAAGTCACACAGTTCAATAGGAAGGAATTCCTCCAAGGAGCCACTTACTCCCACAACTCACATACTCTCATTCCCCACATGCCTATTCCACCCTAGGAGTGTAAACCTCATCATGCCACACCACTTCTTTTCTTAGGCATTAGAACTTCGAGCTTCAAGGCTTTGGGAGATTCCACACTATTACATTTCAATTCTCCCAAACATCAAACTCCTGAACCAATTGATCTTCTGACACGCGTTTCCTTTCGATGAATGGTCCAGATTAACTTCGGACTTCCAAACTCCGGGAGTTCCACCTCTGCACACTTTGTTTCTCCTGAATGTAGAATTTCCGAACGATCCAATCTTATGAAATGTGTCATTGTAGATGGGCGGTCTAGATTAACTCTAGACTTCGAGGCTTTGGGAGTTTTTACACTCTACCACACTCCATTTCTCTTGAAGTGCCAAAATTATGAACTACTTTGAGATCTATGTCTCACAATAATCCATGCACATATTTGACGGCTGAGATCTGTCTTTCATCATTGCGCCTTACCTTCTTGCTATTGTCTTGATCTGACAACTCTGATCTATCTTCGTCCAAAACCAATGGTCAAGCACTTATCCCTGAATCTACAGTGTAGATCCAGTTCTACACTTTGGAATGTCGGGCTTCAACCCATTTAGTTGTATCACACATAAACTTCTCTGAAGACGTGAAGTCCTAAGTACTTAGGGTTTAATCCTCATGCACCTTTCTCTAGATCTTACGATTGTGAAGGATCCTCCTTCTCCCGAATAGATTCTACGACCCAATTTCAAACCTCGTGGCCCAACACAATGGTGGTTGTGGCTTATTTCTTTGTTTCCATTCCTTAACTGTTATACCTCTTGAGCTTCTAAACACGGTCCAAGTGTTCTCTTGGAACCTAGGGACGCTCTGAGGTTCATAATTTCTCCCTCTCAACAATAATTCACTCTGAAACATTTATTTCGTTAACCACTAACATGGCCCATCTAATATCAGTGTGGAAACCATGGATTTGATAGCATTTTGTAACATCCCCAACCACCAACAGGACGGGAAAAATAAATCTGTAAACATAATTTTCACTCGGATACCATTTTGTGACATCCCCAACCATCAAACCTTTGCTAGGAAATGCTACCTATTCAACAGTATCTTTGGTACATCCCCGACCATAGACCAATAGGCCAACCATGCCACCAAAAGAAACTTTCATGCTCTGATACCATTCTGTGATAGCCACAACCTTAATCTACTAGGCGATGCCACATAGAGATACTTCTGGAAACATCATACACATCCATATAAATATCAAAATGAAAATTATCATATACCTATATATAAACACATACATACGACATATTCTAATAATACATATATTAATGCGGAAATAACAGTAAACCTACACATACAACAAATACAATATATCCAGACCTTACTCATCAATTATATCACATGCACAATTACACAACATGTAAATGAACATAGAAGTGGCACTTATATTTTAATAGAAGACCATCAACTGTGTGTAGTCCTTCCATGAACCTCTCAATCATAGACCACGCTACTCATCACTCTCAGCAGTGGGCCACCCCCGAGATGGGACTAAACTCCACTAGGAAAGGGATTCCTAAGCTAGGCAAGGTCGACAGGGAAGTCACACAGTTCAAAAGGAAGGAATTCCTCCAAGGATCCACTTACTCCCACAACTCACATACTCTCATTCCCCACATGCTTATTCCACCCTAGGAGTGTACACCTTCACTATCACACAGTCCATCGGTTGCTACATCTCCCTTTTCAGGGCTTCAACAATAGGATGGATCAGGAATTCTCAGAGCTTTGTAGATGCTACTAGACTTCCTCCAGGATAGCTCACTTCCTCAATGCACTCTTCTCACCTGGGGAGTTGCTCACAGGCTTGACAACCTTCTTCTTCTATCCAGCTCCTAAGTCCAGAGGGTAACCACAACAAAACAATCGGTTATGGGCTCTAGTAATGACATCAAGCCACACTAGTCCAAAGAATATGCGTGTAGAAATAACAAATGGTTAAGGTGGGATCTGGCTCAGGAACTACACATTCATGCCCTACTTCATAGGAAAAACAATTAGCTTCATAACATGGTGTGCCAATTTCCCCCCGAGGTTGTAGAGGTCAACAATGGAGGAAAATTTGGCTGCATGAAGGCTCTATCCTTCTACTTATGTGTAAGCATGGGGAGTCTTCCCACCATGGCGAGGGAATCCTAATGAACTGACTTTCCCACCTAAAATTGCATGCGTCGAGGTTGACACATGTCTTCCTGAAGCAACATGAGCTCCAGTTAACATTCGTTCCCTTCCCATAGGAACCTAGGAAAACATAGGTTATGTCCAAACCTTAGCCTATAGGAAATAATAATATAATATTATTCCCTTAGAGGTAAGCCCTCTATCTTATCCCATTCTCATAGACTCTTAGCCCCTTCCCTTTCCCTACCTAGTGGAGCTTAGTCCCCCATAACTCTTTCTTCGTGGTCGGTCTACACGCAACGATGTAATTATATTAATGGTGTGAGTATTTACATATCCACAAGCAGGCTCAGTGGTCTTAGCATATAGGCTATCTTGCCTAATAAATACATAATCCTTCTAGCTTATTATAACTCATCTCAACAGCCTATCAAACATGTTTACAATGCATTATTTCAACTAGGTTCTACCTGGGGTTATTATAGGTGGAGTGCTCGGTTGTACAACTTGGTCCAAGTAAATCTCTACTATGGAAACCTTGATGGATGGAATAGATGGAAATGGTGGTGGGGGTGGGTGGCATATAGGTTCATCCATTCTGGATGGATGCGATGTAGTAGATGGTGCAAATGGGTGGACTATGGGTGCAACCACCGAGGATGCATGGAATAATAAATATGATGGGGGTGGACAACGTTGAACCCCCATATACTATAAAATTCATTGATTAATCCTTGACCTAGAGTAAGGTAACTCAAAATATGTAGTTAGGTTCCCAGAGAGAGGACTAGTACTAAAACTAGCAAATATATTAGTAGCGTGCATAAATTTGAGATATAAACGATATTTAACTCTACACATGATACCTTTGATGGAGGTGATTTGTCCAACCTACGTGGACATTTCTCGACATCACTTGGTCCAACAACCTGTAGAAACACAAGAACATTAAAAATTCCAGGATGCCATAAAATAAAAAAATCACAATGGTGAATTTATCAAACGCAACACATACTACCTATGTATGGTGTAGACTGATTGAGTAGTTTTCCTCTACTAATGTATCAATGGGGAGACATAGATTGATGCATCCTTGTGTGTAAAGGTTATACTACATGGGCGTAGCAACTGCAAGACAACATAAAATAAAATATCAATAAATACATAGAATACTATATAAATATATAACGATGAAGAACATATAGAGGTTTAATATACTAACCTCCTCAATGAAGCTTCGCTATCCACTAGCCTCAATAGGGCCATAGATAGTCTTCTTGCAACTTGAGCATCTGTGAGGTTCACATGGACGACTGTTATCTCCATGTGCCCTCTCCTCATTGAACTTTGTTGTATGGGGTGAATCTCCAACCCCTCTATCAATGACACTGGCAAGCACCTCCTGCTGAGATAGTGCAAAAAAGCTACCATGTTGTACTATGCTTTTAGTCAATGATGATATAGTGACTTGTACCTGCTACAAGTTATCTACAACAGAAGAATGCTAGGAAATGGGGTCGGGACTTTTCTTGGGGGGACGAGGACCTAACATAGGATTGTTCCTACCATGCTCTCGGTCTTGTTCAGACCCTCAAACCACCCCATGGAAGTCACTTATGTCGAAGTACTTGACATGTTCACCCAAAATAAATTCAACCCATAATTTTCACACAAAAAAATAAAGGCACATCCCTCTTATTCCAGGGAGGTTTATCAAATACCATGTACCACATATCCATCCAATTTTCACTAATTTGTGGGTCGACACACAATTGAATGCAAATACGTTTCTTGGTCACGAGTTGTTTTCATTGATATCGAGGATGGAAAAAAATAGACATCAGTTGTTGTTTCTATATACCAAAGTCTCCAACTTGCTTCTATCCAATCCATTGTTGCAATACTCAAATAGTCTTTCCCTATATTTCGGTTCTCTCCTTCCCCTTAATTGATTTACAAGTGTTTTTAATGTGTCCAACCCCTCATAAATTTGGGTGGTTGTGGTGGGTTGGGGTTTTCCTCACCTTGGTCTGGTCATTTACATTATCTCCGGGTTACATTTTATAATATATGTCACAAGTTAATAAGACATGGCATGTAAATTAGGTCAGTTTTTTTTAATTAAAATAGAAAATTACAAAACAAATTAATACATATTTTAAGAAATAGAAAAAACCATAAAATAATCTCATTTCTTGTAAATTCTTTATAGTTATTTTTAAAGGGGCAATGTAAGAGATGTCTCTTAATTTTATAAATGATATTTCTCTATATGATTACAAATTTATATAGTTTAGATTATTTTAGAATATATTAAATTAATTGAATAAAAGTAAAAATTGTTAAATTGAGAGGAAAAGAAGAGAAATAAAACATACCTAACTTGAATGGGATACGGTGAGAGGAAAGCTTGCGTATTCTTCTTAAGAACGTTCAAACTTTCTTAAGAACAGCTTCAGGAACAGTAAGCTTATTCGTGATAACATGCACTGTCCCCGCTAGTAATCATTAACCCCTTTACCACTTTTTTGGTCATTACGTTTACTGATCTAATAGAGTCTGTCAAGTGCGCTCTGAGTTTAATTTTCCAGCACACAGTAAAAACTGATCACAGCTTTGTTCTTATACAATGTCATCCTCAAACAATTTCATTGTCAGCCCCATTTCCCTCCATATACATTAGCTGGCGAAGGACATTTCTATCGCTTAAACCCCACATTCTAAGTCGATGAATCTGCGCTTTCCGGGCGTCACATTTGGTGGGCTGAATGTGGTTTGCATCTTTTTTACAGCCTACAAGTACGGCATGAAGAGTGAGAACTAGATCCATATGACAACCTAAAGGGAGTTTTACAATCACAGATTCCATACATGTGACTTCTAGCTTTCTACATGGGATGCTAAAGAACCCTTTCCATCGCAAACGATGGCTTGCAATGACTTGGAAAAAACTACATGATGTCTAATTTAAGGTGCATCATTGAAAATAGAATGTGTCCCACGGCTTTTATTATATCAAATGGAAGATGTACATTATTCACCTCTTGAAACAATCATTCGAACACCGGGGAGCACCCATTTCCGATCATGGATCCTAAACAATCATATGTGGCTACGATTTTCCTCAAAAGCAATAAGTGAGACGTCACAGTCTACTGCAATTGCCCAATGAAGATTGTTGAAAGCTGCCATTTTGAGGCCCAGAGGGACCCGAAAGCCCATTAAACTTAAACGTGCCGAAAGCGTTACCATGCCATATAAGTCTTTATTATTAATTCATGGTTAA
>JZKD02S1012056.1:185919-198340 GCA_000966675.3 Picea glauca
CATTCACCTTTGATGTTTAAATACTGATAAATCAATTCTTGAGGGCATTGTTTCATTTGTTTACATGTTGAATGTCTGAATGCTGTACTCTGGTTTAGTCATCCCATTGATCCATTTTGATAAAAAAACACCAAAAACATTGAGTTCTTAAGTTACCAAGCACCTCTGGTCTACAACCACGGAGGGTTTCTTGGAGAGTTAACATCCTCAACAAGAGTCGCACCATAAGTTTATAGGCCTCTATATCAGCATGAAAACATAGCCAAATAATGGTTTCCTTCAAGTATACCATGGTTGGTCCTCTTCCCAACCCTCTCCCCTTCTTTTTTACCCAAAATATGTATGTAAAAATTGTCCCCTATTCTGTATAGGGATTCATCTTCTTCCTTTCTTGATTGATTCACACTCTTCTCATGGATAATTGTATCAAAGCTCATTCTCTCCAATAACTATAGGATGTGACCACTCACACCCACCCTCTTACATGAGTTTAATGATTGGTCTATCATACACTTAATCAACAAATAGAAGATTATAAGCAAAGATAATAATTTCACGAATGCAGGTTGGATTAATACCCCTCTTTCTCGTGAAATCATAACCCCCATCATTCTTCACAACAACCACCAAAGGCAATAGAAGCTCTTGATAAGTTAAAGTTTGTAATCAATTAACATATCCGCTTTACTATTTCATTGTTAGTGTTCACTCTACTATTGAGAGGGGTGATTTGTTTGCAGTTGATCAATTAAGGAGACTGGTGGATCTATAATTTGTTTTAGTTCATTACATATATGAAATAAACAATCTTTTTAAAAAACTGTGTTAGTAATTATCAACCAAAAAATCCCAGATTATTCCATTGCTTCATTCTGTTAAACATGTTTGCTTACAAATCTGATCTCCATACATAAATCCATGGAACAGGGTGTTAACTTTTGGATTTCTGGGTTGGTTGCTTCACATAAGATGAGGTTTATTATTTTAAAACGTTAATCGCTCATGTTCCCACATCTGAAATAAATCCAATGCATGCATGCGCCCATGGATTTCGTAAAAATAAAATATGTAATAGTGAAAGAAACTGAAACAATTATGATAAACCTGACCAAAAACTAGCGGCATCATTTTTACTTTTTGTCTTTGCAAATCAGTCTTGGCACTGTATGCATTATAACGAAATCCAATTATTATGCTCCTCTATTTTATTACTCAAATAACAACAATAATATTTATCCTCCCGTAGAACGAGAAGAGATAGAAACAATGAAGCCAAGTAATGGTTTTTACAATGTGAAGCGTGCATAGCCATACAACATCATTGCTGATATAACCTTAATGTAAATTTTCTAGTTAGAGTTCAATTTAGAGGAATAATAAAACATATGTTACTACATTTAGAGTTGAGTTCAATTTTGAGGAATAATAAAAATAGATGTTAAGTCTGCTTCACCATGTGACATGTTAATAATGGCTTTAGTGTATTTATATGTTTGGATGATTGTCAGAAATGATTGTTATCCTTCCTATCTAAGTTCAATTCTCATAAATGACATGATAAACTTATAATAAGTATTATTATAATGACTTCGACCCTATATGTATTAGAAAGTTTCCTTTAATTCAAAATCAAATAACAAATCAAATAACAAGAAACTATTATTTCCATGTAAAAATAAATACTCAGATGTTTTATTTTGTTTTGTTTAATGTTCATGTTGATATGAGTGTAGTTTCTATTCACCTCACAATTAATGAGGGCATGTGAGTTACTTTGGATCTCTATGAGGCATGTGTAACGCATAAGCATGCCATATTTTTAAGTTAAGTCCTGTTTATTTGGCTATCGTGATTGATGAGTGTTTAGGTGGGTTTTATGCGAGAGCTTACTTTATTCTTAGCTTATTTTTCATTCCTTAGACTTAGTTGATAATCCTAAAAGGAACATACCAAAGAATATGAATGAAACCAGAAAAATAAATGTTAGTTAAATTAGTTAATATAAATGTCAGTTTAATAATAAATGTTAGTTAGATTAGTTAAAATAAATGTCAGTTTAGTAAGGTTGTGGTTGAACTGCCTAACACTCTTCTTAGCAAATCCTTCTATTTTGTGCATTTTCAAATTACGTTTTCCCTATTAAACAAGTAAGTAAATATAAGCATCCTAGGCAGGTACTAGCCACTATGTGGCTCATCTACCTTGTTTTAATTAGTGGAAACCATCCAAAATTACATCTATTCATTTAATCCCGAACTTTGATTTTTTTAATCTCATAAGAACAACATTGGGTGGAATTGCTAAACTATCAATGATAGTAGTCACATATCTCCTTATTTGAACACAACATTTTAACACAAACATTATGGCTGGATAGGTTATAATAGTAGAAGGAAGGAGTAATTTAAATCCAATCTGTTATACATTTTGCTGTAAATATTGTTGCTGCTGTTTTACAATTGGAAATGTGTATCAACAAAAGAGGATTTCAATGAGTTTTGGTCAAACAAAGAGAATTAAATGTCGAGATTTTAATTCTTGTCCCTGATTTTAATTCTTGTCTTGCTCTCTCGTTCCGGAAACGCACTTCGAGAATCCAAAACGCACTTCGAGAATCCAACCCAGTTATGGAGATTGCCCCCCAAAAAAATTAGTGGGTGCTCGCGATGGACGTCAAGCTCAGCATTGTAGGTGTTTGAATTAATTAGTGGGTGCTTGTGATGGACGGACGTCAAGCTCATCATTGTAGGCGTTTGAATTAATTCGCTCCGCGCCCTTTTCTGGCGATTCACTATCTTGATTCGAACTTGTGTCGTTTAATTCCATCTGCACCCTCTTCCGGCGATTCACTATCTTGATTCCAAGCCACCTATAACAACTATTCCATGTTACATTTTTTATAATTAGAATTTATGTTCCATGTTACATTTTTTATAACTAGAATTTATGTTACATTTAATTAGAGTTTATGAATAATTAGGGTTTATACATTTAATTAGAGTTTATGAATAATTACGGTTTATATTTTAATTTTGAGAATCAAGATATATTCAGATAAATTGCTTTTTCTTATTTAATAGAACCATGTTCCTAGGGATTACATGGTCGAGATGTGCTACCGCAAGAATCTTCATATTATTCCCATGAGTAGCGTGCCAACATCCTCCTGTTTGCTTTACCCCAATCTATTCCTAAAATGGAACAAAACGCCGAGAGCCGCTCAAAAATCACATTAGTGACAATGAATGTGGCTGCACCACCACAGTACTTCTTAATCATAGTTATCTCATAATTATAACAATCTTCTATTTAACTCTGTTTCAGAGTTGCACTCATATGTGGCTTTAAACATTATTGTTTTTTCCTATACACTGTGTATGCCATTCCTTCAACGATTTTAACTCAAACTTTCTTTCTTGATGTTTGATGTATAGAAAAAAGGATTGCATTGAGTGGACAAGAGAATCGCTTCCGATTAGATGCACGTGAACATAAAAACCCATATTTTCTGTACATCATGGCCTTTTATCTCTAAAGAATTCATGGGATTACGTAGTAATATTCGTCGTTAGTAGGCTAATAATGGTATTTAGGAATATGAAGGGCTAATTTGCATTTTATCTCATTAATAAAACCTAAACTCCACCGAATGATCGTTCGTTTGGGATAGGGATAGTTATTAATAATTCGTTTTGGGCAATCTCCATAACAACTGTGTTGGGTTCTAGAAGTGTGGTTGCAGAAAAGGAGAGCAAGAAAATAATTAAAATATGGGACATTGAAATCTCTTTGATCGGCCAAAACTCATTGAAATCGTCCTTTTTTGTTGCATATTCAAATGTAAAAAACTACCAACACCATAACTGATGAGCTTCACATCCACGCCCCAGGCACTCACTACCATCACCATAACTGATGAGCTTCACATCCACGCCCCAGGCACTCACTACCACGCCTAAGGCACTCACTAACAGTAAAAAAAAAGGAGGGGGAAGCCAACAAAGTACTAAAAAGACAGTAAAAAAAGGATTAGCTTGCCAGCATCGCATCCACGCCGCCCCAACACTTAGAGACTCTTAAAAAAAGGAGAGGGGAAAGCCCACAACAATAAGAAAAGATAGTGAAACTTACCACTCACACTAAAATATTCTAGAAGCAGTGGGCATTAATGTCATTATTAGTATGCTAAGACAAACATGACAGGTTAGATGTCATGTAAGGAAGTTTGTAGGTTTGAAATTATAGATTTTCATTCATTTTACTGATGAAGAATATTATAAAGAAAGATGAAGAATATTATAAAAAAATGAAATAGATTTTTTTATAATTAAAATATCATTAATTATAACCACTTCCAATAGATGTACTACTATCAACCTACAAATAATATCTAAGGATATGACTCATGTATCTCCTTATCTTTAAAGTATAGGATGACATGTTTAAAATTATATTTATAGATGGAAACAAATTCATCACTTTTCATGTTTTCAACGAACTCATGATCTTCATGTACTCATTCCTTTACCCAAAAATATTCGATCCAATTCGATCCTTATTTACACCGGTTAGAAATCCTAATTAAATTAATAGCGAAGATATTTGAGGAGCATAAGCTATGTAATTTTGGTATCTTCGGGCTGTAATGCTTTCAAACTGTATGGAACAATGCTCTCCCTTGTATTCATATGGAACAATGCTCTCCCTTGTATTCATATGGAACTGTATGGAACAATGCTCTCCTTTGTATTCATAGTTTACTGATATAATACACAGTTTACTGATATAATAGAGTCTGTCAGTGCGATCTGAGTTTAATTTTCCAGCTCACACTAAAAACTGATGACAGCTTTGTTCTGGATACATTGTCGTCCTCAAACAATTTCATTAATGCCCCATTTCCCTCCATATACATTATCTGGCGAAGGACATTTCTATCGCTTAACCCCACATTCTAAGTCGATGATTTCGCCAGATTCCTGAGATTGTCTTGGCTGATCAATCTGCGCTTCCCGGGAGTCACCACATTTGGTGGGCTGAATGTGGTTTGCCACTTTTTTACAGCCAGGATCAAGAAGACAATGCCTACAAGTAGGGCATGAAGAGTGAGAACGAAGCCATTTGTCTACACATTCCATGTGGAAGCCATGGTTGCATCCCGGCAACACTCTCACACCCTCGCCTTCCACGAATTCTGCCAAGCAGATAGCGCACTCTGTTGCAAGCTGTGGCATAATGGATTCCCCATAGATTATACACGGGAGTGCTTTAATGGATTTCTCGTTCATGCGAGTGTTAGCCCGTCTGGTGGCCATATGATCATGGAATGACCTCCAAATGTTGTCCCATGGAATGACTGAAGCCATCCCTGCGAGAGATATGACTGCGCAGAACAACACAAGAAGAATAATTGTCGTACTTTCACTCATATGAGGACTAATCACCGCTTGAGGAAGTAGCGTATCGACGCCTGCCTCTAAAACCATTCTTCCCTCACTAATCTCACAAAGCCCAAATCCTGCAGAGTTTGTTGCTCAATGTAACATAAAAGACTTGTCAGATAATGATTTCAGAAAGTGTTCATTCTTTCACTCCAATTCAAAACCAATCTCCGAAATACAATACAGTCGTCAGGACAGAGTCGTTACTTGCTTGTTTCATGGTGAAGAAAGCTCTTTATGGATGCTGGAAAAAGGGAATTTGAATAAACAAAGAATCTCATGGAATACAGAACATCCAGACAGCTCATGAGATACGGCGGCCAAGCTTATCCACATCATTTTCCAATGTTCTTTACAGGGATAATAAAACAAAGAATTCGTGTAATCTAGCTTGGATCCCTTCCAAACGAGCAATATCTTGTACAAATCCTTATAGTTTTTCAAATTGGCTCCACGTGAAAGACAAAAAAAAGAGGAAAAGGTGCTCGCGGCGACCTACCATCGAATGCTTACACAGCATATCCAAACTAAGTTCAGAGGGGCCGACAGATCCTCCAGGGATATTATTCTCATCAGTGTAATACAATTCATAGCCGCCATCTCCGAATTTCGCCATCTTGGAGATCTCCGATTTTGTCGTTCCTTATAAGATTAGATTGTCTCAAGAGTTCCATCACGAATAGGCGGTCCGCCTACCAATCTTTGTGAAAAATTTGGAGTACTGATATTTCATTTCAACGTCACTGTTGTAAATGGTAGGTGTTCCCCACCAACCTATCAATTTGTATATTCAAATAGTATTTAAGATTGTTCTGTCCAGGTTGTATATTCAAATGGGACTTAAGATTGTTCAGTCGACAGACTTTTTGGTTACTACCGATAGAATAGAAGTGAGTTAACTTGGGAGTAATCTTTTTTTTAGTTATTTTTTCTGTAGGTTTTTTTGGTGGTGCGTTTTTAAATTTTTGGCCAATTCAAAATTTTGATTAATTTTTTCAGCATTTGGATTGGTTTAAAATGGGGCAAAACCCCTAAAATAAAGTTCTGAAATGCATGAAACTTTGATCCATACAAAATTCAAACTACCCCTGAAAATTTAGCTGAATTCAAACTCATATTTTTACCTTAAAAGAAAAACTCTAAAAACAAAATTGCTCCTGAGTTAACCTACTCCCTACAGATACCTATCCATAGCTCATCAATCATCCAGGTTATATCCATAACCGATAGCATACAGACCTTAAAAGATTCTTATGAATAGTAAAGCTCATCTTTTATCATTTTGAAAAACGAAAGTCATCATTATCATTTGTTCTTATTTAAAAAAAAATCATATTAAACGTCGGTTCATATATGTAAGTCAATCCACTAATTCTATAAAAGTTATTTAAAAACAAACTATCCGGAATAATCCTGAACCCAAGTTGCAGATTCATCTCATTTTTATATCACCGAATTGTGTTTTGTTTTTTTAAATGCCTAGTGATACAAGTTGGACATCTTTAAGTTGTATATTTTATTTGTTTATAAAACCTACATAGTGCGTATCTAATAGCGTAGATCTTATTAATTAATTAGAATATAAAAAGGATTATTACTAAAAATTATTTAATAAAAAATGATATTAAAATTTTGTTATATTATGTATTATGTTTTTTATTTAATAAAATATGATATTAAAGATTTTTTATACTATGTATTATGTTTTTAAATGGAGGATTTGGATAAAACTTTTTTAATTTACTTAAAAATAATAAAGGTACGAATGCTCCGTGGAGGCTGCATTAATTGATAACAATAACTATAAGGATCCGTGCATCTATGGAAGCTCATAAATAAGTTGTTTGAATGATAGTTATGTTGGATTAGTAGTTAAATAAATATTATTTTTAACAAGAAAATTTTTCCTTAACACTTATGGAATAATAATTTGTAAAAAATTACAAATTATTTTGAAATAGACTTTGTTTATGAGGTGGGGTTATTTTTTAATGAGAAAATATATTGAAATATATTAAATTTATAATTTGTATAGTTTATATATATATATATATATATATATATATATATAAACTATGTATTATAGTTTATATATGATATAAAAACTATATATCATAGTTTATATGCTATATAAACTATATTATATTGTTTATATATCATATATAAACTATTTCTATATGAGTTGCGGTTATTTTTTTTAATTAGAAAAAATATTGAAATATATTAAAATTTTAATTAAATTATAATTATGAATACATTTTTATGAACACATTTTGAGAAGATATCAATGCCTTTGAGTCATCTATTCTTCGATTTAGGTTTTGTCATATGTTATTAATGACACCCCCCAAGGGTGATGTAGATATCTACATCGTCAACAAATTTCAGTTATATTTATCCTACTTTGGTTTCATGACAGAAACATGGAGCATGTCCACTTTATTTGTACAAATATTATGTTTTTCATAGAATACTTGGTCCACATATTAGTGCCCTCTCCCTCCAATAGATCGCTCTCACAATTCCTCAATAGTAATTATCTCAGGGTTCTACACAATAACATCATCACGAATAGAAATAATAATGTATTTCAGCAATATGAACGCTCCTAACCTCACACATCAGGGGACATATGTTATCACTGAAAAATTTCTCGCAACAATATAGGAAATGTTTGAAGACGGTACTAGAACAACATAATAATCAACATACCTCAAGCATTTACAGAACCTATTCAATAACAAAAACTATATAAAATAGTTATTGAATTTCGTTGCAATTTCCCCAAAGCTAACTTGCACAATCTGGGTGAGCTATCATAGTGTTGAATGCAAAAATTACATTGTTTGTGTCACTGTCTCCACAAGAACCCACGTTGATGCAGAAAAATGCATTAATGAAATTGGTTGGGCCACAACCACTTCTAGATTGGAGTGTACTAAGACAAGACACTCAAATCGTCCCAAAATATAACCTTGGGGATATTGAGGGGATGGGTAGTACCTCCAAAAGGATCCCATTCACACTAAAAACAAGTTATGAAAAAGTTTGCATTGGTCCTATAAATACATGACCAAGGTATGCAAACAAAGAGAATAATTTTGAGTACTGTAATGTTTCTCATTTGGTTTTGGAGAAACCATCATTCTCTTAGAGCCTCTTGAGCATTCATAAATAGTGTGTCACTTCTCTCCTCTTGAGAAGTTTTACAATCAATTCTTGACCATTGTATTTCCAATTTTCATTGATAGAAGAAGAGATATTTGTGTTTGGGGGATTCAAGGGCCCTCCCAAGGAGGAAGAGGGGACATATAAGTTCCCATACATCTCCTAGGTGTTATCAATTCCAGTATCAGTCCTATTGGTATCTATTCCTCGTGTCTCTTTCAAGCATCCATTTACATGCTTAGTTTAGTGTTTATTTAGATTATTAATTGCTTTGTTGTTTTCCCTCTAGTTGAACCACTAATAAACTAACTTATTTCTTTGTTGTCTTGCTCGCCTAACAAGGAAATTAACCTACTTTTTTTTTCTCACTATAGTGCTCAAACAAGAACAACACTTCTCATGTTTTCAATTTCTACTAATTTGCGCTCTGTTTCTACTAATGGAATTTATCTGAGAGACCATTTTATGCAACTTGTAGAAGAAAATATGTCAGCCATTATTTTTTTTTGTATCCGGGGCAGATAGAATTTATGATTTTGAACACACAAAGAAAATTGAATTGGAATTGATGACTTTGTGCTTCTACACTTTCTCCAAAATTGATTTTTTAGCGAACACTTGTTATCTCACGAACAAAGCAAGACTGGGGAAAATTGCCTATATTGATGTGTAGACAGAATGTTTGCTAAATATTTTTTTATGGTTTAACGATCTAGGGTCCCTTTTCCTAATTCTAAGATTTCTAAAATCCCCAAAAGCTGCCCGAGAATAATGGATTTTTCCATGTTTCGGCACCCCCACTCCAAACTCTTTTGAAATTATCTAGATGCCTAACTAGGTGTTTTAGGCATGTTTTTTTAGATATTTATAATTTCGAATTTGTCTCGGCCCTAGTTACTAAGCACAACCAAGATCTTCAAAAGTCACTAATTTGTAATTTTTGGAAAATTAAAGAAGAATTTGTTGGTATCACTCATTGGTACTTTTGTATCCTTCACCACTATGGACACACCCTTTAAACTTCATCTAAATCCAAGAAGATATTCTCATTTTATGGCCCAATCAATTTTTTGTCTACATTTAAAAAAAAAAAAATTAATTCCCTTCCACTTGTGTATCTCTCACCATTATGTGTTCACCCCTTAAATTTCATGTGAATCCAAGTTGAAATGATTCTATTATGGCGCAAACAATGTATTGGATCTAGACTTTTTTTGTTTTTGTAATTTTTCTATTTTCTAATTCCCTTTCCTCTGCTTTCTCCTATTTTATTCCTTTCTCTTCTTCTTCTTCTTCTTTTGTTTTCCCCCTCTTTGGTTATCAATAAGACCATTCATCATTTATCTATGATAAGTTGTATAGTTTAGCTTTTTCAGCAACCCTTGAGGTCTATCGACAATCAACAAAAAGGTACAAGGTCTACTTTTTTGGTGACCCCTGGAAAGGTCTATTAGTAATCGGTGATTGGGGAAATTTTCCATGAAAAATCATGGAAAAATTCCATCGACGATCGCAAAAAATGTTCATTGGAGATCACAGAAAATTAGAATTGGAAATTGAAAGAAAGGCACATCGGCGATTATGAAAAACTTTCATCCACGATAAAAAAAAAAAAGGTTTATCAACGATTGCATACAAACTCCATCGGTGATAGAAAAAAAGGTTCAATGGAAATCATGGAAAAATTCGATCGATAATTGGAAGAAAGGTATATCAATCATTGTGGAAAAATTCCATCTGTGATCGATAAAACGTTTTACGAGAATCATGGAAAAATTCTATCGGTGATGAAAAGAGAGGTTCATCCATGATCACAAAAAAAATCCATCGGTGATCGAGAAAATTTCTAAAGCCTATTTTTATTCACTTCATCAAACTCATTTGACTTAGAAATTTTTGTCCAAATCCCGTATGGTTTTTTATTGTCGATTTTAGGATCAATTTAATTTCAACCATCGATACTCCAAACTTCACTAAACTTCAAATCTCTTCTTCGAATATTGGGGACTTTATGTGAACTATATTTTGTTCCTACTTCACTGAACTCTATCAAGTCTGAAAGGAACCATCAACAGATGAATCTGGACCATTTATCATCAAGTTGAATGTGATTCGGGTCGTTGATTTTCTAAGCTCCATTAAACGACCATTTCCTTCTTCCTCCATGGAACAACCACCATGTATATTTTTAGTGCACGTAATCGGTATGGTCCACATCATCATTTGTACGGACTTTTTCAAAAACCTCCAAAAATTATAATTTTCGAAAATTTCATATTTTTCTTAAATTTTATTTTTTAACCAAAAATGTTATTATATTTTTCTTCCGCCATGGGATATATGGAATTATATTCCCATGGAAAAAAATTGACCTTGGAACTCTCAATTAGGCATCGATTTTCCCACTCACATGAATACTTACCCCAAAATTCAAGAATTTCACTCTAACATTCACTATTTTTCTCAAATTCAACATCGACCAATGCTCTACAACAACAAATTTGTTAAATATGTACTGGTATTTTGCCCATATGGGTCAAGTGTTGAACCAAAATATCTGATAATTCACTATGTAATGTACCCTCTTTCCAAGATAGGTCATGCTACTCCTAATAATGACCAAATATATAACTCTGATATCAATGCTAAATGCGAAAAATACATAGAATGACATACAATATCATATTATTTCTCATAATAATTAAAAATGTAGAGGAAATTAATTTAAATGTGCAAAACAATAATTAAACATATATAGAAACATTCAATCCCATAAAAACATTGGTTCAAAAATAACATTTACCCACCACATCCAACCGTAAATAAGATAAAACTCAAAATGAAAATTTGCACAACAATTAACTCAACATTCGACATAATTAAACATATTGAATATGAAAAATTATCTTGGAAAATACGAAACCTTATGTAGAGGATGGATGCTCCACATAACCATGGACTTTATGTTGTAGTTTTGAACAACAAATTACCCCTAAGTTTGGGCTATGAATCCACAAGAGATGATGGTTCCTAAGGTTGGATATTGTCCCCTTTCAACAACTAATTAATATATCCATTCCCATCCACCATATCTCTTCCCCTGACCCTACACAACCCAAGCAATGGGATCCCCTTCTATTCCACACAGTCTCTTAGGATATCGCACTTTCCTCTGGGGCTCCAACATAACTTTCATAGGAAATATCTCTATTGGGGACTTGAGGAATCTACAGTTTCAATAAGAATTATCACATTAGCAAATAATTTTCTCCCTAGGAAATTTACTGAATAGAAAATTACTCACAAGCATATAGCCTATCTATCCATGAGATTATTGTCCCAACAAGATATTATGCATCTCCATTATGGCTTCCTTCAATATTTAGCACTAAGAACTCTCTTCCTATCTCGAAATCTATATGTAAAAACTAGTCCAATTTCCCAGAAAATTTTCTTTATTTTCCCATACTTACTAGACACTTACTCTTCCCCAAAAGGATTTATTTGAATTTCAAACTTCTCCCATGCTTGGTTGTACCCACTACAGGCTATCAATAACTCTATGAGGTAATCTCACACACCAAGCCTCGTACACGAATTCAATGATTAGGGGCTTGGAAACACTCAAACTGAAAAATAAGGTTCATAGTAAACATAATTTGGAAGGATGGAGTGGGTTTAATGAAAATGGGTAATCCCGGTTCATGAATTTTTTGTCTTCCCTCCACCACGACACTATGATTTTGTTGGTATCATGTAATGCATAGAAACTTAGAACAAAATCAATGCTCATCTTTTCTTCTGACTACCTG
>JZKD02S1012056.1:198350-211470 GCA_000966675.3 Picea glauca
TGTGTAGATAACCTGATAAGTGATCATCGAGGGGGAGTAGTTCTCCATTGTATCAAGGTGAAGGAATTGGGTGCATTGGATGACCTAGGGTGACCTAGAGATGCTCCATAGCAGGAAGTTGGTTGGGCATGTTTCTGTCATGATATCTTTGTGGCATGCATAACTAAGAACAATAGTTAAGTTGAGCTAGGTTGTTGGGATCTAATCCTTCGGATGAGGTAACTCTGTAAAGATTTAAGAAAATCAGTTAGGAGCAATATTACTTGACATTCCGGTGGTGGATGCATGGTGCCTTAAAGCAGAAGCAGTCAAGTTGTGAAAATGGAAAATCATTAGAGATGAGTTTGATTGGTTACATATGAAGTTAGGACTTATATGAATTCTTGAAATCGATAGATGGACTCAGCCTTATATCAAAGTGGACGGTGGTATAGGTGAGTTCATGTGAAGATTCGGTTTCTTAGGAATGAAGGTCCAAGATAGAAGGCATATAACATGATTGCAGCGAACAATGTCGTTGAGAAAGGTATGGTTTGTTTTGATTTATTTCATTTCCATTTTTTGCAGTGAGTTATTTGAAGGGAAATCATATGAATTTGTTGTTCAAGTGCATTTCATTTTCGTGGTGAAAATCAAAATACTTGAGGGTGACTCCAGTGGTGCAAATTTGAAGAAGTCTTGTAGCAGTTTGGGATGTCCTTGTTCGGTGAACGTGTACAATGAATAGGAGGATATTCTTGGATGAGTCCTACGATGGATTTAGGAAGATTTGGATGCAAACATGGAGGTTTCTTTCGTAAGCTACCTAAATCCTTGATGAGGTGCATTGGATAGATTACTAGGATGAAGTGGGTAGTGAATTTTGTTTGTGTTGAGTTGAGAGGTTGGTTGAGGCAACTTGGTGCTTGGGGCCTTAGCCATATTTTTTTAGTCAAGTGGTGACTTGACAATTTGTGTACATAGGCTTTCATGGGATGCCTAAAGAAGACTTGGGTAATTGATTAAATAAAAGGGAATATCAGAGGACAGGAATCATGAATCATTTCAACGAATGAAAATGAACCATAGACAATGCTCGTGTAGTCCTTTCTAATGCTCAATCAAAATTGAAGAGAAATGCAGCCTTGTTCAGGTAGATGGGAATTTGAAAGTGAAGAACCTAACATTGACGAAGGAGAACATGCATCTAAAGAAAAAAATACAATAGAATGATGAATCTAGGAGGAGACTAGAACTACTTACAGAAGTAGCAGAAATATGAAAGGGGGAAAACTTACATTTTTGACTTTTTTTTAGGAAAGGAAGCATTACAGTTCCAAACTAAATAGTGATTAAAGTAATAAATTAGCTAAGTTTAATTTTTTTTCTATATAAACATATTTTTGAAGTCCCTATGCTTTTGATCGAGACAATTTTGACAGCATGAATCACCCCTTTTAGTAGCTGCATTTTTTTACTGATAAAACAAGCATACACAACACTTGCATAGCGAGAAAGTGCTACGTAAATGTTGTAGTCATATATTAATGAGAAGGACATCATGAAACATTAAGTATACCATATTGGAGGTCAAAACAAGTCTTGATCAAGTTGTTTCCACCTTAATTTGCATGTGTTTCAGGAAAAATCAAGTGTGCTACACAAATTTGCTACTCAAGTTTTGGAAATGATTGTTTTTGCAGTCAAGTTAAAGATCATTTCCTGAGAAGCTAGAGAGGAGTTTGGAAAAACCCATAGGGGTGTTTTTTGATCATTATCTCAATCACAAAAACCTCTCTCATTGTTTACACAAGTTTCATAGTTTGAGAGATTTGAATGAATCTTTACGGTCCATTTTTCTAGAATTTTGCATTTAATGTTTTCTTGTTTTAGTCATCATTTTTTAGCGTGGATCCTTAGAATATGGAGAATAATTTTCAAAAAATGGAAGAAATGTTTCTCAATCACAAGTTCATCTCCAAAAACCTCTCCCAATTTTGTAACAACTTTTTTTATTCGAGAGATATGGTGTTATCTTTGACCCCTATTTTCTAGCAAAACAAATTTTCTATTTTTAGCAGGTAGTTTACAAATTGTCTTATTTTTTATGTAATCAGATCTAAAATTGTAGGATAGAATGAGAGTTCAACTTATTTATCTTAGTGAGGGTGTTTATATATATATTGGAGCATTTTGAAGGTGTTGTGGGTGCGGGTTGGAAAAACTATAGTATTTTTTACCTTCATTGTAAATCTTTGAATCTGAGTGAAATGAAATTCATAAGTCTTGAACCTTCATGAAAGAGATTCTAATGGTGATGAGTTGATAGTGTGTTCCTTGTATTTTGTATGTATCTCTTGTGTTTTGTAACAACCCCATCGTTACGACTACAAGCGAAGTAGAAGGTAATTTTTTTTTTTCGTTAAAGTATAGATGGCGATGACGACAATAGAGTAACCACACAAATGATGATGAACACAAGAACACATTCCAATAAACTGACAAATAAGACTCCACATACTGACATAACGTCTACTGGGCTAACATGTGTAGAAAAAAAGGAGAAAAGAATACCCACCGGATGCAAACATGATCACGCCTACAAGCTAAGGGACAACATCTCCATCCTAACACAATGAATTTGACGAAAAAGACTATAACCCCAAGGCGTGCTAACCTAATGCCTGAAGGCGTTCAACCCATGTGCCGAAGCAACTTACAACACTCGACGACACTCACATGGAAGGCACCGAATCTGGCCAAGTTATCATTCANACTTTTTTTATTCGAGAGATATGGTGTTATCTTTGACCCCTATTTTCTAGCAAAACAAATTTTCTATTTTTAGCAGGTAGTTTACAAATTGTCTTATTTTTTATGTAATCAGATCCAAAATTGTAGGATAGAATGAGAGTTCAACTTATTTATCTTAGTGAGGGTCTTTATATATATATTGGAGCATTTTGAAGGTGTTGTGGGTGCGGGTTGGCAAAACTATAGTAGTTTTTACCTTCATTGTAAATATTTGAATCTGAGTGAAATGAAATGCATAAGTCTTGAACCGTCATGAAAGAGATTCTAATGGTGATGAGTTGATAGTGTGTTCCTTTTATTTTGTATGTATCTCTTGTGTTTTGTAACAACCCGATCGTTACGACTACAAGCGAAGTAGAAGGTAATTTTTTTTTTTTTCGTTAAAGGATAGATGGCGATGACGACAATAGAGTAACCACACAAATGATGATGAACACAAGAACACATTCCAAGAAACTGACAACTAAGACTCCACATACTGACATAATGTCTACTGGGCTAACATGTGTAGAAAAAAAGGAGAAAAGACTACCCACCGGACGCAAACATGATCACGCCTACAAGCTAAGGGACAACATCTCCATCCTAACACAATGAATTTGACGAACAAGACTATAACCCCAAGGCGCGCTAACCTAATGCCTGAAGGCGTTCAACCCATGTGCCGAAGAAACTTACAACACTCGACAACACTCACATGGAAGGCACCGAATCTGGCCAAGTTATCATTCACTGCTATCCAATAGGGCATGCCATGATCCCCTCATCCGAAATCATGTCATCCCCAGATGATAGACCTGTCAATAATCGGGGCGCAACCCATCCCAACGAGACCAAGGATTCAAGAAAATCCAACGTGCTATAATGTGAAACAAAAGACAAGAAGACTACTCCCACACCCCAAGCATCCAATCGACACGACTCAAGACGATGTTACTCAAAGAAGAAAAATGCAACTGTTATGTGACCTCGCCATCACCCCATTCATTCATCAAGTCTAAACTTGTCCAATTTACCATCTAATTAACATTACTTAAAATCTAACTAGCATGTCTAAATTATAAATTAGCCATTTAGTTGACAATCAAATAGAAATTAAATACAACCAATTTAGAAAGTCTAATTACCATTGTCCATCATTACCATCTAATTGACAAATCTAATTTAATTAATATTAGAACCATAAACTAGAATTACCATCTAAACTAATATTAATGCAAATCAATGGATCAAGTTTGAGTTAAAAAAAAAGACATCAATGTGCCATCTAAAGTGACCTTAAATTGAAATCAAGTCAATCCTAAAATTGTAATTATAATTACATTCTAATCTAACTGTTTAATTACTAAGAAAACTAGATTTACAACTCTGGTCTGAGTGAAACTAGGTTGTCTACTCATTAAAGACTATCTAATCATATTAAAGGCTGCCAATTATGGCTACGCCAAGGGCATATGGTAGTGGACTTATCACAGGCATTGGTCCAAGTCTAAAATTTACATCGCAGAATCCATATCATACAGGATGGATAAAACGTTACACAGTTAATACTCAAAACACAGTCAGACGACAATCTCTGTCAGTAATTAAAAGGTCATTGTTGTGCAACCTGTAACAATGCTGTCAGATAAAAGAAAAACATTGTCAAGGAGAAGGTAAATATAACTGCACTGCCATCAATAAAACTGTAACTTCCAGCAGTTGTAGTCGGATTTCCAATTAAGGAGGATGTGGTACATTACTCACCATAATGGGAATATATGATTGTTGTTCTACACAGTCGAATGCACTAGAATGTTAAACGGTCCGGGCGAAAATCGCGGGCAAGGGACGTAGTTTTCACAGCAGTTATATGGTTACAATTGCTGGGGTATGGTGTCACAACAATTATGTAGTTTACAATTCGTAGAGGTAAAGGTATATACAACAAATACATATTTTACAATTGTAGATGTAATGGTATATACAACAATTAAATAGTTTACAAATCGCAGAGCTAAAGGTATATACAACGATTACATAGTTAGGGTTCAAGATCCTTAACAAAATTTAATCATCCTTTTCTAAATACCACAAAATAGATTTAAGAGAACCCACTCTCTTTTAAATTGAATTAACATGGACTGACTACAACCAATGATAAGCTCTGGAATTAAGTCTATTGTCCTTCAACACTTTATAATGTCCAAATTGCAGGCAACCCGAAAAAATAAAATCACAGGGATTCATTCACCAACACCCCATTTGTACTTTTGTTGGTCCATCATGTACATGTGCAACATGTCCTCGAAGGTTTCATTCGTTCATTCGATCTTCCTGTCAGTCTCTAGGTGATACGTCGTACTGAAGTTAAGTTGGGTTCCCAAGGCATCTTGGAAACTTGTCCAAAATCTTCTAGTAAACATCAATCCCCGATCGGATATAATACTCTTAGGCACACCATGTAGCCTCATAATTTCACTGATGAAAACTCTAGCTAAGTCAAGTGCCTGATACATTGTACGCACAGGGATAAAGTGAGCACTCTTCGTCAGAGTGTCTCCTACTACAAAAATTGAGTCATGTCTCCTTGCCTTCAGTGGAAATCCAACAATGAAATCCATCGAAATAACCTCCCATTTCGATTCTGGAATAGTGTGTGGTTGTAGTAACCCTGTTGGGTGTCTATGTTCAACCTTTAGCTTCTGACCTTCTATACATCTTGCCACATAGTTTACTATGTCTACCTTCATTCCCTTCCAGAAGAATAAGGGTTTAAGGTCTACCCTCATCTTTATGACTCCCATGTGAGCCATGTATACGACTCTATGAGCCTCTCTTAGGATCAAGCTCCTCAACTCATCGTTTGACGATATGTAAGTCCAAATTTTAAAGCTCAATAATCCATCATCATTAAACGTAAATCCTTCAAATTTTGGTACCATCATTGTGTTTTGTCCAATAACACCCTCCACCTCTTTGTACTAGTCATCATCACACTATAAAGTTAGAATATTATCACGTAGATTCATCTGAAGAGGCAACATAAAAAATATGCATGGTCTCTGACTCAATGCATCTACCACTCGGTTCACTGTCCCTTTTATGTAAGTATTCTTGAAGTCGTACTCACTAGGAAATTCCGACCAACGTCGTTATCGCACATTCAAGTCACTATCTTACAGATGTACTGTAGTCCACAGTGGCCCGTCTTTAGTTCAAATTTTCATTCAACAAGGTATTGTCTCCAAACCTTCAGGGCTTGTTCAATGGCTAACAACTCCAAATCATATGTCGCATAGTTTTCCTCATGCCTTCTCAGTTTCCTAGAGATGTAGGCAATCACTCGGCCGTCTTGCATCAAGACTCTGCCTAAGCTCTCCTTGGATGCGTCAATGCATACCAAGAAGTCTGTGTCCATGTCAGAGATATTTAGTATCACTGTTGCTGTCAACAACTCCTTGAGCCTCTGAAATGATACCGCACATTTCTCGGTCCAAACAAACTTCTTGTTCTTCTTCTGCACTTTCATGACCAGATTTTCTATCTTCGAAAATCCCTCGATGAATCGTTGGTAATATCTTGTTAAACCCTTGAAGTTACATACTTCTAGGACGTTCGTCAACGTAGGACATTCCATAATAGCCTCGGCCTTTGCTGGATCCATGACGATACCTTCACCGGAGATGAAATTCCCTAAGTAGTGAATCTTCGATTGATAAAACAAGCATTTGGACAACTTCCCATACAATTGTTTCTCTCACGGACACCGTACTACAATGCACAAGTGCTCGTCATGCTCCTCCCTCGTATGAGAGTAAATCAAAATATCATCAATGAATACTTGGACGAACTTGTCCAAGTACTTGCGGAACACCCAGTTCATAAAAATCATAAATACCCCTGGGGCGTTTGTCATTCCAAACGGTAAAACAATAAACTCATAATGTCCAAACCTCATCTTAAAGCCAGTCTTAGGGACATCATCCTCCTTGATCCATAAGTGGTGATACCCTGCTCGCAAATTGATCTTTGAGAACACTGTCGCACCCTTCATCTGATCAAACAGATCATCAATCCTCAGCAACAGATACTTATTATTGATCATCGCTTTGTTCAATTGACAGTATTCAATGAATAGCCTCCATGGCCCATCCTTCTTTTGTATGGAAATAATAGGTGCACCCTACGATGACACACTTGGACATATCAGCCTTAGGTCCAATAATTCCTTTAGTTGCATTCTCAACTCCTGTAACTCCAGGATCAACATCCCATAAGGCGTTCTAGCTATCGGTTTAGTCCCTGGTTTTAGGTATATAGTAAACTCCAATTCCCTCTTCGGCGGTATCCGAGGTAACCCCTCCGAAAAGATGTCTGCAAACTCTCTCAGCACAGGAAGGTGTTCTAGACCTTCCACTACTCCCTTCTCATTTAACGCAAGGATCACATAAAGCTTATATCCCTTGCGCATGCTCTTACATAGTTGCAAGGAAGAGATGAACCTCAGGGAAACTCCCTGGTTCAACCTACAATCTTGCATCTTTTCCCCTCATGGTTGACCAAACTCAACCATTTCGTCCTACATTTGAGTATCGCCTCATGTGATTCCAACTAGTCCATACCAATCAAGACATCATAAGATCCTAAGATCGTGACATACAAGTTGGCCTTGGTGAAAAATCTCTCAAGTTAAGGTTATAGCTTGTAGCCCTTCCTCCAGTCTTCTGTTTGGATCCCGAAGCCATCTTTACCAATCTAAACTCATTCTGTTCGACTACCTTTACCTTAATCTCTTTTAGCGCTGCACTAGAAATGAAAATCTTGGTAGCATCTGAATCTATCGAATCTAAGGGTCTAGTCAATGATGGTACCTGACATCTCGAGCAAAGTCAACTGGTGCTTTGGCTGGAGGTTATTCACTGCTACAAGAATCCGATGGGCCTTGCCCAAAACTCCCACAGTAGTGGGTCCGACTGATCCAGATGCTCCGGTCGTTTCCCTTGGGAAGTAAGGCTGGTAATGTGGCTCCCCACAATCCAACACACTTTCTTTGGTCCAGTAATCCTGGTACTTGAAGTAGAAGCTAAATTCTAATGCTAAGGACAACACAAACTTGTTGACCTTAAGTTTCTTGGTAAGGGTGTAGAGCACACTGAAGTAGCTCCAAAAATGGGCCTCGTATTCAGCACCGTATGGTCTCCCTATTGCAAGGCATCAAACTCATTGAGGTGATGCTCAACGAATTACTCAAAAGGATACCTTTTTTGGAACCATTCCTAGAACAGTTCCCATGACACGTCATCGACGACCATGGTTAAGTGGCAGGAGCTTCTTCCACCATAGAAGAGCGTTCCTCTTCAGTTGAAAGACCACCATATAGACCTTCATTCTGAAGGTCATAATCACGAAGCGTGAAGCATAATGCCTTGATCTACAACCGTGCCTCAATGAAACAACCATCTGCGACACTCGAGGACTCGAGAACTCAACTCTCTCGAGTTCTTGATGGATGCTAACGGTACTATCTAGGGTGTGCCATGGACCCTCAGGGGTACAGGTGCCTTGATCTCATCTTAGTATTGATGATGAATCAAGGCCCTTTGACAATACCTAGAAGGGCCTTGTCAGACCACCATCATCCCTTACCACAAGCGAATCCAGTCAGAGGGCTTTTTCTTCCCCTTGGGGGTTCGACTTTGAGGGTGTAGAACATCTAGAGGCGTCACACCTCCTTCCATGGCACCACGTTGCGAACCTCTGAGGCGTCCTCTAAATGTGATCTCCCATGGACACATTAAGGTTTTTAATTAACGCAACGGTTAAAACTCATGGGTTTACTGCAGTGGAAAGCCCGACAATCCACAGTCGTAGGGTTGAACCTGCTCTGATACCATGTGTAACAATCCCATTGTTACGACTACAAGATAAGCAGAAGGTAAATTATTATTATTTTTTTTCGTTAAAGGAGAGATGGTGATTATGAAAATAGCTTAACCACACAACTGACGACAAACACAAGTATGCAGTCCAGAAAACCAACAAGTAAGACTCCACATACTAACATAAGGGCTACTGAGCTAACATCTGTAGAAAAAAAGGAGAAAATAATACCTGCCCGACGTAAACACAATCACGCCTACAAGCTAAGGGACAACATCCTCATCCCGACACAACGAATTTGACGAACAAGACTAGAACCTCAAGGTGCGCTAACCTAACACTTGAAGTCGTTCAATCCATGCATCGAAGCAACTTACAACGCTCGATGACACTCGAACGGAAGGCATCGACTCTGGCCAAGTTATCATTTGCCTCTATCCAATAGGGCATGCCCTAATCCCCTCATCTAGAATCATGTCATCCCTAGATGATAGACGTGTCAATAACCGGGGTGCAACCCATCCCAATGGAACCAAGGATTCAAGAAAATCTAGCGTGATAGAATGCGAAACAAAAGACAAGAAGACTACACCCACACACCAAGAATCTGGTCGATGCGACTCGAGACGAAGTTACTCAAAGAATAAAAAACCAATTGTTATGTGACTTCGCTAACACCCCATTCATCCATCAATTCTAAACTTGTCCAATTTACCATCTAATTAACATTACTTAAAATCTAACTAGCATGTCTAAATTATAAATTAGCCATTTAGTTGACAATCAAATAGACATTAAATACAAACAATTTAGCAAGTCTAATTACCATTGTCCATCATTACCATCTAATTGAAAAAACTAATTTAATTAATATTAGAACCATAAACTACAATTACCATCTAAACTAACATTAATGCAAATCAATGGAGCAAGTCTGAATTAAAAAAAAGTCATCAATGTACCATCTAAAGTGACCTTAAATGCAAATGAAGTCATTACTAAAATTGTAATTATAATTACATTCTAATCTAACTTTTTAATTATTAAGAAAACTAGATTTACAAGTCTGGTCTGAGTGAAACTAGGCTATCTACTCATTAAAGACTGTCTAATTATATTAAAGGCTGCCAATTATGGCTATGCCAAGGGCATATGGTAGTGGACTTATCACAGGCATTGGTCCAAGTCTAAAATTTACATCACAGAATCTATATCAGACAGGAAGGATAAAACGTTAGACCATTAATACTCAAAACGTGGTTAGACGACAATCTCTGTCAGTAATTAAAAGGTCGTTGTCGTGCAACCTGTAACAACTTTGTCAGATAAAAGAAAAATGCTATCAAGGAGAAGGTAAATGTAACTGCACTGCCATCAATAAAACCGTAACTACTAACAGTTGTAGTTAGATTTCCAAATAAGGATGACATGGTACATTACTCACCACAATGGGAATATATGATCATTGTTCTACATGGTTGAATGCACAGGTATGTTAAATGGTCTAGGAAAAAATTGTGGGCAAGGGACGCAGTTTTTAGAACAATTATATGGTTACAATCGTCAGGGTATGGTTACAACAATTACATAGTTTACAATTCGCAGAGGTAAAGGTATATACAACAATTACATAGTTTACAATCACAGAGGTAATGGTAGATACAACAATTAAAAAGTTTACAAATCCCAGAGCTAAAGGTATATACACTGATTAGATAGTTAGGGTTCGAGATCCTTAACAAAATTTAATCATCCTTTTCTAAATACCACAAAACAGATTTAAGAGAACCCACTCTCTTTTAAATTGAATTAACATGGACTGGCTACAACAAATGATAAGCTTTAGAATTAAGTCTATTCTCCCTCAACACTTTATAATGGCCAAATTGCAGGCAACCGAAAAAAATAAAAGCACAGAGATGCATTCACCCTCTAGGTAGTGTTGCTGAGAAAAAAAAATGCAAACCAAGGCACAAACATAGACAAATGTTATTTTTTCAATCAAGGGCCTTTCAGTGCTCGAAGGGAACAATCCAACAGTGAATTTCAGAATAAAATTGAAAACACAACAATTCCTTGAATAAAATGAGAGGCATAACAATCTCTTAAAGGGACAATTCTTCGACAATGCTGAGTCACTCGGTAAGACATAAGCCACCATAGAGGCATTCACATTAGTTGCAGAGATTATAACATGCCATAAGTATTTTGTAAACGAAGAGAAATCATCCCAATAATTGCATAAATGACCATTCTAAGAAAACGCAGAAGTTGATTATATATATATAAAAAAAGCAGAGATCATGTCAACAATGCAAAGTTCATGTCAATTGCAGGAGGGCGCAATGAAAGAAATCAGCTGAGGAAAATAATAGAGGTAGACGGCTCGACAGGATCATCCTTTTCTCATCATCCATTCACAAAAAAGAAAGGTGTTGAGATCCATAGGTCTATTAACGCCGAAGCGACGAATGTAGATCAGGCTCCTGATCGATTGGTTAGGTGAGGACTAATGAGCTAGGGACAAAAGGAAAAAGAAACCACAACCTTCACAAATCAATACACCATAGTGCGGTCAAGACATGTTGGGAAACAGATTCCATGGGAGTCAATCAATCATCGAGCTAGGCGAAGAAAAATTTCAGTCATTAATCTAGACAATCAGTTCACTTACCCAAATAAACATGTAGATTCAAGCATAAATCCTACAACATTGTACCATACAAAAATGAAGAGAGCATATCGTTTCCTGATCACCCGCTCTGAGTGGACGTCCCGCACGCTCCGTGAAACTACCGCTTGCTGACTGATGAGACTTCACCGGTACCTCCCAGCCAATGCTAGGGGTACTCTTCTTCCCCCTTAGCCCCCTGAGCCACAAAGGGGACACACACACTATCCATAGAATCAGCTAGCTCCCAACTCGCCTCGCAAGGCTGAGCTACCACTTCTCACCGAGATGGGTATCCAAACTCCGACAAGTTAAGTCAGTCAAGTATGAATTTCTACAACGTAACATTACACGAACAGAACACCCCATCATTATTTTCCTTCCTCCATTATATAGAGTTTTGAAGTCCTTTACTTTCCCAAATCCCAATTTATTTAACGTTAATAAATTAGTTCAGAAAAATTCCTCCTCGTACATGTGTCACCCATCCCCTTCATTCCTCCAAAAACTAAATTCTTTAATTAATTAATTGCCCTTATTTCCCTCACCCACCTAGAGTCACTTCTAGAATCACTCCTAGGTGTCCCCAAATTCTCTTACAAGTTTTAATGACTTTCCCCATTATTAATTTGCTAGTTCAGTTTTAAATTAGAAAGTTCTTAATGGTAGATACCTTACTAAGTTT
This sequence comes from Picea glauca, assembly GCA_000966675.3. NCBI lineage: Eukaryota > Viridiplantae > Streptophyta > Pinopsida > Pinales > Pinaceae > Picea > Picea glauca. Next base: position 210,362 of record JZKD02S1012056.1, read on the forward strand.
GACTTTTTTCTTTTTCCCTTGTGTTTCCCTTTTCTTCTTATGTTTCCCTCTTTTCCTAGTTTCCTAAATATTTTAGATTTTCCTCTTTCCCCTTTTCATTTAGGACACAAATTTGCAGGTGTAGAAATTAAACCCCTTTTTCCTTTTTCCCTTTTTAGTTAATAATTTTAAATTATAATAAATTAATAAAACAATTATTTCCCTTTTTAAATTTTACCATAATAGATTTTTATGAATCATTTAAATTGCTTACCCCCTTATTGTTACAAGATTTTTTTTTTTTAACAGAAACAGTTATAGATTATATTAATGGGGTGGACTAACCACGGATCTGATTACAAAATGGCCTCAAATTTCTTCGGGTCTGACTTCTTGAACCATTCTACTTCTATAACTATAGACTAGTGAGCATAAGACTCAACACTATTTCAGCATTTGTTACAGCAGTGTTTCATCATTGTTCCAGCATATGTTCCAGCACTGTGTTTTAGCATTACAACACTGTTTCAGCATATGTTCCAGCGCTAAGTTTCAACATCTGTTCTAGCACTGTGTTTCAGCATCTGTTCCAGCACTATGTTTCAGCATCTATTCCAGCACTGTGTTTCAACATCTGTTCCAGCACTGTGTTTCAACATCTGTTGGAGCACTGTGTTTCGACATCTGTTCCAGCACTGTGTTTCAGCTTTACAACATTGTTTCAGCATATGTTCCAGCACTGTGTTTCAGCATATGTTCTAGCGCTGTGTTTCAACATCTGTTCCAGCACTGTGTTTCAGCATCTGTTCCAGCACTGTGTTTCAGCATCTATTCCAACACTGTGTTTCGACATCTGTTTGAACACTGTGTTTCAGCTTTACAACATTGTTTCAGCATATGTTCCAGCACTGTGTTTCGGCATCTGTTCCAGCTCTGTGTTTCAGCATCTATTCTAGCACTGTGTTTCAGCATATGTTCCAGCCCTCCTTTGCACAGCCATCTATTATTTTACACACTGCTGTCCTTTTCATGGGATACAGATTTTTGTTGGATCTCCGTCATTTATGCATAGATCTCCTTGGGCCAGGAGGCAACCTTTATTGGCTAAAGCATCTGCTTCTTTGTTTAAG
>JZKD02S1012056.1:213782-233781 GCA_000966675.3 Picea glauca
AATCAATTTTCCCTTAAATTTTTCTTAGGACTCCTTCCCACAGGTTGACTTTATTGGTGCCCAAAATTAATGGCAGCCCAAGGTACTGTATCTTTTCCCAATCTGCATACCCTTTGAACCCCAAGGTGCTGGTAATCCTTTGGATTTCATGTTCTGTTGCATTCCAACTATATACAACACTTTTCCTTTCTCTTATCAAGGCTCCTGACACATTGCAGTAGTTCTGAAGTATGCTCTTAAATGCAGAAGATACTTTGTTTGAGGCTCCTCTTAGCATAAGATAATCATCCACAAACAGAGTGTAATTAATAGGCTTGAGATACTTCGTAATTATCAGGCCTAGGACAACTCCTATTACCCTTTCCTGCTCCAACTTCCTACTGAGTGAATCCTCCATTAAAATGTACAGAAAAGGGGAGAGAGGGCAACCTTTCCTCAACCCCCTCGAAGATTTGAAGAACTATGTTGGCCTCCCGTTTACCAAAGGTGCATCCATGGGATGTGGGTGCAGGCTTGTATTAGGTTTACAAACTCTTGCTCAAATCCAAATGAGAGTAGCACTTGATATAAAAAGGTCACCTTTACTCTGTCGAAGGCGTTAGCCATGTCTAACTTGATCAACATGCCCTTCTCTTTTATGAGTTTGCTGGAATGCATAGGTTCTTGAACTAGGATCACATTGTCCAGGATATGTCTCCCTTTGACGAATCCTCCCTGCGAATCTGAAATAAGTTTTCCCAACAGTGGCTTTATTCTATTTGCAAGAAGTTTTGCAATTATCTTATAAGAAGCGTTGCCAAGGGAGATTGGCCTGAATCTATCAAAGGAGGCGGGGTTTATTTCTTTCAGGATTAAAGCGAGGAATGTTGAGTTAGTGGCACCTCCCAGTTTTTCTTTCCGTAGGAATCCTTTTATCATTCTCATGAGATTAGATTTGATTATATTCCAACATATCCTATAAAAATGAATAGTGAACCCGTCTGGCCCTGGAGCTTTGTTAGGGGCCATGGACCAGATGATTTTGCAGATTTCTTCTTCATTGGTTTGGCTCAAAAGTGATGTGTTGTCTTCTTTTGTAACCAGAACCGGGATGTTCTTGAGGAATTCCTTGCTGCCTTCTTCATTATCATCATTCTCTTTGTTGTAAAGATGGTGAAAGTGTGAGACAACAACAACCTTTATTTGGTCTATTCCTTTGCAAATCTTCCCATCATTGGTTGTGATTTCAGAGATGTGATTCCTGGAGAGTCGGGCTTTGAATTGGCAGTGGAAGTAAGATGTGTTTCTGTCCCCGGATTCCAACCATAAGCAGTGGGATTTTAATCTCCAATATTCTTCTTCAATTCTGAAGGAATGGTAAGTTTTACTTTGGATTGCTTGCTCCTTTCCTAGATCTGAGTTAACAATTTCTTTTATTTCCATATTGCTTTGCAACTTTCCCAACTGCTGCACTAGCTCCTTTCTTTGGGTGTTGGGATTACTTTCCGGTCTTTTACTCCATTCCTTGAGGGTTGTTTTTGTTATTTTGATTTTTTGTTCCCAGACAAAGTGGGGAGACCCAATTACTGTGGTGGCCCATGCCATTCAGACTGTCTCATAGAAACCACTCTTTTCTTTCCACAAAGGGCTGAATCTGAATGGGATTGGGCCTAAAATTTCTTCATCCTCTAGCGAAAGCAGAATGGGTTTGTGGTCCGAGGTAAGCTTGGGAAGGATGGCTGTGGAGATTATCTTCCTTTCCAAAAACAAAGTTCTTTGAACCAAGAATCTGTCCAGTCTGGCAGAAATGTGTTCCTCCCCTGTCCTGTTATTGGTCCAGGTGTAGAGCCCTTTGCGTGGTTTAAAATCCATTAGGTCCCACTGCTGTATCATATCTTCTACTACATGAATCTGTTGGTCCTTTATGATCCTTCCTCCCCTCTTTTCTTTTCCATTCATTACTAGGTTGAGGTCTCCAACAATGATTATATTACTAGGTTGAGGTCTCAATTAAAGTTTTCCAACAATCTTTCTTTTCGGAGTGCAGAGTTGGTACATAAAGATTGAATAATGTAATGTTTAACTTACTTACTGTATGCTTCAGTTCAGTATAGCTCCAATGCTGAGTGTTGAAGGAGTTGACAAGGATGAACTGATCTTCCTTCCAAAGTGTTGTTATTCCTCCGCAGGATCCCCTTGCACTGATTGCTTTCCCTGCATTCTTCTGCCATTTGCTTTTGCTGATCTCTAGAAGGGCTTCCCCTTCGATTTTTGTCTCTTGGAGCATGAGAATGTCTGCTAGTTCCACTTTCATCAGATCCTTAACTGCTTGAATTTTCGTCGAGTTCCCCAGACCTCTACAGTTCCAAGAGACGATTTTCATTACTTACTTGTGGGGGTGGATGGGCCTCCTCCTTTTTGAGACCTTATCCTTGTATTTCTTCCGATTGACATTTCTATGGTGGGTTGGCTTCGTTGGGTCTTTTTTTTTTCTGCCTCTTCCTCCCTAGCTTCTTTACGAGACTTCCTTCCTGCTCTTTTGGCTAGTCTTTCTAAGATCTCATCCTCGGAGGAGCTTACTGGTTCCATTATTTTCTTTCTGGCTATGTCTGCATATGAGGGTGAGGGGGCTGCCTCCAAGGATCCTGCCGTTTTCCCTTGTTCCCCGATGTCTTTTCTTTTTGGGGGGGATTTTGGGTGTACCCCACTGTCCATAATTATATCTAGTTCTTCTGTTTCCTTACGGATCTTTTCTGCTTGCGTTGCTAGTTGCGGCGTAGGATTGGGGTCCCCGTCAGGTTGCTCTTGTTCCAGTTGCCCATGGTTATCACTCTTCGTTGTACCTTTGTTTCTATATCTTGTTGTCCCTGTTTTCTGTATTGTGATCCACTGGTTTGTTTTTTCATTCTCACTCTCCTCTGCATTCTTTTTTTGCAGTGCCTTGCGAAGTGGCCGTATCCATGACAGTTCTGGCATTTGAAAGGTAACTGTTCATAGTCTAACTCCTGGATATGCGTCCAGTCTGCCACTGTTAGTTTGACTGCCTCTAGTAATCCCACTTCCAGATCCACCTCCACGCAGATCCGAGTGCATGAATACTGATCTTTCCTTGGTGCTTGATCAATGTACCTTTCGAGCTTGTTGTCGATTGCATGCAGTGATTTTTGGTTCCAGCAGTGCAAAGGAAGATGTGGTAGGTGAACCCACATTGGAACAACAGATGGCACGTCCTGAGCTGGATCGAAATACGGGGTCCATTTCTTCAGATATATCCCCTGGGGCCCCATGAAATATGGGTCGTTTCTGAAAATGAGGTTTTTGTCTTCAAGGTTTTCAAAGACGAACACAAAGTAACCTTTCCCTACGAAGTGACTCTTTATCCCTTCTGAGATGAGCGGGCTCCAGTTCCTCTACACCCAGGCTTCGACGGATTTGGGAGAGGGCCATAGCCCAGTAAATTGCCCGATAAGACCTCGTCTGCCAAATTGACTGTCGACCTGCAAGTTTCTTCTAATGGCAGTTCTACACTTGGGATGCATTCCAATTTCTTGAAGAACTTCTATTGTGCAGCTGACGACAGTCTTTTGGAAGCCTCAGCCACCAGTTTCCTGAAGGCATCAATCTCTAGCAAAGAGGGAGAGGTGGGAACGGATCCCCCACCATCGTCTATGGCTGGGGGGCCCCTTCTCGCTGCTCGCTGTGCCATGCTCCACTCGCCCTCTCGCTCCTCACGCGTTTCTTTCCATTACCACTGGAAATTTCATCCACAAAGAATTTTTGCTTGGATCTTGGCAGATTTGAGCCAATGGCTCTGATCTTCGGCCTCTTCATGGATCTGATTGCATGGCCCTTGTTGAAGATAGATCTGAGGATGTAAGTATGGTTGTGTATGCTCACGGCCCCACAGCTGGAGTCGGTTTGAAAAGGGAAGGTTGCGGCCTTGCTCCCTCTCCCTCTTGGCTACACGCTCGGCCCCGAACTCGGCCCCCAACACCTGCAACACGGTCTCTGTACCTATCATGACCCTCCTCAAACCCTTGAATGATTTCAACCGATGAAGTGTCGGTTCAATGTTGTTACAAGATATAACGAAGAGTATAATTATTATTTTTATTGTTTTTATTTTTATTTTGTATATATATATATATATATATTTTTAAAGTTAAAATTTTACCACTATCATAATTTAGACATAGACCTTAAATTTTCGTGTTGGGCAACATTTTATTAGGGAAATTGTTTTAAAAATTCTTATCACATTTTTTGTCCTAAGGTCGTCTAGGTTAATTCATTTATCATTAACAACGCGATGTGCCCTTTAGGATGCACTAGGTTCTCCAAGGGTGCCACTCACCTCATTTGTTCCCTTGCGCGATGTGCCCTTCAGGACGCACCACGTGCTCCAAGGGTGCCACTCGCCTCTTTCCATTTTTCTTGCACGACATGCCCTTTAGGACGCACCACATTCTCCAAGGGTGCCACTCGCCTCTTGACTGACTGGGTAGACACCAAAAACCCCTGGATTCAATACTCTGCCAGGTGAACTTGTGGGAGACTAAGGGCCTCTAAGGAATAAGGCCCCCGCCTTATTGCACGCCCCTTAGAATCATCGTCATCGACTATCACTGTTTTCCCTCACGACATCGTGGGTCCTCTAGGAACTAGGTAAACATTAACCTACAGTTTGAGACACGACGGGATTGATAGTAGGTTGTGGCAGGGATGTTGTCCACACCTCTTCCTCAACATCTCTGGTGGTCGTGCGTGACCCCTCTACTCCACATGTGAGTCTGGTCGGAAAAACATCATTATCCTGCATCATCAATGAATCATGTCAGCAAAATATACTTAATCATATCATCTAATCAGATGCACTATTATCACATATAAAACAATCAAACCCCAATGGTTCACTCCCCGACTCAATCCAGAGTCCAAGGGGTTCCATTGATGCCTCAGCATCCTCGAGGTCCAAAATCCTACACACTCAGTAAAACCGAATCAATAGCACCTATCTATGTCAATGTAGTAAAACAACATGTCATTAACCCATAACGCCTCATAATCAAAATCAATGTTTTAATAGCATAATAATATGGATCACTCGCGAGCAAGTCTCCTTAAGGAATACGTTCACTCAGTGTGCAAGAGTGGGATGTTACATATGCCCTCTCTTGGTCTAAACTTCGTCCCGAAGTTTCACAATAAAAATGCCAAAATAATGTGTATCACAGTATCATAAGTCTATCTATAAAAAAAATGGAAATTGTTGGTGCATATCATATGCATCCTCCTAGGTCGCCAAGGGAGGACTATAATTATCCCAATAGACCTTGACCTCATCCAATGTTCGACATCATAGCTATCAAATGTGATGATCCAAGGTGCAGATTGGATCAGCCCTGAGTGCACCCTCATCCAATACCTGCAAGGAACTCATGTCCATAACATGTGTAGGATCACTAATATAATGTCTCAAAACAGATACATGAAAAACATCGTGCATACGCCTCAAAGAATCAGGCAAGGCGAGCTGATAGGCCATGGGCCCCTTTCTCTCCACAATCTCAAATGGTCCCATGAACCTGGGAGAGATTTTAGCTCCCTTTCGAAACTTGATCAAACTCTTATGTGGTTTAACCCACAAGAAGACTCGATCGTCGAGCTCGTAACTACAGTCGACATGGTGCACATCGACCTAACTCTTCTGCCTATCCTATGCTTCTTTGATCCTTTGTCTTATTGTTTTCATTTTCTCTTCCATTTCTTGGATCACTTCTGGTCCCACCAGGACCCTATCCTAAATTCGATCCCAACTCAAAGGTGTCTGACATGGTTGCCCGTAAAGAAACTCGAAAGGTGCCATCTTAATGGTGCTTTGGTAACTGTTGTTATAAGAGAACTCCACCAGTGGAAAGAATTCTTCCCAATGATTTTGTTGGTCCATCACATACATGCACAACATGTCCTCCAAGGTTTGGTTCGTTCATTCGGTCTAACCGTTAGTCTTGGGGTGATACGCCATATTGAAGTTAAGTTGAGTTCCCAAGGCCTCTTGGCAACTCATCCAAAATCGTCTAGTAAACATTGATCCTCGATTAGATATAATCCTCTTAGGCATTCCATGCAACCTCACAATCTCATTGATGAAAACTCTAGCTGGGTCAAGTGCCTAATCTCGTTCGATCGTACATAAATTCGAATTTTAAACCTCAATAATCCATCATCGTCAAACGTAAATCCTTCAAATTTTGGTACCATCATTGTGTTTTGTTCATTAAAACCCTCGACCTCTTTGTACTAGTCATCGTCACACTATAAAGTTATAATCTTATCATGTAGATTCTTCTAAAGAGGCAAAAACAAAAATATGCATGGTCTCTGACTCAATGCATTTTCCACTTGGTTCATTGTCTCTTTTATGTAAGTATTCTCGAAGTTGTACTTGTTAGGCAATTTCAACCAACGCCATTGTCGTGTGTTCAGGTCGTTTGCATACATATGTGTTGTAGTCGATAGTGGTCCGTATTTAGTTCAAATTTTCATCCAACAAGATATTGTCTCCAAACCTTCAAGGCCTGTTCAATGGCTAACAACTCCAAATCATGCGTCGCATAGTTTACCTCATGCCTTCTTAGTTTCCTCGAGATGCAGGAGATCACTCGACCATCTTGCATCAAGACTTTTCTTAAGCCTTCCTTGGATGCATCAATTCATACCAAGAAGTCTGCATCCATGTCAGGGATATTTAGTATCGGTGTTGTTGTCAACAACTCCTTGAGCCTACGAAATGCTACTGCGCATTTCTCGTTCCAAACAAACTTCTTTTTCTTCTTCTGCACTTCCATGATCAGATTTTGTATCTTCGAAAATCCCTCGATGAACCATCGATAATATCCTATTAAACCCATGAAGCTACATACTTCTAGGATGTTCGTCGATGCAGGCCATTCCATAATAGCCTCGACCTTTGTTGGATCCATGATGATACCTTAATTGGAGATGACATTCCCTAAGTAGTGAATCTTCGATTGATAAAACAAGCATTTTGACAACTTCCCATACAATTTGTGCTCTCACAGACACTGTAGTACCACGCGCAAGCACTTGTCATGCTCCTCTGTCATCTGAGAGTAAATAAAAATATCATCAATGAATACTTGGATGAACTTGTCCAAGTACTCACAGAACACCCTGTTCATCAAAATCATAAATACCCATTGTTCGTTTGTTGATGCAAACGGTAAAACAGTAAACTCGTAATGTCCAAAACTCGTCTTAAAGGTGGTCTTAGGGACATCATCCTCCTTGATCTGTAAGTGGTGATACCCTAATTGCAAATCGATCTTTGAGAACACTCTCGCACCCTTCATCTGATCAAATAGATCATCAATCCTCGACAACAGATACTTATTCTTGATGGTCGTTTGTTTAATTGACAGTAGTCAATGAAGAGCCTCCACGTCCCATCCTTCTTTTGTATGGAAATAACAAGTGCACCCCACGGTGAAAATCTTGGACGTATCAGTCTTAGGTCCAATAATTCCTTCAGTTGCATTCTCAACTCCTGTAACTTTAGGATTGACATCCGACAAGGCGTTCTAGCTATCGGTTCAGTTCATAGTTTTAGGTCTATAGTAAACTCCAATTCCCTCTTCAGCGGTATCCGAGGTAGCCCCTCCGGAAAGACATCTGCAAACTCTCTCGCCACAGGAAGGTGTTCTAGACCTTCCGCTACTCCCTTCTCATTAAATGCAAGGATCGCATAAAGCTTATATCACTTGCGCATGCTCTTCCATAGCTTCAAGGAAGAGATGGAAATCAAGGAAACTCCCTGGTTCCACCTACAATCATGTGTCTTTGTCTCTCATAGTTGACCAAACTCAACCATTTCATCCTACATTTGAGTATCGCCTCATTCGATTCCAACTAATCCATACCAATCACAATGTCATAAGATCCTAAGATCGTGACGTACAAGTTGGACCTGGTGAAAACTCTCCCAAGTTAAGGTTATAGCCTGTAACTCTTCCTCCAGCCTTCTATTTGGCTCCCGAAGCCATCTTGACCAATCTAAACTCATCCTGTTCGATTGCCTTTACCTTGATCCCTTTTAGTGCTGCACCAGAAATGAAACTCTCGGTAGCATCTGGATCTATCGAATCTAAGGGTTTGGTCAGCGACGATAGCTGACATCTCAATCACAGTCAACTGGTGCTATGGTTGGCGGTTATTCACTGCTGCAAGAATCTGATGGGCCTTGCCAAAAACTCCCACGATAGTGGGTCCAGCTGATCCAGATGCTCCGGCAGTTTCCCTTGGGAAGTAAGGCTGGTAATGTGGCTCCTCACAATCCAACACACTTTCTTCGGTCTTGTAATCCTGGTACTCAAAGTAGAAGATTAATTCTAATGTTAAGGCCAACAGAAACTTGTTGACCTTAAGTTTCTTGGTAAGGGTGTGGAGCACACCGAAGTAGATCCAAAAACGGGCCTTGTATTCGGCACCATACGGTCACACTGTCAAAAGGCATCAAACTCGTTGAGTTGATGCTCAATGAATTCCTCAAAAAGATACCTCTTCTAGAACTGTTCCTAGAACAGTTCCCATGACATGTCATCGACAACCATGTTCAAGTGGTAGGAGATTCTTCCACCATAGAAGAGTGTTCCTCTTCAGTTGAAAGACCACCATGCAGACCTTCATGTTGGAGGTCATAATTGCGAAGTGTGAAGCATAGCACCTTTCTATACAACCATGCCTCAACGACACAGCCATCCGCAACACCCAAGGACTCGAGAACTCAACTCTCTCGAGTTCTCGGTGGATGCTAATGGTACTAGCTAGGGCACACCATGGAACCTCAAGGGTACAGGTACCTCGGCCTTATCTCAATACTGATAATGAATCAAGGCCCTTTGACAATACCTGGAAGGGCCTTGTCAGACCATCATCATCCTTTACCACAAGTTAATCCATCCCAAGGACTTTTTCTTCCCCTTAGGGGTTTGACTACGAGGGTGAGGAACGTCTGGAGGGGTCGCACCGCCTTCCATGGCACCACGTTGCAAACCTCTGAGGTGTCCTCTAAATGTGATCACCCAAGGACACGTTAAGGTTTTTAATTATTGCAAGGGTTAAAACTCACAGTTTTACTACAGTGGAAAGCCTGGTGATCCACAGTCGCAGGTTTGAACACACTCTGATACCATGTGTAACAACCCCATTGTGACGACTACAAGCGAAGCAGAAGGTAATTTTTTTTTTCATTAAAGGCGAGATGGCGATGACGAAAATAGATTAACCACACAATTGACGATGAACGCAAGCACGCAGTCTAGGAAACCGACAACTAAGACTCCACATACTGACATAAGGGCTACTAGGCTATCATGTGTAGAACAAAAGGAGAAAATACTACCCACCTGATGCAAACACGATCACTCCTACAAACTTATAGAAAACATCCCCATCCCGACACAATGACTTTGGTGAACAAGATTAGAACCTCAAGGTGTGCTAACCTAACGCTTGAATGCGTTCAACCCATGCGTCGAAGCAACTTAAAACGCTCGACGACACTCGCACGAAAGGCACCGGCTTCAGCCAAGTTATCATTTGCCGCTATCCAATAGGGCACGCCTTGATCCCCTCATCTGGAATCATGTCATCCCTAGATGATAGACACGTCAATAATTGGGGTGCAACCCATCCCAACGGGATGAAGGATTCAAGAAAATACAACGTGATAGAATGCAAAACAAAAGAAAAGAAGACTACATCCACACCCCAAGCATCTGGTTGACGTGACTCGAGACGACATTACTCAAAGAAGAAAAACACAACTTTTACGTGACTTCGCCAACACCCCATTCATTCATCAAGTCTAAACTTGTCCAGTTTACCATCTAATTAACATTACTTAAAATCTAACTAGCATGTCTAAATTATAAATTAACCATTTAGTTGACAATCAAATAGACATTAAATACAACCAATTTAGCAAGTCTAATTACCATTGTCCATCATTACCACCTAATTGATTAATCTAATTTAATTAATTTTAGAACCATAAACTACAATTACCATCTAAACTAACATTAATGCAAATCAATGGACCAAGTCTGAATTAAAAAAAAAGTCATCAATGTACCATCTAAAGTGACCTTAAATGCGGATCAAGTCAATACTAAAATTGTAATTATAATTACATTCTAATCTAACTGTTTAATTATTAAGAAAACTAGATTTACAAGTCTGGTCTGAGTGAAACTATGTTGTCTACTCATTAAAGACTGTCTAATCATATTAAAGGTTGCCAATTCTGGCTACGCCAATGGCATATGGTAGTGGACTTATCATAGGCATTGGTCCAAGTCTAAAATTTACATCGCAGAATCTATATCATACAGGCTGGATAAAACATTACACCATTAATACTGAAAACGCGGTCAGACGACAATCTTTGTCAGTAATTAAAAGGTCATTGTCGTGCAACCTATAATAGCGTTGTCAGATAAAAGAAAAACACTGTCAAGGAGAAGGTAAATATAAATTCACTTCCATCAATCAAACTGTTACTGCCAACCACTGTAGTCGAATTTCCAAATAAGGGTCACCACAACAGGAATATATGATCGTTGTTCTACACAGTTGAATGCACAGGGATGTTAAACGGTCTGGGAAAAAATCGTGGGCAAGGGACATAGTTTTCACAGCAATTATATGGTTACAATTGTCGGGGTATGGTGTCACAACAATTATGTAGTTTACAATTTGCATAGGTAAAGCTATATACAATAATTACATAGTTTACAATTGCAGAGGTAATGGTATATACAACAATTACATAGTTTACAAATCGCAGAGCTAAAGGTATATACAACGATTACATAGTTAGGGTTCGAGATCCTTAACAAAATTTAATGATCCTTTTCTAAATACCACAAAACAGATTTAAGAGAACCCACTCTCTTTTAAATTGAATTAACATGGACTGGCTACAACCAATGATAAGCTCTGGAATTAAGTATATTCTCCTTCAACACTTTATAATGGCCAAATCCCAGGCAATCCAAAAAAATAAAAGCATAGGGATGCATTCTCCCTTCAGGTAGTATTGCTGAGAAAAACAAATGTAGACCAAGGCACAAACACAGACAAAGGTTCTGTTTTCAGTCAAGGGCCTTCCAATGCTTGAAGGGAACAGTCCAATAGTGAATTTCAGAATAAAATTGAACACACAACAATTCATTGAATAAAATGAGAAACATAACAATCTCTTAAAGGGACAATTCTTCCACAATGTTGAGTAACTTGGTAAGACATAAGCCACCATAGAGGAATTCACATTAGTCGCAGAGATTATACAGGGGCATAAGTATTTTGTAAACAAAGAGAAATCATCCCAATAATTGCAAAAATGACCATTCCAAGAAAATGTAGAAGTTGATTATATATATAAAAAAAAAACATAGAGATCATGTCAACAATGCAGAGGTCATGTCAATCATAGGAGGGTGCAATGAAATCAATTAGTCGAGGACAATAATGGAGGTAGATGGATTGACAGGATCGTCCTTCGCTCATCATCCACACACATAAAAGAAGGGCAATAAGATCCATAGGTCTATTAACGCCGAAGCGATGACCATAGACTAGGCTCTTGGCTGACTACTCAGGCGAGGATTGATGAGATAGGGATGAAAGAAAAAAGTAACCAAAACCTTCACAAATCAATACACCATAGGGTGGTGAATACATGCTAGGAAACGAAGGCCACATGAGTAAATTAATCATCGAGCTAGGCTAAGGAAAATTCCAGTCATCAATCTAGACAATTAGTTCACTTACTCAATTAAACATGTAGATCCAAGCATAAATCCTACAACAATATACCATATAAAAATGATGAGAGCGTATCGTTGCCTGATCGCCTTCTCTGAGTGGACATCCTATGCGCTCCATGTAACTCCCACTTGCCGATCGACGAAACTTCATCGGTACCTCCCAGCCGATAGTAGGGGTACTCTTCTTCTTCCTTAGCCCCACGAGCCATAAAGGGGCCACACACACTATCCAGAGAATCAACTAGCTACTAACTCACCTCACAAGGCCGAGCGACCACTCCTCTCCCAGCTGGGTGTCCCAACTTCGACAAGCTAAGTCAGTCAAGTAATAATTTCTATAGGGTAACGTTACGTGAACAAAACACCCCATCATTATTTTCCTCCCTCCATTATATAAAGTTTTGAAGTCCCTTACTTTCCCAAATCCCAACTTATTTAACGTTAATAAATTAATTCATAAAAATTCCTCCCCGTACATGTGTCACCCATCCTCTCCATTCCTCCAAAAACTAAAATCTTTAATTAATTAATTACCCTTATTTCCCTCACCCACCTAGAGTCACTCCTAGAATTGCTCCTAGGTGTCCCCAATTTCTCTTACGGGTTTTAATGACATTCCCCATTATCAATTTTCTAGTTTAATTTTAAATTATAAATTTCTTAGTGGTAGATACCTTACTAAGTTTGTCTTTCTACTTTTTCCCTTGTGTTTCCATTTTCTTCTTATGTTTCCCTCTTTTCCTAGTTTCCTAAATATTTTAGATTTCACTCTTTCCCCTTTTCATTTAGGACTCCAATTGGCCGGTGTAGAAATTAACCCCCTTTTTCCTTTTTCCCTTTTTAGCTAATAATTTTAAATTATCATAAAATAATAAAATAATTATTTCCCTTTTTAAATTTTACCAAAAAAGATTTTTATGAATCATTTAAATTGCTTACCCCCTTCTTGTTACAATATTTAACGAAGAGTATAATGATTCTTTATATTGTTTTTATTTTTATTTTGCATATATATATATATATATATATATATATATATATATAGAGAGAGAGAGAGAGAGAGAGAGAGAGAGAGAGAGAGAGAGAGAGAGAGAGATATTTTAAAAGTTAAAATTTTACCACTAGCATAATTTAGACCTAGACCTTAAATTTTCGTGCTGGGAGACATTTTATTAGGGAAATTGTTTTAAAAATTCTTATCACGTTATTCATCCTAAGGCCCTCTAGGTTCATTCATTTATCATTAACAACACGGCGTTCCCTTCAATATGCACTAGGTGCTCCAAGGGTGCCACTTGCCTCATCTGTTCCCTTGAGCAACATGCCCTTCAGGATGCACCGCATGCTCCAAGGGTGCCACTCACCTCTTTCCATTTCTCTCATGCGACGTGCCCTTCAAGACGCATCACGTGCTCCAAGGGTTCCACTCGCCTCTTGACTGACTTGGTAGACATAAAAAACCCCTGGAGTGAATACTCTGCCAGGTGAACTTGTGGGAGACTAAGGGCCTCTAAGGAATAAGGCCCCTGCCTTATTGAGCGCCCCTTAGAATCATCATTAGCGACTGTCGTAGTCTTATCTCACGACATCGTGGGTCCTCTTGAACTAGGTAAACGTTAACCTATAGTTTGCGCCACAGTGGGAGTGTTAGTAGGTTGTGGCAGGGCTGTTATCCACACCTCTCCCTCAACATCTCGGGTTGTCGTGTATGACCCCTCTACTCCACATGTGAGTCTGGTCGGCAAGCTATCGTCAGCCTACATCATCAACGAATCATGTCAGCAACATATACTTAATCATATCATATAATCATATGCACTAATATCACATATAAAACAATCAAACCGCAATGGTCCACTCCCCAACTCGATCTAGAGTCCAAGGGGTTCCATCGATGCCTCGATATCCTCGAGGTCCAAAATCCTAAACACTTGGTAAATCCAAATCAATAACACCTATCTATCTCAATGCAGTAAAACAACATGTCATTAACGCATAACGCCTCATAATCAAAATCAATGTTTTAATAGCATAATAATCTAGATCACTCGTGAGCAAGTGTCCTCAAGGAATATGTCCTCTTAGTGTGCAAGAGCGGGATGTTACATGTCTCTACTTGAATATCATTTTTTCCTCAGTTTAAATTAATTTTTAAGAGTTAGAATTCATCTAAAAGGTTCTCTAAACTCAAAAAATTTAAACTTTGTCCTTTCTTCCTAATTAGGTTAGAATTCATTTATATGATGCTATGATGTTGTTATGTGTTTCTTTATTCCTCTTTAACCCTCTATAACCAATCTAAAATGGAATGTTTCATTCACCAAATTTAGCCTATGTTCCTCTGTGAGGTTCTATCTACCAGACATCAGTTTCATTTTTTTTCAAGATTCCACTCCATAGCCCAAAAAGAATCCTTCTCTTCCTTTCCAACAACACTTTATTAAATCCACTCAAAAATTTGAAAACCCTAGCCATTGTTTATATCAATAAAAATTGTCTATCATAGACTAAGTGACAAGAGGGAGCCCTCTCTGAACTGAGTAGGATAGTAACTATCTCTAAAGAGGTTTGTGTTTATTTCTGTGACTTGCCTCCTCAACCAGGGAAATTTACGAAGTGTTAACATTTTCGCACCATTATCGAGGAACGAAGGTGAAATATTCCCTAGGATAAAACAAAAAAAATCATATTTGACTTATTATGGTGAACATAGGTCAAACACAAGGTGGTTGTACCATTCACCTCGTGATTCCAATCAAGCTTGAAATACGATTCAGAGACTGCATTGGAGGACAAGATCCATTTACAGAGGTATAAAAGGACATCATGGGAAAAAACAAGTACCTAAAGTTGAGTTTTTTCCAAGACATAATATTTTTTGTTATTAATTACCTTTTGTCCTTTCCTAAACATGCTAAACAATTTTTTCTTTACTTGTTGCATTCAAATGATGATCATGAGAATCTTGCACTTGTATATTCTTCTCTTAAAGTTGTACATATATCTCCTCATTGTATTACTGTTTTTGATCAAAATTTTCCATTTGTGCCATGTGATGACCATAGCCAAGTTGATGAGCCTTATGAAATCAAGGCTAATATCTCACCTCCTATAATTAATCCTATGCCCTCTAAAATCTCTGACAGATGCATAACTTTAAAATTGCCTTCTATTCTTCATGATTTTCCTCCAAATCACCACAAATACCTGCCTAAGCTCGATGGAGAACTCGATAACCTTTCTGTTGAAAAGCACATCCAATATTTTTAACATTTTATAGATTTGTTTGAGATTGATCATGACGATGTTTGTATAGGTCCTTTTATCGATCTTTGAAAGGGGATACCAAAGACTAGTTTAAACACTTGCAACCAGAGACAATTAGCTGATGGGAGGAATTGAAGAATGTCTTTTTGAAATTTTGGGGCAAGAGGAATGTTTTGGATCTACATATTACAGAGTTTTATGCCATGAAAATGCATAGTAGTGAAACTATTTCTCCATTCATTAGGTGGTTTTCGAATATTTATTACAACTTTCCCAAAGAAATTCAACCCACTGAATCTCCTGTCATGTTCCATTATGCAACAACCTTTCATCCAGAGTTGTCTTTCCTTTTGATGGAAAGAAGATCTAAGTCCTTACAAAAACTATTTAATGATGCTCAGGACATTCAACACAATATTCAAGCATGTAAACTGATTCAAAATGAGGAGTTGGATGCTAAAGAATGTGACAATTAATATGAACAAAAATAAGTTGATTTGAATTTTGAGAAGAGGGTTAATAATATCATGTGTTTTCTTGAAGTTTTAAATGCTGATGATTTTTCAGAGGATTATATTCCACTTGTTGAAAAATAAGGTGCTAATTTACCTTCTGATCCATCTCATGATAAGCACGAAGCTGATTTTTTAGTTATTCATTTGTAGACAGTCAAGGAAATGAATTTGTGAATCAGGCTGTTGAAGAGCAGGCTGATGTCCCAAGATTTTTGTTGTTAGATGGCACTGCATATGTTATTGATTTGCCTATATACGATGGATATAATGATGATTATGATGTTGAATTTCTAGAACAACCAGTTGCATGTTCTCTATCAGAAAATGTTCCTTTTCAACAGTCTAATGAGAGAAATAAACCTATGTATCACAGTTACAATGAAGAATATGAAGAAAGTATCGAATCAACTGAAGGAAATTACTTACCTTTATGCTTTTCTTTGTTTAAATTGTTGAAAGAAAATTTAATTTCATCATTGAAGCAGAGGAATGTGTGCTGATGAAAAATCACACTGATTCACTCGAAAAAATTGAGAAGAAATTGCAACAATCCTCTCATGTGTTTGATGACATTGTTGTTTATTATATGGAAGGTTTTATCTGTTCAAAATTTTAGCCATTGGTCGATGATGAGTCTGAAAATGTAGCTGATGATGAGATGTTGTCAAAATCATCCTTTTCCTCCTTGCCGACGGGGGTATCGTTGCAACAGTTTAATAGATATCTTCAACCTTTTCATGAGAGCCATCGATTTGAGATTTATGGAAGAAAAAATGTAGTTGGAGGGATGATACAAGATGACACTCTTGTGAAAACTCCTTAAATCAATTTTCTTTCTTTTCAAGATCCTTTTGAAGCATGTTTGGAATGAACAAATGGGCCTAAGTTTTTAATTTTTGTCAATATTGAATTTGTTTCTAAGTTTTTTGATGAGTTTCCATTGAGAAGGTTTTCCCTTTCACTGTTGATCAAAGATATGCAAGGAATTCAACCCGTGGACAAGACACTTGCATGATTGCACTAGATTTTTTATTTTACCTAATGAAATAGATAAGATATTAGCTTAGTATAGGTAGTAGTTTGAATAAGCTCAGTATTTTGAGCATCTCTTTCAACAATTTGCACTTTCAACTTCATATTTCAGTTTACAGTTTTCTTGGTTGAGGACTGAAACATGTTACATACATGGTTTTGGATTAGCCCAATGGTGAGGCACTTGTTATGTTTTTTTTTTCTGCCTCATTGGGAGGATAAAATCCTCGTCGGAGCGAAATGTTAGCATCGATATTTTTAGGGTAAAACTTAGAGTTTGTCTAAAATTTGAAAAGTCATTCCATGGTCTTTGGAAGATGAAGGCATTCCTAAATTGAGTCACATTTTGTGTATATAGGTTTTCATAGGATGGTTCAAGAAGCCTTGGGTCATTTATAAAATAAAATGGAATATCAAAGGATAGGAATCATGAATCATTTCAAGGAATGTAGACTAGCCATAGACAATGCATGTGCAATCCTTTCTAATGTTGAATCAAAATTGAAGAGAAATGAAGCCATCTTTAGCCAGGTAGGAAATTTAAAAGTGCATAACCTAACATTGGGGAAGCATAACATGCATCTAAAGAACTACTTGTAGAAGTAGCAGAAATACACAAGTTCTGGAAATGATTGTTTTTGAAGTCAACTTCAAGATCATTTCCTAAGAAACTGGAGAATATTTTGGAAACACCCGAAGAGTTTTTTTTCAATAAGGATATCATTAACAAAAACCTCTCTCATTTTTTAGACAGGTTTCATATTTTGAGAGATTCAAATGAATCTTACGGTCCATTTTTCCATAATTTTGCATTTAATGTTTTCCTATTTTAGTCATCATTTTTGGACGTGGATCTAGAGAATATGGAGATGAATTTTCAAAAAATGGAAGAGGTTTTTCTCAATAACGGGTTCATGTACAAAAACCTATCAATTTATTTTAAGAACTATTTTTATTTGAGAGATATGATGTTATCTTTGACCCCTAGTTTCCAGCAAAACGACTTTTCTATTTTTAGCAAGTAGTTTACGAATTGTCTTCTTTTTTCTGTAATCGGGTCCAAAATCATAGTATAGTAGGGTAGTTTGACTTATTTATCTTAGTGAGGGTGTTTATCTATATATTGGATAATTTTGAAGGTCTTGAGGGGGCTGGTTGGCAGAACTAAAGTATTTTTTACCTTCATTGTAAATCTTTGAATCTGAAGGAAATGAAATGAGGAAGTCCTGAACCTTCATGAAAGAGATTCTAATGGTGATGAGATGACAATGTGTTCCTTGTATTTTTTATGTATCTCTTGTGTCTCTACTTGCATCTCTTTTTTTCCTATATTTAAATTGATTTTTAAGAGTTAGAATTCATCTAAAAGGTGCTCTAAACTCAAAAAAATTAAACTTTGTCCTTTCTTCTTAATTAGGTTAGAATTCCTCTATATGATGCTTTGATGTTGTTATGTGTTTCTTTATTCCTCTTTAACCCTCTTTAACCAATCTAAAATAGAAGGTTTCATTCACCAAATTTATCGTATGTTCCTCTGTGATGTTCTATCTACCAGACATCATTTTCATTTGTTTTCAAGATTTGACTCCATAGACAAAAACACATCCTTCTCCTCCTTGCCAACAACACTTTATTGAATCCACTCAAAACTTTGGAAACGCTAGACATTTTTATATCAATAAAATATGTCTATCAGAGACTGAGTGACAATAGAGATCCCTCTCTGAACTGAGTAGGCTAGTACCCAGCTCTAAAGAGGTTTGTGGTTACCTTTTTGACTTGCCTCCACAACCAGGGAAATTCACAAAGTGTTAACATAACCGACCAAGAATTGTTGGAAATCAATTTGAATGAGAAGAATGCATCCCAAGTGAATTGGGTGGTGTTCTCTCAACTTTTGTATGGAGCATTGGATGACGCAGAGCATGCCTTGGTTACTTTTATAAAATTTTGTGATGACTCAAAGATATAGAGGGTGTCATTGGTTGGAGTTGGTAGAGTATTGGTGTGAATGTGCCTAAGGCATGGATTTTACTTGAGGTGACTCATTCTACTTGGAGTGATTTGGAAATTTCATTTGGGATGTTCTCGAAGTGTAGGTATTTTTTCCACACTCATTGCAAATGTTGAGTTTCATTGAGGTGACTTGGAAAAAGGGTGTGAGTTTAGGACTTGCCTTCATTTGGAGGATTGTGCAAACATCAAGATTGCAGGATGAATAAATCACTTGGACTTGGGCGTTTCTCTTTCTTCTAGAAGAATGGTTGAGGGTGAATCCTAACCATTCCAAGGCATAGAGAGGTAGAGGCAGAAACATGGTCGAGTGATGAAGTAGTGAGGCAAGGGTATCCTAAACATACATTTCTTGGGGTAGATTGGATAATTGCACCATGAGATGTACATTGGAGTCAAGATTCTACATATGAATTTGCTTCGTGGTGAATTGATAGTGCAAAAATGTGAGGGGTGACATTTCCTTGGTCATAAATCATTGTGAGGACAGACGAAATTGTGAAAGGAAGTGACTAGCTTGTGCATGAAGGTGTGTATATTCAAGGAGTGTGACAATTGGACCAACCATTCAACTAGTTCACATCTTTGGCAATACCAAGAACATCAAAATGGGGTCAAGAGTAAAGACACACCATTAAGTTGGAGGTGGAATACTTAGACATTGTGAAGGATATCCTCGAAAATGATAAAATGATGACAAAAATAGTAAGGCAATGATGGAAACTTACCTCAGTCTTTGGATTTGGACAGAGTGACGAAGATGTGACAAAGAAGATAAAATTTAGGAATGGGGGGAGGCACATCTCAAGACTTGGACGTGAATATTGGATTGATCACCTGACTAGTATAGGACTTGAGACATGCAATGTGTGGAGACATGGAAAAATATGTTGAAGTGTGGGTGCACCTGCATGGTTGCAAGAGTTCAACATAGGAGAATTTTTGAAGTGAGGTGGTCAGTAGTCAGTTGTAAAAGGAAGTGACAACAATAAAAAAAACTAAATATTAGTGATGAAGAAGCATCGCATCGAGAAAATGAAACATATTTGGGTGATTTTGATCCTTGGAGTTGGATGAAAAAACCTTGTGGAATTAGGAAACATATCATGCAGAGTTGGGTGCAATACAATTTTATTTATAGAAACTTGGTGTTTCAAGTTGGCACAAAATTTGGGGTTTCCAAAAGACTTAGATGAAGCCAAAATACGAGTTGGGAGGAGACTTGGATATCACATGTTTTTTGGATGTTTCACAAGAGCTCTACTATTCTGAGGCAAATGAAGGGAAGCATCTCCCTCAAGGAGCCAAGTTCCTCCACTCTGGGAAGACTTGTGCTTTCTTGAG
>JZKD02S1012057.1:0-13480 GCA_000966675.3 Picea glauca
AAACAAGATCGATCTAGATCACAAAAAATAGGATTAGATTTTACCAAATACAAACAAAAATCTAATTTTCTCACAACAAACCGATTTTGATCCTGGAAATTGGAACCAAATCCAAACGTCTTTCCTAAATTATTTAACTCTTCAACCTCATATCTAAATTAAACATAATTATTACATTTGTGGAAAAATGTCTTCTTCTCGAACACACTAGAGACATTGTAGACTATCACAACTTAGGAAAATCAAACAATTACAAGCCTTTGACAATGAGGAAACCAACTTCCTCTCATAAATTTCTAAGACCTTCTATAGGTGAAATACTAAGTTGATTGTGGAAGATGCTCCTGCATCATGGAAGGATAAGGAATATCCATCCAACTAATCAAGGAAAAGCTTAGAAGGATACAGAGGAAGATGTTATTTTATCCTTTTTCTTGGAGTTCAATTAATTCTAAATGTTCTTTGGATGCCATTTTTATCTTGTTTTATTGGAGTTAAATTCCTACCAAGTGAGTAAGGGTTGGTTGTGACAAAAGACACAATTCGTAATCATAATGCCAATGATAAATGGACAACACATAATTCCTAATCCTAAAACCAATGATAAATGGGGAACACTAAAACAAATATTCATCCAATTGATCAAGGAAAACACTTGAATAATTAAAGATTAATATCCATCCAACTAATTAAGGAGAATGTGAGAAGGGAAAGGAACAAAACCATTCACAATGGATACATAAGACAACTCCAACTTATCCTTGGAATGGGTGTTAGGTAGGGGAGACATCACCTTAAATCATGGTGATAGGTGGTAGCATAAACAACTAGTCATCCTTAGTAGAAGACACATTCAACATTCATGCAAGAAGGGAGGAAATATAGAAAAGGAGATTGTTCCACACTAGTTTGAATCGGCCTTTAGATGAAATATTGACCAGGAATGATTACATTATATTAAGGAGGAATGCAATGTAATTACATATTCATCTTTAGATCACATCCATTATGTAATGTTTTTCTAGTGGCCACATTGACCATTGTATAACCTATCACCATGAGGCATCAACCACATTTACTATTGTATAGCCTATCAGTATGAGGCATTTGTACACACAGTGAGGCATCATTAAACTTGTGAGATATCATATTGGCATGTAACACAAATCCAACTATGATTCTTTCCCATGTAACCTTGCTCTAATACTGTGTTAGATCCAAGAAATATGCATAAACATATAATGAGATATACCAATCTAAACTCCTATGCATGCATCACTAAACAATAAATAAATAAATACAAGAGAGATAAGAGAGACAAGTTTTTACGTGGTAAAACTCCAATGTGGGGAAACATTCACAAAATATGGTCTTTGTATTCCTCAGGTAAACTCTCAAATATTACAAGAGAAATCCTCCATATGGATTACAACACACTCCATTTCACTCTAAACGACCTCCTTCACCTCTATTATATATGAGAGAGTGAAAGGAAAACAAATCTCATGATGCATGTGGGATAAACCCTTTTTACAATATAAAGAGTTATTGAATAATAACATTACAAAATGTCATAGCCATGTAATCTGAGACCACTAGGAAATAATTAACACGTTTTAACACTTCTTGTATTAGTAATCCACCTATCCTTATTTTGAATCATCCGTACATACCAAAAAAAATTGATCCTCATATGGTACCTTTAATATAGGAGCCATCATCAAGAATTCTTTAAGTTTTTAAAATTTTCCTCACATATTTCTATCCACACAAATTTCTTATTCTTCTTATGTAATTTAGTATAAGATTTGCAATCTTAGAAAAACCTTCTATAATATTTGACTTAGCCCATAAAACTACATACTTTATGTATATCGGTAGGCACCAACCATTCCATAATTTATTCTATCTTCACCTGCTCCATCACAATTCCTTCTCCCGAAATTATATGTCCCAAATAATGATTCTTCAATCCATAAAATGAACACTTGGAGAATTTACTATATAGCTTATGCTCTCTAATACATTACAATATTTTCCTTAAATTTTCTTCATGCTACTATAGTGTTCTAGAATATATTAGTATATATTTCAAAAACACTTGCATGAACTTGTTCATATATTCTTAAAACACTCCATTCATTAAAATCATAAATACTCTAGGTGCATTCGTTAATCCAAAACATACGACTGCAAATTCATAATGACCAAAACATGTTTTAAATGTCATCTTAGGGATATCCTCTTCTCTTATTCTCAATTGATGATATATCGATCTTAAATCTATTTTATGAAACACATTATCCCTATTCATTTGATCAAATATAACATTGATTCTAGGAAACATGTATTGATTTCTTATCATTGCTTTGTTTAATTGTCAATAATGAAATACAAAGTCTCCACAATCTGTCTTTCGTCTTTATGAATATCACTAGTTCTCCCCATGGTGATATACTTGGATGAATAAACCCCATATACACGAGCTCCTAGAGTTTCATTTGAAATTCTCCTAACACCAGAGTCATCAAGAACAAAGGATATTTTGTGATAGATTCCATCCCTGATTTGATTTCAATCATTAACTCGAACTCTCTCTTAGGTGGTAGTCTCGGAAATTCTTTTGGAGACACATTTGAGAACTCCAATAACCTATGATACTAATCTATATTCACTATATACTAATCTGTATTCACTATATTCTCCTTCTTGTTCATAATGTTACACCATATAGTTTACAACATTTTCTTAAGATTTTCTTCAATTGCAATGTTACAATGAATAATGAATCTTAAATTTACTTCCCTATTCATCCCCACTAGGATTATTTTATGTCCTACATCATATATAAAATATATTTTCTTATATTTACAATCTAACACTCTATCATGGCTCTCTAAGCAATTCATACTTATTACTACATCATATGATTCCAAGGTGGTTGAATACAATGATACTTGGGTTATGCATACACCAAGGTCAATCTTGCAATATTTAACTAAATGTATTACTTCTTGCTTAACTCTATAAGAATTTTATACTTGGTTGAAATCTTCTTGATTAATTGCCATCATTTTTTTTATCTTAATAATGCATCGTGATAAATGAAACTTTCTACTACTCTTGGATCTATTTGATAATGAATAACTAATATCATTAATCTTACTTGATGTCTCTAGTATTGTGGACTAATGCTCATCTTGGTGATTTTTCACCACTACATGGATCATGTGGGATTTACCCAGATGACCAAATGCAATATATCTCTTATCCTGACTAACTCCACTCTATTCATGCATACACTCCCTTTATAAATATATTCCTCCAAATGTCCAATACCCTGTCTTAGGAGCTTCACTATGATTCCTTGAATAAGAAAATGTATCTCTATTACTCTCCTATGTCTTCCCAGTATGTTTTGAATAGTGTCCAATATCACATCCTTTGGTTCCATGTCGAAAGGATGTGATATTGGCCACTATCACATCTTTGCATACTCATAATCTTTCCCCTTGGCACATACCTGCACCCTACTATATGTCTCAATGTACTAGATGATTGTGAAAGATATCCATGTACTCGTAAACATGAAATGTCTCAATGATCTAAATTGACCACCACCAACAAGTTCCCTCAAATATTATAGCTCTTTGAATTGTCTCCTGCAAAGTCCAAGGAATTAATATCCTAACTTTATATTTGATTTTATATTTTAGTCCATATACAAATTTGTTAACATGTAAATTCTCCATGTCTAAGTGCAATGCATATCTCAACAATTTCATAAACCTATCCTTATACTATGGTATAGACCTATCATTATGTATTAATGAGTTGAACTCATTTAACTATATTCTTTCTTTCAATAAACTTTTCTGAGAAGTAGCATTCTCTAAAATACTAAAATAGTTCCCATAAGATTTTAGACACATTCATCCCTAACTATGGTGATAACGTATTCCACGAAAGTAAAGCCCTTCCCTTTAGCTAGAATATACTCATACACACTTTGATATTAGAGATGTAATCCCTCAGTGTGAAGAATATCACCATGTTCTTGAACTAGGCTTCAGGCACCTATCCTTCAGTAGAGCCCCAAAATCCTAGAATTTAAACTTTTTCTAGGCCTCTATGAACAAGGTTACTTGTAGTATTTTGCATTCCTTCTAATTAAATACATGTAATGATGATAATAAATCACACAAAGATTATATGAAATATATTGATTTTTGGTTGACCAAATAAATATTAATGGAATGCTATCCAAGATCATAATTTATTTTTTTAAAGGATTGCAAGGGGAGATAACTAAATAATAATAATAATAATAATCTATTTTTAAGGTCACAGCCAAGCCAACACACCAAATTGGTGTATGAGACCCCCTTTTTTGTGGGACAAGGGACCCCCCTCCACCCAACGATTTGATTGGTAAAGTCTACGAAGGGATACATACCCTACCCCCCTTTGCATTTGAACCTGTGACCTCTTAAGAGGAAACACATGTTCTTAACCATCAAGCCCACTCAGGCTGCATTCCAAGTTGATTTACAACTCTCTTACTTTGGATTCATGTACAAGATTTATTGATCCCATTTATACTAATGGAAGATGTAATAAATGATTTATATAATTTTTTTATTTCCTATTGTCTTATATAGAAAATTACCAACAGTTTTTGGATTAACCAAATATCAATATCAAACAATAAAGAGATTCCACAACCCAATCTTTATTCATTTCATGTAACCGCTTAAACAATAAAGAGATTCCACAACCCAACACCATGCAGTTTAAATACTACCGCTTGGCGCTTGAAAAACCATGAGACTGATACTGAGATCTTGACATTTCAAATCAAAACAATGAAGTAATCTATTGATTCAATTTCTAAACAATCATTTTCAAATTACAATTCAAATTAAAAAATGAAGCGATCTATTGATTAAATTTCCAAACAAGCAATTTCAAATTGCGAGATTCGAAATGTTTATACTGAGANGGTAGGCACCAACCATTCCATAATTTATTCTATCTTCACCTGCTCCATCACAATTCCTTCTCCCGAAATTATATGTCCCAAATAATGATTCTTCAATCCATAAAATGAACACTTGGAGAATTTACTATATAGCTTATGCTCTCTAATACATTACAATATTTTCCTTAAATTTTCTTCATGCTACTATAGTGTTCTAGAATATATTAGTATATATTTCAAAAACACTTGCATGAACTTGTTCATATATTCTTAAAACACTCCATTCATTAAAATCATAAATACTCTAGGTGCATTCGTTAATCCAAAACATACGACTGCAAATTCATAATGACCAAAACATGTTTTAAATGTCATCTTAGGGATATCCTCTTCTCTTATTCTCAATTGATGATATATCGATCTTAAATCTATTTTATGAAACACATTATCCCTATTCATTTGATCAAATATAACATTGATTCTAGGAAACATGTATTGATTTCTTATCATTGCTTTGTTTAATTGTCAATAATGAAATACAAAGTCTCCACAATCTGTCTTTCGTCTTTATGAATATCACTAGTTCTCCCCATGGTGATATACTTGGATGAATAAACCCCATATACACGAGCTCCTAGAGTTTCATTTGAAATTCTCCTAACACCAGAGTCATCAAGAACAAAGGATATTTTGTGATAGATTCCATCCCTGATTTGATTTCAATCATTAACTCGAACTCTCTCTTAGGTGGTAGTCTCGGAAATTCTTTTGGAGACACATTTGAGAACTCCAATAACCTATGATACTAATCTATATTCACTATATACTAATCTGTATTCACTATATTCTCCTTCTTGTTCATAATGTTACACCATATAGTTTACAACATTTTCTTAAGATTTTCTTCAATTGCAATGTTACAATGAATAATGAATCTTAAATTTACTTCCCTATTCATCCCCACTAGGATTATTTTATGTCCTACATCATATATAAAATATATTTTCTTATATTTACAATCTAACACTCTATCATGGCTCTCTAAGCAATTCATACTTATTACTACATCATATGATTCCAAGGTGGTTGAATACAATGATACTTGGGTTATGCATACACCAAGGTCAATCTTGCAATATTTAACTAAATGTATTACTTCTTGCTTAACTCTATAAGAATTTTATACTTGGTTGAAATCTTCTTGATTAATTGCCATCATTTTTTTTATCTTAATAATGCATCGTGATAAATGAAACTTTCTACTACTCTTGGATCTATTTGATAATGAATAACTAATATCATTAATCTTACTTGATGTCTCTAGTATTGTGGACTAATGCTCATCTTGGTGATTTTTCACCACTACATGGATCATGTGGGATTTACCCAGATGACCAAATGCAATATATCTCTTATCCTGACTAACTCCACTCTATTCATGCATACACTCCCTTTATAAATATATTCCTCCAAATGTCCAATACCCTGTCTTAGGAGCTTCACTATGATTCCTTGAATAAGAAAATGTATCTCTATTACTCTCCTATGTCTTCCCAGTATGTTTTGAATAGTGTCCAATATCACATCCTTTGGTTCCATGTCGAAAGGATGTGATATTGGCCACTATCACATCTTTGCATACTCATAATCTTTCCCCTTGGCACATACCTGCACCCTACTATATGTCTCAATGTACTAGATGATTGTGAAAGATATCCATGTACTCGTAAACATGAAATGTCTCAATGATCTAAATTGACCACCACCAACAAGTTCCCTCAAATATTATAGCTCTTTGAATTGTCTCCTGCAAAGTCCAAGGAATTAATATCCTAACTTTATATTTGATTTTATATTTTAGTCCATATACAAATTTGTTAACATGTAAATTCTCCATGTCTAAGTGCAATGCATATCTCAATAATTTCATAAACCTATCCTTATACTATGGTATAGACCTATCATTATGTATTAATGAGTTGAACTCATTTAACTATATTCTTTCTTTCAATAAAATTTTCTGAGAAGTAGCATTCTCTAAAATACTAAAATAGTTCCCATAAGATTTTAGACAGATTCATCCCTAATTATGGTGATAATGTATTCCACGAAAGTAAATCACTTCCCTTTAGCTGGAATATACTCATACACACTTTGATATTAGAGATGCAATCCCTCAGTGTGAAGAACATCACCATGTTCTTGAACTAGGCTTCATGCACCTATCCTTCAGTAGAGCCCCAAAATCCTAGAATTTAAACTTTTTCTAGGCCTCTATGAACAAGGTTACTTGTAGGATTTTGCATTCCTTCTAATTAAATACATGTAATGATGATAATAAATCACACAAAGATTATATGAAATATATTGAGTTTTGGTTGACCAAATAAATATTAATGGAATGCTATCCAAGATCATAATTTATTTTTTTAAAGGATTGCAAGGGGAGATAACTAGATAATAATAATAATAATCTATTTTTAAGGTCACAACCAAGCCAACACACCAAATTGGTGTATGAGACCCCCTTGTTTGTGGGACAAGGGACCCCCCTCCGCCCAACGATTTGACTNCCTGCAAAGTCCAAGGAATTAATATCCTAACTTTATATTTGATTTTATATTTTAGTCCATATACAAATTTGTTAACATGTAAATTCTCCATGTCTAAGTGCAATGCATATCTCAACAATTTCATAAACCTATCCTTATACTATGGTATAGACCTATCATTATGTATTAATGAGTTGAACTCATTTAACTATATTCTTTCTTTCAATAAACTTTTCTGAGAAGTAGCATTCTCTAAAATACTAAAATAGTTCCCATAAGATTTTAGACACATTCATCCCTAACTATGGTGATAACGTATTCCACGAAAGTAAAGCCCTTCCCTTTAGCTAGAATATACTCATACACACTTTGATATTAGAGATGTAATCCCTCAGTGTGAAGAATATCACCATGTTCTTGAACTAGGCTTCAGGCACCTATCCTTCAGTAGAGCCCCAAAATCCTAGAATTTAAACTTTTTCTAGGCCTCTATGAACAAGGTTACTTGTAGTATTTTGCATTCCTTCTAATTAAATACATGTAATGATGATAATAAATCACACAAAGATTATATGAAATATATTGATTTTTGGTTGACCAAATAAATATTAATGGAATGCTATCCAAGATCATAATTTATTTTTTTAAAGGATTGCAAGGGGAGATAACTAAATAATAATAATAATAATAATCTATTTTTAAGGTCACAGCCAAGCCAACACACCAAATTGGTGTATGAGACCCCCTTTTTTGTGGGACAAGGGACCCCCCTCCACCCAACGATTTGATTGGTAAAGTCTACGAAGGGATACATACCCTACCCCCCTTTGCATTTGAACCTGTGACCTCTTAAGAGGAAACACATGTTCTTAACCATCAAGCCCACTCAGGCTGCATTCCAAGTTGATTTACAACTCTCTTACTTTGGATTCATGTACAAGATTTATTGATCCCATTTATACTAATGGAAGATGTAATAAATGATTTATATAATTTTTTTATTTCCTATTGTCTTATATAGAAAATTACCAACAGTTTTTGGATTAACCAAATATCAATATCAAACAATAAAGAGATTCCACAACCCAATCTTTATTCATTTCATGTAACCGCTTAAACAATAAAGAGATTCCACAACCCAACACCATGCAGTTTAAATACTACCGCTTGGCGCTTGAAAAACCATGAGACTGATACTGAGATCTTGACATTTCAAATCAAAACAATGAAGTAATCTATTGATTCAATTTCTAAACAATCATTTTCAAATTACAATTCAAATTAAAAAATGAAGCGATCTATTGATTAAATTTCCAAACAAGCAATTTCAAATTGCGAGATTCGAAATGTTTATACTGAGATTTGAGTTTTCCTAGGGTGTACTCTCTCCATTACAATTTATCAAACCAACTTATCGATTCTATGCTAATTATAAATTCTAAAACTGTAAACATTGTAATTCAATGATACTATTGTGGGATGAGTGCAAGTGTAGTATAGTATCCTAAATGAAATCATCAATTAGACTTATCAATTCAGTAATTTGAATGTGATATGAGTGTGTTTGTGGCTTTCTCTCCCCAATACAAATAGATCTTATTAGTCCCTAATGACTGTAGGATGAATTATCAATTCTGATCACTATTGGATGAGTTCTCTATGTGCTCTCTCCCAAATTCTAGACTTAATTTATCAAGTTCTAACAATGGTGGGATGATTTATCCTATGTGATCTCCCAAATCTAGACTTATTTGATCAAGTTTGGATGAATGTGGCATGAGTTTGAGTATGTTTACTCTCCCAAACTTAGTTATGATATATTCTGTGAACTCCTTAATTATACAATAACTAAATGATCGTGTATGGAGCCTAGGTTATGATTTGGGTGTTGTTGATTGGTATGACATTCAAGAATATAAATAATGAGCCAAAGAGAGCATGCACCCCAACCTCGAAAACCTCCAAGTACTTTCCCTCATTTAGAGGATGGTAAACCTTTAGGTCACAAGGCTGGTCAACAATGGGGCTAGAAGCCATTACAATAATATAATTGTTAAGATCTCAACATGTCACTTTGTAGGAATTGAACTTGGGTGGGGAGGATAATAATCATTCCTCCCAACTACCCAAGATAAAATAGCACAATTCACACACACACACACACACACACAACAAACTCATTGGCAATGAAACTTCAAATTAAACACTTCCATCCCCTATGATAACTAAAATTTATATTCAAAATAAGTTTCTCAATAATTACCATAGCTTTCCTTTTGATATTTGGATATTTTAGTTGCATGTCAAAATAATTCCTTGTGTCAACTTCCTAATATTTGGATGGTCCATATATTGACCACCCTACCAAATCCAATGGATACTCTCGTTCCCCAAATACCCTCAAGCCATAATGGGGTTGTATGAAAGGTACCAATCTAGAAAAATGAGAAGAGAGTGAAGATCCAGTCTTTAGAGGAAGTACCCACCCCAACAACACTCTCCAATAGACCAAACTCTTCAACAATCATTCAAATAAATTATAGCAATATGACAACCATCCAACATTAGGATGCTAATGTATGATCCCTCTATCTCAAGACTCCATTTTATAAGATTTGTGACTCAAGACACTTGTCCATATCATGCATAAATGCAGTTTTCTAATTTACTAATTACCTATTATTCACCCACCCATGTGTCACTCATATGCACAAGTGTACAAGTAATTCATCATTTAAAAATATAAAATAGTGATTTATCCTCACCTAGCTACTATACTTACTACTTTTACTCCTAGACATCCCCTTGATCTCCTCCTCTTTTCCTATTCGAGTGGTTGCACATGTAGTTACTACTCTTCTTACTTAACTCATATGCATAAGTGTACATGTAATTCCTCATTTAAAAATATAAAATAGTGATTTATCCTCACCCATCTACTATAATTCCTACTTTTACTCCTAGACATCCCCTTGATCTCCTTCTCTTTTCCTATTTGAGTGGTTGCACATGTAGTTACTACTCTTCTTACTTATTAACCCTCTTTAATATCTAACAACCCTAATTTATTTTCCCACACTTCTATTTGAATTTGAATTCAATTTTCCTCTTTCTTCTCCTTGATTCATGGGTTCACTAGTAATTAATTTCTAATTAATTAAAAATACTTTATTTCTATTTCATGCACATTATAGAATGCATTTGTTCCTCTATGAATTTTAATAAAACTATTTTGTTTCTCTTTAGTTATGAAATGTACTTACCTATATTCTGAATCAATTGATACTGCCATTATGAAGTGAAGCACCTCAAATATGTTTCTAAATACTTATCGATAGCTTCTATATGACCATGAGACTAGGGATGATAGGAAGTGCTAAGATTCATTTGGGTGCCCTTTAGCTTGAACAATTCTGGCTAGAAGTTACTAGTGAAAGTGGGCTGAGAGTCCATGACAATAGATTTTGGCATACCATGTAGTTTGAAGATATTATCCATGAAGACTTGAGTAATCGTGGAAGATTCAAAGAGGTGTTTGAGGGAAAACAATGAGCATATTTTGGAAATTCGATCGACCACAACCATAACAATGATTTATTTCCATATTTGGGAAACCTCACTTTGGAGTACATAGAATTATTTTTCCATATAGTAGGAAAAATATATAAACCTTGTAGTGAACCTGGGGTGTTCAATGTTTCTCCCTTGTGCCATTAGAAAATATTGTAGTCAACCAAAAAAGTGTGGATGTCTTTTTCCATACCTTCCTAAAAGATGGAACGTTTGATCCATTCATATGTTTTATGAAAGCTAGAATGACATGTTGTTGGTGATGCATGGAGTTCAAATAGCATATTGCATTCAAAATTATATTGTGTGATCAAATACAAATGCCATTTAAAATATAGCTCGTCATTGTTCCAAGTGTAGCTAGGAGATGCATTAAAATCATGTTGAAGTTCTTGAATGAGGCTAGAATTATTAGACTCAATGAACCATTCATTATCAACTTCATTCACCCAATCAACTTCAATGAAGGAGAGTGAAAAGAGGGATGCCTCTTATTCATACTTTTTAGAGAGAACATCAACTACCACAATCTCCTTTCCATTATTTTATATGATCTCATAATCATAGCTTAACATTTTGGGAACCCATTTATGTTGTTTTGATGATGAAATTGTTTGATCAAAAAACTATTTGAGGCTGGGATGATTAGTTTTAATATGAAAAGGATTCCCAAGAAAGTAAGGACACTTGATATCCACAACATGGAAAATGACCAACATTTATTTTTCATAGGTGGACTTGCCCAAGTTTTGGTTAAAATGGTTTTTATTAGTAAAGCCCAATAGTCCTCCTTCTTGCATGAGAACTACGCCTATGCCTTTTCCCAAGGAATCACATTCCAGAACTAAATTCTTACTAAATTTGGGTAGAGAAAGTACTAGGGTTGTACACATAGCATATTTCAAATCCTGTAAGGCTTGATCTACAGCTGCATTCCAAGTGAAATCATTTTTCTTAAGTAAAGTAGTGAGGGGAGTTACAATTTTTCCATAGTTCTAGATGAACTTTCTATAGTACCATGTTAAACAAATGAAACCTTATAAAATTTTAAGAGTTATAGGACGGGGTCAATCCTTCATTGCTTCAATTTTCTTTGGGTCCACTCATACACCATCCTTACAAACAATATGGCTCAAATATTCAACTTCGGATATGCCAAAGGCACATTTGGACCTTTTGAGAAATAGTTGATGATGAGAAAGGAGTTGAAATACCCAATCTACATCGGTAACATGGGCTTGTCAATTTTTGTAGTAGATTAGGATGCTATCAAAAAAGAAAAGGACAAAATGACATAGAGAGGGTTGAAATATATGATTCATGAGACTATGGAAGGTGAAGGGTGCATTGAAAAGGCCAAAGGGCATCACTAAGAATTCATAATGGACTTCATGAGTGTGAAAATTAGTTTTGGTAATATCAACCTCTTTGATAAAAATTTGGTGATATCCTAAATGAAGATAAAGTTTGGTTAAAAAATGGGCACCTTTAAGTTCATCCAAAATTTCATAAATTATTAGAATTGGAAACTTATCCTTGATGTTGATTATGTTGAGACTATGAAAATTAGGACACATGCACCAAGTTCCTTCTTTTTTTAGTATCATTACAATAGGAGATGAATAAGAACTAGTACTAGGGTGGATGACACCCACAACTAACAATTCTTGAACAATATTTTCAATTTCATTTTTTTAAGCAAATGGGTGGCAATAAGGGTGAACATTGGGTGGGAGGCTACCATGTATGAGTGGAATGGAATGATCATGGGAACCATGGGAGGCTGGTAGGCCTTGGGAGGTTTCAAAAACTGATATATGTAAAGATAAGATGAACTGCATGTGTGGATAAATGAGTTTGGAAGGGGTTTTAAAGGCTTGAATAGCATACAACTAGATGATAATTATAGAATGGCCCTTTTTGAGGATTTTTATAGTGTGATAATTATAGTGTGAGATGATAATTATAGTGTGAGATGACAATCTCAAGATAATATACGATAATTATTTGGAAAGTATAATGGTGCTTGAATTGACAGAAACTCATGTATAATTCCTTGAAATCCATGTTGATGGGACCTAGTGCGCACAACCATTCAACACTGAAAAAAATGTCACAACCACCCATTTCAATGGTAAACATGTGGGATTTCAAATAATAATCACCAATTTGAAGGTGCACATTTTCATTATGACCCCCACATTTCATAGATCCTCCATTAGCAATCATGATCTGAAATTTGTTCACTACATGGATATAGAAATGTGCCTCTTGGGTGACTCAATGATGAATAAAGTTAATAGTGCTACCACTATCAATTAGGATTTAATGACTTTATAGTGCTTGATGTAGCCAATTAATTTAAGAGTTTGGGGAG
>JZKD02S1012090.1:0-13480 GCA_000966675.3 Picea glauca
ATGTATGCGGGTTGTAATGGTGCAACTTGTGTATACGCATGCTGTATAACCGATAGGGCACGTATATATGGAAAAATATGATTTTTAGCTCTGGGAAGTGAAAAAGGGGACTTCAAGTATGCATAGGGAAATGGAAAAGGCCTTTTGATAAAGTTTCATGGGGTGAACAAAAAATTTCTATAACATATGCCCCCTAATGTGTGAGGCCATAGGAGTATCTGTGATGGACGAAATACATTATAATTCCCATTAGTGGCATAATGGAGACCCAACTGGATGAACTAGTTTCTCACGAGACTATTACAATCCATAATGACTTTGTACACATGGATTCCAATTTGAATTACACTGTAGATCCATGTGGAAATATAGAATAAAACTGGTCATGGCCATGAATAGGAAATACAAAGTAGATACATGCCATAGGTTTTTATAGTCATGAACAATGCCCAGTGAAAACTAGTCTCAAAATCAATATGAAGATATCTATATATAATGGAGTACAATTTGATCTCGCATGATCACTAAAGTCATACAGGTACTAGTCCAATGAATGATAGCAATGTCTTAGGAAAGATACTATTATAAACTAATGTCTTCAAGTCTTCTACATGATCCATCAAAGGTACAATTATACATCATGTGAATAAAGAAGTTGACGTCAAACACAATGAGACTTCATTTGATTATCGGTCATTGAGGTATACCATTAAAAAACGAGAGAAAACCTACCGATAATGAAAGAAAGTATCAAGGAAATGAGTACATTATTACAAGTGTGAATAAAGGTGTTGAGGTCGAACACTTGAAGAATCCATCAATCATGAGACATTGATGTATTCCCAACTGTCAATGGTGGGAGAACCTGCCAGTGATGACTGCAAGCCTCTAGGTACTCATAGTACTCTAAGCCTCGTTTCTAGAATAGATGAGCTGAAGTTGATGGAAGGAGACATGTTGAAAGGAGAGAATTAAGACATCTCTCATCAGTCAACACGAGGTACAAAGAAATAGATTTATGATTTGGAGGAACTCAAACAAAGAACATGTTCACAAACCAACAACTTTGTGCATATTTTGCATGCACCAGATGCAAGTAGTGCACGGAAAAGACCCTTTGAATACAAGAAAATAAGGAAAACTGTCGACAAAGGTGAGGAAACCACCAATAAGGATAATGGAATCTGAGACACTGCATGAATCCCAATGTGTGAAAATATTTCTTACCGTTGAACATAAGGGAAACCCCCCAGTCAGTGACCAATGAGGAGATGTCAATTGTTGGGTTCAAGGTTACCTACCCATAATGAAATTAGGACCAGGGTGCGTGGTAGCACTACAACTTCGTGTAACTCTGAGACACACTGAGGGTATGGATGACATGCAAAGTCAAGATTTCTGAGAAATGGCCAATGTAGGATTATAGACTTCCTTTCAACAAGAGAATGGGACATATGGAGGAATCTGGTAGCATAGAATCAATGATGAAACTTTGTGATGCAGGAGGCATCAATCAAACTCTCCATAGGGATTGGAAGACTAACCAGTCAGAGGAGTAAACTCTAAGTAATGAGCTCAACTTCCTAAGGTCATGCTAAACCTAAACTTTGGATGAAAATTGGACTCAAAATTTTGTGCTCTGTTCAAAGGGGAAACAACTGCTGCCAATATGAGATAATATTCCTTTCCCTCCCATCTTTTTTTGTTTTTTCATAGACAAATAAATTCTATGATACAGAGGAGGAAATGTGACGCAGCCCTCCCAACCCATAGGTCGGAATTCCATGCACACAGGATCGTTCTTCTTCCACTGGCCCTAAGAGCTCTTGACAATTGGCTCTTCTATTTCCCTTTTGGGAAAATTTGCACCCACAACAAAACCTCATGGAATCTCCCTTTTCACTTCGGGAGATTGGACTTTGCGAT
This sequence comes from Picea glauca, assembly GCA_000966675.3. Classification (NCBI taxonomy): domain Eukaryota; kingdom Viridiplantae; phylum Streptophyta; class Pinopsida; order Pinales; family Pinaceae; genus Picea; species Picea glauca. The sequence continues at coordinate 1,927 of JZKD02S1012090.1, forward strand.
TTCGCGAGTCTTGTGATCAAGCGTCTGTGCCTTCAGACCTCCAACCACCAATATGCCAAGTTCTGATAAACTCTTAAATGCTAAGGTTCTGCCTCCACTAGAAATCAACAGTTCCGGAGTTTTCCCTTGATCCAACGATCAGCGCTATTTCGCGCACCGGGAGCTTGATATACAAGAGCTGTATGTCTCCTCTACCTTCCATGCCTCGAAATCCCGAAAGACTTGCGTGCCTGATCCGGGTCCCACAACTCTTGTCCTTTCCACACGTCACTTCAACCACGCTTTCCGCTGCCGTGAGCCTTTTTCCACCTGTCGCCTCCTCGCGATATGCTAACCCGTGTAATTTCTCTATTTCGGGTATCGGGAGTCCTAGACTCGCGATCCCCAACCTTATGTCACCATGAACCCCGATTTCTTGATTCCTGATTTGCCGATGGACTAGCTCACTTGTGTCGTGATTTCGAAAATCGTATTGGGAAGGGATTCTGTTCCTTGTCGACGTGAACACCAAATTCCTGAACTTCGAAGTTCCGGGATGCCGACGTGACAATCTTCGCCTTCCCATGAAATATCCCCTTTCGCGTTTCGGGGATTAAATCAACCAAAGTCTTGGCTTCCTCTCACCCTTTCAAACTCTGAAATGCCGAGACGCTTGGATCCCAACACATGTCCAAGGTATTTTCCCCGCTACGTGACCTTCCACCCTTCGTCGGGGTTTCAAACTTCGCAGTTTCGTGAATCCAAATGACAAAGCTTCGGTCCTTCGACCCACAAATTCCCGAAATGAAATTATAATGGGTGGATCCAACGATACTCATTGGCTTAGATCTACGATCTGATTTCTCCTGGGATTTGTGCTTCAGAACAACACCCTGTAACCTCCTTGCTCCTCTACGAGATCTGACGGCTCATGGGACTTCGAGAATTCTCCATGGAGAATTACGACCGTCCGTTCTTCCTTCAAGAAATTCTATATTCTTAAGAAAAGTGTTTTTCCATGGAACTTAACTACCCGCAACACAAACTTGCGACTCCTCCTTTCAATGCCTCAAGGCACCAACCTTCTGTGCTTTTCTTCGACAACTGCGAAGACTCTATCTCTCCTGATCTTTCTCCAACTCCGAGTCTTAAAGAAGACTCTTGCACGCACTCCTTGAGGAAAATCCTTCAATTACTTCAAAGAATTGAAGTCCTTTGACTCTGTGCACCCCCTGTAGCAGTAGTCTCTCAATAGTCCTCTAGGTCTTACAAACCCTGAAACTACTCTCGGCCTACGCATACTTTGCATGGATCCTGTGCCTAACTGCACTTCTAAGGAAATGAGAACAAAAGATATCCTATCTGAGCTTTCAGAGACAAACCTCTGAACCCTTTGTCAACGCACTCCTTGCGGACAATTCAACTGCACTCCTTGCAGGAACTCTCACTCAGACAGAAAAACAATTGAAACTCATTTCCCTTACTCTCTCTCAGATTTCAGACATTTAACAAAAAATCATTCATACACAGCATAAAAGAAAATGTGTAAAATAGAAAGAGTAAATGACCATGAACATACCATTCATCATACGCATACAAAAAATAACCACAACTCCATGAGTCTGAATTAAGGCTCCTTCTATTAATTCAAATCACTGTACATGGGTGTTTTCAAACACATTTTTCTACTCCAGCTCTGTGTGCTCTTTATTTCTGATAAAGATAATGTTCCTATGTTACAATTACACAATGAGGGTGTCTATATCTCATTTTCCCTCTTGCGCTCTAAACTGTCTAATATAAGAATTAAATTCTATCTACCTACATTCATTACTCATAAAGGCTCCTATCTACTATGGACGAGAGAGAATCGTTCAAGGTCCTTTTACAATAATTCAAGCATGCCTCCACTTAATGACTTCATTAATATTTCAAAACATTTTCAAAAAATGTGCTCGATGCTTTTCCAGCTATCTCTTATCTCCACGCTGGCTCGCTGCTGGCTATGCTTGCACGCCCTTGCGATGCTCCTGCATCATACTCCCTTTCTTGAAAATTTTCATGGGCTCCTGTCTATGAGCTCGTGCGCGATTTTTCCATGATTATGTATTTCATCTTTGTTCTCCCAGCTGGCATCTTCAACTGGATGCCCCTTCCACTTTCTTTCACCTGGTCCTCTTACCAACTCTTTTGTCCAATATGCACTCCATCTGCGGCTTTTCTGCAACTGGCATTTGTTTTGTCCACTGAATCTCTAGATGTTCATTACCTGCTCCTACTTCCTTAGCTTTATAAGGGTACAAATATGAGACATTGAATATCGGAGAAATTCCAATCCCATCGGGTAATTCAATCTCATATGCATTCGCCCCAAATTTCTTCAAGACCTTGCATGGCCCGATTTTCTTCATTTTCAGTTTATTATATGTTCCTCTCGGGAACCTTTCCTTTTTCAAATGTGTGAGGATCAAATCGCCAACATCAAACTAAAGTTTTCTTCTGTTTTGATCTACTCTCCGCTTATATTCTTGGTTCAAATGTTGCAATCGGTCCTTCACCTGGCTGTGAATCTCCTTCATCGCCTCTGTGAAATCTTCTGCACTAGCGCTCCTAGTCGCAGTCTGTTCTGAATCCCTTAACTCAGAAATTCTTCTTGGCTGCATGCCATAGAAAATCTGAAACAGAATCTGTCTTGTGCTCCTATTAAGTGATTCATTATAAGAAAACTCCGCCTATGGTAATATGTTGTCCCACTAGCTGTGGTGTTTTGTTACCAAGATCCTCAACAAGTCTCCCAAACTCCTGTTCACGACTTCTGTCTGTCCATCCATCTTAGGATGATAAGCTGAACTAAACAACAAGTTTGTTCCCAGCTTCTTCCATAAGGTTCTCCAGAAGTGTCCTACGAACTTAGTGTCTCGATCCGAAACTATGCTCCTTGGTAAGTCGTGAAGTCGAATGACTTCTTTGAAAAACAGGTTCGCAATGTGAGTTGCGTCACTGGTTTTCTGACATGGAATGAAATGTGCCATTTTAGAAAATCTGTCTACCACCAAAAAGATTGATTCAAACCCTCTTTGTGTTCTTGGCAACCCCAATATGAAGTCCATGCTGATTGCATCCCATGGCCTCTCAGGTATGGGCAATGGTTGATAAAAACCTGCATTCTGCCTCTTTCCTTTGGAATGCTGACAAATTCTACATCTGTCCACAAATATTTTGATCTCTGCTCGCATTCTTGGCCAAAAATATGACTCATTCAACTTTGTGAATGTCTTGTCATGACTGAAATGTCCGACCAATCCTCCACTATGTTTCTCCTTCAACAAATTCTCCCTCATGGAGCATTTTGGAATACATAGTTGATTACCTTTAAACAGTAATCCTTCCTGGATCATGTATTCTGCCCATTGGCTTCTATCCCTGAGAATTGGATTCTCAGTTGCTTCATACGCCTCTTTAAAATCTGGATCATCTCTGTACATCTCCTTGAGATCATCAAAACCCAACGTTTTGACTCTGAACTCCTGCAATAGCAAACACTTCCTGCTCAAAGCATCAACAACTTTGTTAGTAGTACCAGAAATATGTTTAATCACAAAAGTGAAATTTTGCATATATTCAATCCATTTAACATGTCTTTGATTCAACTTCTCCTGTTGAGTCACAAATTGCAATGCATGATTATCACTGTACAAAACAAACTCCTTGGGGATTAAGTAATGTCTCCATTTTTTCAATGCCTGTATACTAGCATAGAATTCCTTGTCATACGTGGAATATTTCACTTTCGCTTCATTTAGTTTCTCGCTGAAGTATGCTATTGACCTGTCTTCCTGACTCAAGACTGCCCCTATTGCAAATCCACTTGCATCACATTTTACTTGAAATGTCTTTTGGAAATCAAGCAACACCAGAATTGGTTGTTCCGTAATTTCCCTTTTCAACAAATTAAAACTCTTCTCGGCTTCTTCTGTCCAGTGAAAAGATTTGTGTCTCTTCTTCACTGTGTCCATCATTGGTGCACTAATTCCACTGAAATTCCTAATGAATTTTTGGTAGAAACTAGCCAATCCGTGAAAACTTCGAACTTCAAAGATACTCTTTGGTGATGGCCAATTCTTGATTACCTCCACCTTATCTGGATCCATCCTCAACTTATCTGCAGAAATAACAAAACCCAAATAAATGAGCTCTGTCTTCATGAATGAGGATTTCTTCATATTTATCAGCAACTTCTCTTGCTGTAGCCTCTTCATCACTGTAGCCAAATGTTTCAGATGTTCTGCCTTCATCTTACTGAAAATCAATATGTCATCAAGGTACACAATGACAAAATTTTCGATGAAATCCTTCAGGACTTCATTCATCAACCGCATGAAAGTAATCGGCATGTTTTTTAAGCCAAATGACATAACAAGCCATTCATATAACCCCTCATTAGTCTTGAAGGCTATCTTCCATTCATCGCCTTCTCTCATGCGAATCTGATGATAACCACTCTTCAAGTCAATCTTCGAAAAAAAAATTTCCCCACTCAAGCAATCCATCAAATCATCCATCCTTGGTAATGGAAATCTATACCTGATGGTTATTTTTTTGATTTACCTCGAGTCAGTACACATCCTCCGGCCTCCGTCTTTCTTCGAACTGAGTACTGTCAGAACAACACACAGACTCAAGCTTTCTCTGACCAAACCTTTGTCCATCAAATCCTGGACTTGTCTTTTGACCTCTTCATTCTCCTGCGGTGTCAATCTGTATGCTGCTTTGTTTAGAAAACTAGCTCCAGGTATGAGATCAATGTGATGACTCACACTTCTGATCAGTGGCAACGAAAAAGGTAGTTCGTCCACTACTATATCAGCAAACTCTTCCAACAGTTCCTGAACCTCTTCCAGTAAATCATCTACCTTTGTGCTGGTTAAAACAATTTTAGGCTCCCTAACCACAATAAATTACGGTTCCTCCTTCTTCTTAACCTCTGTAAGAAGTTCCTTCCCACTCATGAGAAGTACAGTGCTACTTACTTATGGATTTATTTCTTTATCTTTGATCGACAACAGCATGTGAGTTCTCCCATTTTTCTCTAGGGTGTATGTGTTCATTCTCCCGTCATGAATCACATTCCTATCATACTGCCATGGTCTACCCAGTAATAGATGACAAACATCCATAGGAATAACATCATAGAGTATTTCATCCCTATATCCACCTATTTTAAATTCAATTAAACATTGTTTAGTGACATTTACCTGATGTCCTTTTTGCAACCATGAAACTCTGTATGGGCTTGGATGTTCAGTTGTTTCTAGCTCCATATTTTCTACCATCTCTGTTGAAACGAGATTATTCGTGCTCCCACTATCTACAATAACTTTTCATTTCCAGTCTTTGGTTTTGCACGCAGTCCGAAAAAGTCTGTTTCTTTGGATTGAACTCTCCACCTCCTTCTCTGGTGTCAAAAGAGATTTTTGCATCATCAACGATCTTCCTCCTTCAGCATCCTCTGCCTCAACATTCCGCCTTTGTGCTTTGACAATGTGAGCCTCTCCTTCCTCTTTCTTCTTGTTTGGACATTCATAAGACTTGTATCCGACCTTTCCGCACATGAAGCATTTTATCACTCCACCTCTTCCTCTTCCTCTACCTCTAGTACGAGGAAAAATGTTGTTATCAACATACTCTCCTCTCTAATTAGCATACTACCCTCTCTGTCCAACATATTTCCTTTTCTTTGAGCTTCCACCTCTCTTAATCTGAGGTTTCTTCCATTCTTCCTTAGGCTTCTGATTTCTATCTTGGACGACTGATTTTCCCCTGCCTTGACTTCTGCCTCGGCCTCTTTGACTTTGCTTTCGGCTCAACTTCTCTTCAGCCTTTAGAGCCATATGATAAGCATCTTCCACCGTTCGGATGGTCATCATGCTCATCTCATACTGGATGTCGTATCTCAGACCATTCATATATCTAGCAACTTTTTCATCATCGCTTTCTCGATGAACTGCTCTGATGTTCAGCCTGTAGAACTCTTCAGTGTACTCCTTCACTGACATCAACTTCTATCTCAAATTTTGCATTCTTCGAAACATAGTAATTTGATAATCCCTGGGAATGAATTTTGGATTCATTTTTGCAATCATCCTATCCCAACTCTTGATTTTCTTCTTGCCTTTGCAGCGTCTGTCAGCTTGTAGTTCATCCCACCACAATGCTGCATGTCCTTTAAGTCTTGTGACAGCATGTTTGACCTTCTTGTCTTCTTCGACATCTTCATAGTCAAAATATGTGTCCAGAGCTCTAATCCAATCTAGAAGCTCTTCTACATCCAAGTTTCCCTCATAAACTGGAATGTCCATTTTGACTCTTGCACTCATTCTTGCAACAACTCTAATCAAGCGTTCATTTGCTGCATCTTTTGTTGTGACTTCTTCTTCATGTCCAGCTTCATCTTCACTTTCTGACTCACTGATATCTCCAATATCAGTTGTGCACCTTTGTTTTATTTCCACGTCCACGAGTCTGGTGTGAATGTCATGCATCTCTCTTTCCATGGCTGGGTTTTGCACCTGCCTACCCCTTTCTTCTGTCATTTCCCTTTCCTCTGGTGGATTGGGTGTTTTCCTGTCTCTTCTCCTCGATGGCATGGCTGAAATTCCTTCTCACCTTTCCTTCCTGAAATATACAAACAAGAATCAAGCTCTAATACCACACTTGACGCAGCCCTCCCAACTCGCAGGTCGGAATTCCACGCACACAGGATCATTCTTCTTCTACTGGCCCGAAGATCTCTCGACAATTGGCTCTTCTATTTCCCTTTCGGGAAAATCTGCACCCACAACAAAACCTCATGGAATATCCCTTTTCACTTCGAGAGATTGTACTTCACAATTTTGCAAGTTTTGTGATCAAGCGTCTGTGCCTTTAGACCTACGAACACCGATATGCCGAGTTTCGATAAACTCTAGAATGCTAAGGTTCCACCTCCACTAGAAATCAATAGTTCTGGAGTTTTCCCTTGATCCAACGATTAGCGCTATTTCGCGCACCGGGAGCTCGATATACAAGAGCTCTATGTCTCCTCTACCTTCCGGGTCCCAAAATCTCGAAAGACTTGCGTGCCTGCTCCGGGTCCCACAACTCTTTCCCTTTCCACGCGTCACTTCAACCACGATTTCCACTGACGTGAGCCTTTTGCCACCTGTCGCCTCCTCGTGATCTGCTAACCTGTGGAATTTCACTATTTTGGGTATCAGGAGTCCTAGACTCGTGATCCCCAACCTTATGTCACCACGAACCCCAATTTCCTGATTCCCAATTCGTCGATGGACTAGGTCACTTGTGTTGCGATTTCAGAAATCGTATTGGGAAGGGATTCTGTTCCTTGTCGACGTGAACGCCAAATTCCTGAACTCCAAAGTTTCGAGATGTCGACGTGACAATCTCCACCTTCCCACGAAAGCTCCCCTTTCGCATTTCGGGGATTAAATAAGCCAAATTCTTGGCTTCGTCTCGCCCTTTCAAACTCTAAAATGCCGATATGCTTGGATCTCGACACGTGTCCAAGGTATTTTCCCCGCTACGTGACCTTCCACCCTTCGTCGGGATTTCAGACTTTGCAGTTTCGTGAATCCAAATGACGAAGCTTCGGTCCTTCGACAAACAAAGTCCCAAAATGAAATTATAACGGGTGGATCCAACGATCCTCGTTGGCTCAGATCTACGGTCTGATTTCTCCTGGGATTTTTTCTTCAGAACAACATCCTGTAACCTCCTTGCTCCTCTACAAGATCTGATGGCTCGCGGGACTTTGAGAATTCTCCACGGAGAATTTCAACCGTCCATTCTCCCTTCAAGAACTTCTATACTCTTAAACAAAGTGTTTTTCCACGGAACTTAACCACCTGCAACAAAAACTTGCGACACCTCCTTTCAATGCCTCAAGGCACCAACCTTCTGTGCTTTTCTTCGACAACTGCGAAGACTCTATCCCTCTTGAGATTTCTCCAACTTCGAGTCTTAAAGAAGACTCCTGCACACACTCCTTGTGGAAAATCCTTCAATTACTCCAAATAATTGAATTCCTTCGACTCTGTGCACCCCCTGCAGCAGTAGTCTCTCAATAGTCCTCCAGGTCTTACAAACCCTGAAACTACTCTTGGCCTGCGCACACTTTGCACGGCTCCTGTGCCTAACTGCACTTCTGAGGAAATGAGAACAAAAGCTATCCTATCTGAGCTTTTAGAGACAAACCTATGAACCCTTTGTCAATGCACTCCTTGCGGACAATTCAACTGCACTCCTTGCAGGAACTCTCACTCAGATAGAAAAACAATTGAAACTCATTTCCCTTACTCTCTCTCAGATTTCAGACATTTAACAAGAAATCATTCATACATAGCATAGAAGAAAATGTGTAAAACAGAAAGAGTAAATGACCATGAACATACCATTCATCATACACATACAGAAAATAACCACAACTCCATGAGTTTGAATTAAGGCTCCTTCTATTAATTCAAATCACTGTACATGGGTGTTTTCAAAAACAGTTTTATGCTCCATCTCTGTATGCTCTCTATTTCTGATAAAGATAATGTTCCTATGTTACAATTACACAATGAGGGTGTCTATATCTCATTTTCCCTCTTGCGCTCTAAACTGTCTAATCTAAGAATTAAATTCTATCTACCTACATTCATTACTCATAAAGGCTCCTATCTACTATGGATGAGAGTGAATCGCTCAAGGTCCTTTTACAATAATACAAGCATGCCTCCACTTAATGACTTCATTAATATTTCAAAACATTTTCAAAAAATGTGCTCGGTGCTTTTCCAGCTGTCTCTTATCTCCACGCTGGCTCGCTACTAGCTATGCTTGCACTCCCTTGCGATGCTCCTGCATCAAAACGAGTGTCATGATTAAGCAACTAGTTCCAACAATGGAAAATGCCTATGCTCAATGCAAGGAGGTGCATGGAAGATATGGACACTTGGGGGAATGTTTCCTCGTAGGGTACAGGGTGTCAAGCTGCAAAGGGTATAAACAGGGCTCTGCTTGGATGGTGATGAAAATTGTTGAGATAATATATTATAATTGATAAAGAGGGAACCAAAAATATGATCAATACTATAAGCAAGAAAATGAGATGCAATTACAAATTAACTCCAAATAATGTCATTTTTTGTAAATTTAGTCCCCTAGGTCCAAAAAACTATAAAAAAATACCCAGGAGAACTCTTCTAGCCAGTAGTGGCTAGAGTATTCCTTTTTCAAAATTAGTATACTTGGTCCGAAAAAGGGTTAAATTACACCAAATAGACGTCCTTTCAAATCCAACTTACGAGTGTGAAAGAGACAAGTTCACTCGACAATATTTTTTCTTTTTGAGAGAGTCGAAAAAGAGATCCAATAAGACTCGGGGATGTAGTTCTAAGCAGCATATCATGGGGGAGGTCAGGGCTCCCATGCAAGAATTTTTTCAAAAGTAAAAAAACTCACAGATAGCTGACACAAGCTTGGGAAAACCCAAATCTTTCCAAGTCGAGGAGGATAAAATACTTGCAGATTTTACCTTATCTACAATATATCGAAGAATGCTCCTTATCCGNCTTCTGTGCTTTTCTTCGACAACTGCGAAGACTCTATCCCTCTTGAGATTTCTCCAACTTCGAGTCTTAAAGAAGACTCCTGCACACACTCCTTGTGGAAAATCCTTCAATTACTCCAAATAATTGAATTCCTTCGACTCTGTGCACCCCCTGCAGCAGTAGTCTCTCAATAGTCCTCCAGGTCTTACAAACCCTGAAACTACTCTTGGCCTGCGCACACTTTGCACGGCTCCTGTGCCTAACTGCACTTCTGAGGAAATGAGAACAAAAGCTATCCTATCTGAGCTTTTAGAGACAAACCTATGAACCCTTTGTCAATGCACTCCTTGCGGACAATTCAACTGCACTCCTTGCAGGAACTCTCACTCAGATAGAAAAACAATTGAAACTCATTTCCCTTACTCTCTCTCAGATTTCAGATATTTAACAAGAAATCATTCATACATAGCATAAAAGAAAATGTGTAAAACAGAAAGAGTAAATGACCATGAACATACCATTCATCATACACATACAGAAAATAACCACAACTCCATGAGTCTGAATTAAGGCTCCTTCTATTAATTCAAATCACTGTACATGGGTGTTTTCAAAAACAGTTTTATGCTCCATATCTGTATGCTCTCTATTTCTGATAAAGATAATGTTCCTATGTTACAATTACACAATGAGGGTGTCTATATCTCGTTTTCCCTCTTGCGCTCTAAACTGTCTAATCTAAGAATTAAATTCTATCTCCCTACATTCATTACTCATAAAGGCTCCTATCTACTATGGATGAGAGTGAATCGCTCAAGGTCCTTTTACAATAATACAAGCATGCCTCCACTTAATGACTTCCTTAATATTTCAAAACATTTTCAAAAAATGTGCTCGGTGCTTTTCTAGTTGTCTCTTATCTCCACGCTGGCTCGCTACTGGCTATGCTTGCACTCCCTTGCGATGCTCCTGCATCAAAACGAGTGTCGTGATTAAGCAACTAGTTCCAACAATGGAAAATGCCTATGCTCAATGCAAGGAGGTGCATGCAAGATATGGACACTTGGGGGAATGTTTCCTCGTAGGGTACAGGGTGTCAAGCTGCAAAGGGTATAAACAGGGCTCTGCTTGGATGGTGATGAAAATTGTTGAGATAATATATTATAATTGATAAAGAGGGAACCAAAAATATGATCAATACTATAAGCAAGAAAATGAGATGCAATTACAAATTAACTCCAAATAATGTCATTTTTTGTAAATTTAGTCCCCTAGGTCCAAAAAACTATAAAAAAATACCCAGGAGAACTCTTCTAGCCAGTAGTGGCTAGAGTATTCCTTTTTCAAAATTAGTATACTTGGTCCGAAAAAGGGTTAAATTACACCAAATAGACGTCCTTTCAAATCCAACTTACGAGTGTGAAAGAGACAAGTTCACTCGACAATATTTTTTCTTTTTGAGAGAGTCGAAAAAGAGATCCAATAAGACTCGGGGATGTAGTTCTAAGCAGCATATCATGGGGGAGGTCAGGGCTCCCATGCAAGAATTTTTTCAAAAGTAAAAAAACTCACAGATAGCTGACACAAGCTTGGGAAAACCCAAATCTTTCCAAGTCGAGGAGGATAAAATACTTGCAGATTTTACCTTATCTACAATATATCGAAGAATGCTCCTTATCCGGAAGGGTGTAGAATAAGGAAGGCGAGGCTCTAAAATATCATTCCAATAAAGGGACACCACCCTAGGACTTGAAGGGAGTGTACTCGAAGAGAGTGGAATTCTCCCTTGTTCGAAAGGTACATAACTAGAAATGCTAAGGACATTGTCGAAAGATAAATCACCCCCCCAAAGAAGAGTGGGATTGACCGAAGATTTCATCGATAATGTCACTTCCTTAGACTTGTGAAGCTCCAAGATAAGAGTGATATCAACCAAATATTGCATCAGTATGACCACTTCTTAAACCATTGTTTTAATAGGA